>JBBDHG010000014.1:24865000-25052500 GCA_037951165.1 Lophius americanus
ACATGAGGTCAGGCTCTGCCCTTCACAAGGATTCCCCACGGTCTCTGGCACCAGCATAAGGTGTGACAGTGGGTCTGAGGATTTCATCCTGGAACCTAACCAGCTCTTACGTGTGAAGAGAACGAGGCACCAATGGTGACACTGAAAATTCTGGTGTTCTCTCATTGAACACCAATCAAGCTGGGCTGTGAGCACAGGTCCCTCTAGAGGACGCTGGATCCTAGTGCAAGCCTCATGGGGTCTGTTTCTGACAGGTAGCTCAGAAACATGTGCGTCCACTGGACATCACTTTGTAGGGATCTGGAGGTGCTCCTCCTGTTCCTCCTCAGACAAATGAGCCGATGTCATTCCTGCTGCTGGGTTGTTGTCCTTCCTGTCCAGCTTTCCTAATCTAATGGCCAGTCTCCTGGTATCTCATCCACGTTCTTGAGACTGAGAGATTTAGCAAACCCTCTTGCAGCGACACGCATGTATGTGCCATTCTGGAAGGGCTAGGCTACCTTTGCTAACCTGAATGGGATAATGGTACCGTATCATGCTACCAGTAGAGACACGGACACTAGGCTCTAATCTGCAGAACCAGAACCTTTTCGGGGGTTGTCTTGCTGTTCCTTCTCCTGTCCACCTGATGTAATTTTCATTTGCGTCAAAGCAAGTGATGATTTACAACCACTTACGCTTCCTAACTGGAAAAATACAGATTCTAAAAGTTGAACTGACTATGTCTTATAATGTGATGATTAATGTCAAAGCACACAGACAACCCCCTCAAAAAACATAAACTAATTAACAGAGGTAATTACTTTATTTATATTATATTATATATTTAATATATTTTTGTGTGACCAAAAAAAGTTAAATGCCATACCGCTGACTTGCTGTGGACAACTTCGGTAATAAGCTCAGTATCCACTCCATCTGCAGTGCGGAGACGACATTCACGGATCACACTATCCTGTAGAACACGCTGGATCACATCAGGGAAGGCACTCTCAACAAAATACCTGAGAGAATGTAAGCAGCACTGTTAAAAAAGACCCCTGGAGGGATTTTAAATTATGTGAAGACAGGAGGAATCATTGTTAAAACAACTTACCTATTATGCTTGAGCACCAGCTTGACTTTGCCATAGCTCACAGTACATAGCTGAAAAAAGAGAGGGAATGAAGTGATTAATATGTCAAACACATATTATCAAAATTCCTCTTCTCTCAAACCAGCAAATACTTCTTAATTCAGACCTTGATGAATTGCACGATTCCATCAGGTACAGATGTCTTGCTGAGTTTTTGCAGGTACTCCACAATATCAGATGTTTGCAGACCCACACTCACAGCTGCATACAGGGAGTAGGCAGTCAGCTTATACTCATGGATATGGTTAGGACGGCACACTGGCTCTGCAATGGCCACCAAGAAATCCTGGGCATACCTATAAACTGGTGAGAAAGCCTCTAGAAAGATGTGTCCATCTGGAGCCTTGAAAGAAGAAAGATGGGAAATATGACGTGCAAGAAATACAAATATCTCTTGCCAGATCAAACTATGAAGGGGACCACATGATGTTGAAATGAATCAGGAATGAAGCAAAAGTTCAAAAACTATCTTACCACCCAGAGAGGTCGTGAAGAGTTATCAATCTTCAGCAACATCTGACTACGGTAATCTTTGGCTCCATATTCATCCAGTGTTATACTGGATTCATCCACCTGTTTACCTGCAGCAGCAGGAATGCCCTCTTGATTCTCACTGCCAACAACCTCTTCTTCATCCTCTTCCTCCTCATGGAAGCGCTTTTTAGACTTCTTGTCTATAAACCAGAGAGCATTACTTTCAAAAAGACATATGATATGAAGTGTAGAAATAGCTGTATAACAACATTGTGGTTTCTCTTACTTTATGATTTTGGCTCATATATGCATGAGATTGTTCTCATTAGCTCAATTTTACTTCTCGGTATCATAACATGAATGGCATATTGTTATTAATGGTCCACAGTTACACGTCACTGTACTTTTGTAAGCAAAAAAGGCATTGCAGTCAATTGAATCTTAAGGGCTATATGAGCAATTTCTATCTTTTGACATATCATACTATATTCCTCAGATACTATATCTGTTGGGTTTCTCACATATCAAATATTTATTTAAATAGAAATATAAGAATGGCATTCCATGTCTTGACACATATGTACTATCATAATAACTTAATAGTGACCAGGACCTGCAATTGACCTAAACTTCAGTTCCTGCCAAGACATAGAAAACTACCGATAACATGTGCAACAACAAATAGCTAAAATAGTAGCTTCAGTAAAATCATTCCTGCATCAAAACATCCATCTTTCACCTATGGCAAGGAGTTACAGTTAGCTAACACGCTTAAACGAAACATTAGCTAGCAACTCACCTCGGTCACTTTTATCCCTTTTACCCATTTGACAATATCTAAAATGGGTGCAATCTTTCAAAGACGTATCATGAGTTCCTTGGTGACCTTTCTGACATCCTCGATAAATCCTCCACGAAAATAAAGTGCGTGATGTTCTGTTATGCGTTTTCTCTCTTTTCTCTGTGTTCTCTCTCTCTCTCTCTCTCTCTCTCTTGCTCTCTCTCTCTCTGTTTCTCTGTTTCTTTCTGACGCCAAACTGAGCGTGTTGTATGAAATTAGACAATAAGCAATATTTCCGGTCTTTGCCTTCAAAACAAAAGCTTGTTAGAGAAGATGTTAGCACTAAGACTGGAACAACATTTTCTTGAGGGAGAGTCTTAGGCGAAAATAAAAGGAAAATGCTGTTTTTATTATTTTTCCATAAAACAATATTGACGAAATGAAACACGGAACTATTAGTTATATTTTGATAGTACCAGGATGATGATCAACTGTGCTTTCCCGTATGCATAAAAAAAATCTTACACATCGCCGAGCGTCAAAAATAAACTAGCAACAATTCAGGACACAGCAGCATCAAATCAAATCAAATCAATTATAACCGATTTTAGAGTAACTTTTCTTTTGTTAACTCGTCCTCCTTGTTTACTTCCGGGTGAAAGTTCAAATTCGTTCACCGGGTCTTCTTCGCTGTTTACATAGATTATTTTCTATTCGGTAGAAATCATTGAAAGCACTTTACTAAGTAGGTCGGAACCATAATTACAAGTGTGAAAGATGTCGTCTGAAAAACCAATTGGACCTCCCTTACCGTCGATGTCCAGAAGAACAGAAAGCGATGAGGACTCCGGTAGCGAAGAGGACTGTAAGTAAAAGACAAAACATCTTTTGGAAGAGGCAATCAGCTACATAAAATGCAAAATAAATTAGTAATAATCGTATCAGGCTTGTGTTTTTTTCACTTCTTGTGCCCTAGTCTCTGGCCCTGTTTTGCCTCCGGGTTACAAAAGGGAAGAACCGTCGAGCTGTTCGGAAGATAGTGAGCAGGATGTGCCAGTTAAAAAAGCAAAGACAAGACACACAGATGCAGACAGATCTGCAGAAACGTATGTAAACTAATGGGCTGAAACTACAAGAAAATCATGTCTTACTACTACTACGGATATAGTCAAACTATAACCAGAGTCTATTGAACAGGTTAGGGGGGAAAATGGAACAAGAAAATGAGGATGATGGATTCTTTGGACCAGCTCTGCCACCAGGATTTAAGAGACAACCGAGTTCCCCTGAGAGGTGAAAGTGTATTCCACTCCACATTCCAATTTATTAAAGGAAATATAAACAGTTAAAATAGTTCATTATGAAAGCTCTAACATTTTCGTGTTCCCTTAGGCCACCTATGCTGGGGCCAGCTTTACCTCCTGGGTTTCGCCGAGCAGCATACAGTGATAACGATGGTGAAGATAGCGAGGACATCACAGGGCCTGCCTTACCTCCAGGCTACCAGGCTGAGCCCTCCAGCAGTGAAGATGAGGATGTGATTGGGCCCATGCCGCCCAAAGGGCCAGTTCAAGACTCTGTGGCTGAGGATTTTGAGCGGAGAGCACGAAGGATGAAAGAAAAACTTACTGGCGATGTGAGTCTTTACCCCTCACAACCACCAGTGTAGTATATACTGTAAAAACACTGTAGGTAGTTGCATTTCTCTCAAATGGAATGAAAATTATTTGAAACATAATAACCATAACTAAGCAGAGTATCTGACGTTCTTTGTCTTATAAAGGTATTATCTGATTTCATTCTTGTGTATACCTCTGTGTAAACAGGACACTCCTGAGGTGCTGACCAGAGAGACGTGGATGACTGAACTCCCACCGGAACTGCAGCACATTGGATTGGGGGCTCGTACTTTCAAGAAAAAGTCAGGTCCAGAAAACAAGGATCGCACCATTTGGACAGACACACCAGCAGACAGGGAGCGCAAGATTAGGGTAGTTAATGCGAAAAATCTTCATCTTGAAATCTATCTTTATACTGCTATTGGTAATTCTTATAAAATATGGTATTTATATAATATTTCTCTGTATGCGGGTTTATTCTTGAACTAAAGGATCGCCTTGAAGGAAAGGATAAGAAGAGTGAGGTGGAAAAAGACAGTGTTCCACAATTATCCCGGAAAGACTTGGAAATGGCTGAGAAAGTGTCCAACTATAATGTAAGTGATGTTACCTCATCAGGTATTATTCTACAACATTGCCAAATAAAATTCATGCTATATGTATTGCACATTTAATAAGTGTTTGGATTATAATCAGCACTAAAATGTATCCATCCACTTGCTGCTATCAGGAATCTAAACGTGCTGAGTCTTTGATGAGTTTGCACGCAAAGACAATGAAGGAAAAAGCAAAGGAGCAGGCTGACAAACCAATAGAGAGACGACCGTTCGATCGGGATGAAGACCTGCAGGTGAATCGCTTCGATGAGGCGCAGAAGCAGAGACTGTTGAAGAAATCTCAGGAACTGAACACACGGTTCTCTCACAGCAAGGACCGAATGTTTCTGTAACTGAAAAGAAATGTTTGAACATGCAGACTTACAGTTAGATTAAGACTTGTGACATTTTCATAAAGGGTTTTAAAATAATTGATTTTGTTACAAATGAATATCTGTAATGGAGAACTGATTTTGATGTTGTTTGAAGAGGTTAAGAAAACTGGACATAACAGACTATAAAGACATGCAGACATACCCATTTATGGGAGTTCATGTCACTGACTCCATGCTAAGCTGAAGCATATATTTAAAACAAAGTAGCTGTAAGTGAAGCATATATATTTCCATGATCAACTTTAATACTGCATATGTACATTTCCTTTCAATATGAAACCTGACCAATTCTTAAAAAGCTGGTCAAAATTATAACTGTTCCTGTATAAATGGAGAGGGTTGTGTCAGGAAGGGCATCCAAAGAAGAAGATTCTGATCCGTCAAGCCCCCATTTGGTCTGTATAAAATGACTGAAAACTAATGGGTTTTTTTTTCTAAAAGTGATTTGTCTTTGTTTAATCGGATGAATAACATCATTGTCTCATAATAGTTAACACTCTTATAATTTCATTATTACATTTTTTCTAAAATTGTGAACAGCTTGATTTTATGTGACAGAATGTTGTGGAATTATTTGTTGTTCTGGTTGTTGCATCTTATATTTGTTAAAAAAAACAATGTATTTTCCTAGTTTTGCTATTATGTCGATTAAAAATTGTTTTACATCTACTGTATATGCTCTTTTCTGAGGAAGTGTAATACATTAGAATAAGAGAAAAAAACAACTGATATGCTTTTCTAAATCAATATCTTGTTAATTCACAAAAAACGGAGTTGTTTTAGGTTGAAGTAAAGGTAATTTTATTTGACCCGGCTTGAGACATTGATACTCTTGTATTTAAGCAAAACAAACTTTATTAGTTAGTCTGCATTAGTGGGCAGGAATTAGAATATTTACACAAGTACTGAACAAACCTAAGGTATTTGTATTTTTTATCTCCTTTCCACTATACCTCAGAGTGAAATATTGTACATGTGTTTGACAGCTGCAGTTGAAAATGATGTTATGCCTTCCCATAAGGTGTCCCTTTGGCAAGGCAGATTATTTTCAACTTTGATCTTTTCCCAAAGCCTGCCTTGGGAGCCTCTCTTTCAGATTACGTCTTCTGTATAGAATATAGTCCATCTGCGAGCTCCTATCGTCGAGTGAGTTGCTATGACGTCAGGGGACAGAAGTTATATTAAGGATTTTGGACCTTCAGAGGTGCCATGCTTTCTAGAGCGCACGCGCATGGACGCTGCTTCGAGAATTAGCTTCAGTACCAATTTCAAACATGTCCGAGAAAGGAGAAGTTGATTTAACTGGTGCAAAGCAAAACACAGGCGTTTGGCTTGTAAAGGTGACAATTTCGTGTCTATTATGCAAATTCAAGGGCTAAAGAAACAGTAAACACAGTAAATTCAAATAGTAATGTAGCCTAGCATCCGATGCTAACATTGAAGCTGTGCTGTTTGGCGAATGCTTGCTAATTTCCTTTGTTTAGCTGCGTTTAACCGTTCACAGTCTTTGACTTGTCTCATGCTACAGTCAAAGTAAACAAAAGATTGTAATATAAATAACAGTAAAACTGATGCGAATGACGTCTGGAGAGAGATGCATGTTGTGTGTAGGGATGCTATTGGTTTATGAAGAAATAATAAAGCTCTATGACTTGTAGGTAGCATATTTTCAAGGCTGTGTGGCAAAGTAATGTAATAAAGTTTCTGTTTATCAGTATCGCCATATTTGTGTTGGCAGGCAGAACATTACTTGGTTTAGTGTGTTATGATGCTATCCCAATAACTCGTCTGTGTAGATACTCGTCCATCATGGTAACGGTAATCTATGTGGGTTTAATCCATAGCAACTGGACTTCTGTTCTGGCTAGAAGACGTTTCTCCACTTCTTCAGAACTGAAGAAGCCTCTTGGATGAGATATGAAACGTCTTCAAGCCAAAACCGTAGTCTAGTTGCTTTTACTTCAACCCACATGGATCCCAACTGCTACTTTATTTTATCTCAACATTTTATAATTTTCAACAACGACCACACATTCAATGAACTGCAACACAATATATTTAAATACCACCACAACATTTCTCATGGTGGGTCTAAACATATATACTCATGTTTCCCCATGCAGGTGCCCAAATACCTCTCTCAACAGTGGGAAAAATCAATTGGCAGAGGCGAGGTCGGGAAACTCCGAATATGCAAGTACGTGAAGAAACACTGAACATGTCTAAGATATGAGATGACCTCTCTCTGACTGAGTTATACACACTGATCAGCCAAAACATTTCAAGCATCCATCCACTCATTTTTTTCCCGCTTATCCGGGTCGGGCCATGGTGGCAGCATGCTACGACGAGCATTCCAGACGTCACTTTCCCCAGCAACACTTTCCAGCTCACCCTTGAGCACCCTGAGGTGTTCCCACGCCAGTTAAGCTATATAATCCGTCCAGCGAATTCTAGGTCTACATGGGGGTCTCCTCCCAGTTGGACATGCGTGTATACCCTTCAAAGGGAGGAGTCCTGGAGGCGTCCCAATCAGATGCCTGAACCACCTCAACTAGCTCCATCCGACACTAGAACCGTGGCACAAAGTTCAGCCACTTGTATCCTTGACCTCATTATTTGAGTCACTACCTAAGGTTCATGACCATATTTGATGGTTGGAACGCTGATGGAACCAAGTGCCTAATATTGTGTTGGTTTCCATTTGCTGCCATAACAACTCCGCAATGCATTCTGTGTTCAGAACCCTTCAGTCAGTTCCAGGGTCATATTAATCAGCATTTTGTGCTTCTGTGGGATCAGACAATACCTGCTTTGCTCCCCTTGTATATCAACAGGGGCCTATGGCCCTGTTGCTGCATTAGCAGTTGTCCTTCCTTAAACTGCTTTGTTAAGTACTAACCACTGCCAACACCCAACAAGATCTGTATTTCTGGAGATGTTCTAAACCATTGAATTAGTCCCAGGTCAAAACCACTCAAATCCTTTCACTTGCCCATTTTTCCTGCTTCCAACACATCAACTTCAGTACTAAATGTTCACTTTTTACCTAATATAGTCCATTCACTTACAGTTGTTATGTTAAGGAGATAGTCAATATTGTCAGTTGTTATAATGTTATGGCTTATCAGTAATATCTCTGTTTGAATTCAAGTGGTGTGGTGCCCAGCATGTAACTACAAAATTATTAGAGTTGAAGACAAAAAGGGTATGGATGAAGGATAAAACCATTTAGGGTTAGGGTTAGTTTTGGATGATAACAGGCAATGTTTTGTTGTTTCTATTATTACTAATGTTTTTTTGTTTTTTGTTTTGCATTATTTTTTATCTTCAAGGAAAGGAAACCAAGGAAAAGCAGAGGTCAGTCATATTTGAAAGAAATGCAATGCATCTTTGTAATGGACCACTGCCAAATTCAATGCCATAATACACACAGTATAATACGGTGCTATATGGGGTTAAGGCTGTGCTCAAGTCGTTTGGTTGTCATGACTTTGTCCATCATTCTTCATCTATACTCAAACTCAGCTTTCGTGAGCAGAAATAAATCATACTGGTTGTTTTAATGCTTTCTGTATTTTAAAGAAGCTCATAACATTATCATAGCCTCCGTACGACTTGGTGAACTTGGGTGGTTTTGGATAGCACATTATACTAGATGCGATTTGAATTTTGAATAATGCATTATAGAAGATTTGCTAATTTGTTGTCTATGATTACCATATAATCATCTCTGTGGCATGTTAACGGTCTTGGACATCAAGGTTTTGCAGTGACTTAATTCTGATATATTGAACAGAAACTTAAATTAGCAAGTGTCTCAATGTTTATTTTCTTGCATCGACATGCGTGAATACTCAAGTTAATCTTGTTTTCATCTGTCAAAGACAGCCATATACTATTATACTGCCTATAACTAGTAAATTTGGATCTGTTAGTAGAATAAATGATTTTATGTGTACCGCACACAGTATAATGACAGTAAAATCAAAAGTCAGGAGAGGGCTCCCGAAAGACTTAATATGGATGAAACTTCTCTTTTCAGGTGTCTTTCACTTTGAATGAAGAGCTGAGTGTGATTGAGGGTATAGAAGATAAGACTGTGTCTGCGCCTCGTGAGCACCCGCTCACCATGCAGTCAGTTGGAGGTCAGACACTAGCAGTCTTCACTGAGACTTCATCGGGTGAGTTTGTTTTTGTCTGCGTAGTGAACTTTGAATACTTCTGCTGTAAGTGTAGGTTTTCCCAGACTCCAGAGGTAAGTTCTGTGTTGTTCGGTGGTGGCGTTGTCTGTCCTGCTGCTCCTGACCAGTTTACCTTTGTTCTCTTGCATGTCCTGCTTGTCTCTCTGTCTTATAAGAGTGTTTACAGTCCTTCACATTATAGATGTGTTTTTTAAAGTGGATTAGGAAACATAGTTAAAGATGGTTTGTTGCAAATTTGTCTTCACACAACTGATTTCAGTTTAAGCCCCTATGTCTAAGGGAATCTTAATTTCAGTATTTGACCTACTTTTTTTGCAGAGCAATCTTTAATTATCTCAGCAGACCGAGTATCTGATAAAGCACAATGGCCCCATTAAGATTGTCTCCACATTAATCAGATCAACATCAACACAAATCATTATTGTGTTTTGAATTCAATGATTCTTCTTCTTCTTTTTTTTTTTTTACATGTTTCTTTGGTTTGATTTGACTTGCAGGTAGGTGTTTTGTGGCTATGGGTGCTGGTGAGCTTGTGCTACTGTGCTTACACTGGGAAGCCAACGTGTGCGAGAGAGAGAGAGAGAGAGTGTGAGAGAGAGAGTGTGAGAGAGAGAGAGTGCGTGAGAATCAGTTTGGTTTATGGCTGTACAGTTGAATAGATTTCTAAGTATAGACATTTAATAAGTTTGACCGGATATTAAACTTATTTTTCATTGAAGACATGGTCTTAACTGAAAGGGCCAATAGAGAAGTAATTATTTCCATACTGATAACTTTGAACTGGTGAAATGCTCTTGTAACAAGAATGTTGTTTTTTCTAATGTGAAATTGTACTCTCGTTCAAATACTAAGTTCAATATTTGTGCGGCCGTGTCAGAGAGGAATATTTGTGGTGGTGCAGGGTGTCAGTGCTTGCTTATTTTAAAGGCATGCTTGCTTTGCTCGTGCATATGCTCGCATCTTTGTGTGCGACTAAACCCTGGGTGTGGTTCTTATTGTTCGATTCCCTCCTTCCTCCGCCTTCTATCCCCTGTATTTTCATTTTTACCATCCCTCCCTCCATCCCTGTAGGCCAGTCAGAAGAGAGATCTGATGGCAGCAGCTCAGGTTCGGGGGCGGGGGCAGGTCCAGGTGAGTCCATTATTTCACCGGCAAGTGATAAAGTTGCACCATAAGGACGCAATGGAGTTAGCAGGCACATTAGACAGCCATTTACATGCATTAAGAAAATGCATGAATTGATGTTAAATTCAAAGAGTCATAGAATCTAATCTAGTGCCCTGTTTTCCCTCGGTAGAGAACGCCGACCTCTTTTCTTTTCTTTTTATGAGAATGAGTGAAATCCATATAGAGCGACCTCATTCACTCTTTGATGGAGTGTTGAAATGGCGGTCTGTGGTTGAGCGGCGCTTACTACCAGCTTGTGGTGATAGTTATGAGGCCAACTATGGCATTGTGATATAAATAAGTTTAGACTGTGGTATCAAGTGGCACTTTCAGTGAAGCATTAAAGAAGTGGGTGATTTGATTGATTGGTTGATATGAATCATTTTCTTCTTTTTACATTAATGGGGGCAGTGGCAGATTTAGCTATGGGCGAAATCGCCGGTTGCCCGGGGGCACGCATCAATGAAAAAAAAAATCAAATCTGAATGTTGACATCATGGATCGGTTTTCTATCGCTCATGTTGCACTTCATGTTAATGTGATGTCAGTGTGTATCAATAAGCTGGTCGGAGTGGGTGCCACTCCCGTTTTTGTAAGCAGACAGGTTTCCTCCTGCAGAGAGGAATCCCACTGTCAGAGGTGGGAGATGGGGCGGTACGGAGCGCCACGGGTAATTTAATGATCAGAACTTTTAATGACTATACCTGGATGGACCCGACGTCCGTTTTCGTACTTGCTGCGCCGTGCCACCCCATCTCTGTCTTCATCGTATCATAGTTTGTCATTCCTCCCCATCATATCATGTCTGCATGACGGGTTGTGTGCAAAAAGCCCGAATGGTACCGTCAGTACGCGCCGGGATATGACAAATATTTTTAAATATAAGGGAGGCTCGCCCAGGTTGCCACGAGCTAAAACCGCTCCTAACTTGGGGTGACTATAGTTAAACTGTTTATGCATGTAAATGCACCGTATCATATAAACGATCACATGTGCACATGAAGAAAGCAAAGATGAAAGAAACTTCATAAATCAAGAATGAAATGTTTGGTTAATTGTCATAATACTTTCTAATACATGCAGTATAAATAAATTGTTATAATGTGGCATTAACCCATACGTTCTGATGTAAACATTTTACTTTCAATAAGTGAGCCAATGCTCTGATGACCTATATATCATTTCAAAGACTTGGAATGTACCTTGTTGCTTCATTTTGAACCCGTTGCCTGCCATTGTGGTTGTTTTAGAAATCGCTTTGGAAAATCCATTCGCAATTTGTCTTAAGCCCGCTCCATAAAAGGTATATTGGGTTGCCCCCAGTCTGTCTTTCTGTTTGGGGTCTGATTAGAACAACTTTTTTTTAGAGGAGTAGTAGAGACATATGTGTGCTTGGACACATTTTCTAGTTGAGAATTTAGAAAGAAAAAGAGGATTGTACTGATTTGTGCAAGTTCTGGTGAAAATGTGTTGACTGAAGCAGAACATTTTAGCCATATTTTTGCTCTACACATTGTTTAGTCCTACTGTCTTCTTTAACCCTTACCTTTTACACACATCTAACCACTCAGCCTTCCTTCCCAATTAATTAAACAGGCACAAAAATGCATCAGGACAAGTGAACTTCATGTGGAATGTTAATGAGCCGTTTTATTTTTCAGATAAAATAGCCTTGGAGGGAGTCGTAGTGCAGCGGGCAGAGTGCAGACCGGCTGTTAATGAAAGCTATATGAGACTGAAGAGGTGAGTTACCACACACAAAGAATTGTCTTATTGTAAATTTAAGAGTTCTATAATCCATAATGTTATTAATTACAGAGCTGTTGTGTATCAGTGTATCAAGTAATGTCTTTGGTTTAACAGGTTACAAATTGAAGAGTCCTCCAAACCAGTCAGACTGTCACAACAGTTGCAAAGTCCTGTCACCAGTAACTACAAACCAGTCGCCAACCACACATACAATGTAAGAACGGAAGGTTATAAAAGATTGTCTTATAACGCATACTCAATTATTGATATTTTCCTACAAAATGTATTTTACGGTTTACTAAATCATGCGGGCAGTCATTGTAAAAGCCCTAGGAGATATCGTTGGTCCATTTAAACCTATTACTCTAAGTCCGGTGTACTTGACATTGATGCGAAGCATATCTGTTAATGACACAGGGACCTTTCACGCGTCGGTTTAGTCTTTCAACAAGTATGACAATGTATAATAAAATGAACGAAAACTAAAGAAGACAACCATGTCTTTGAGAAAATGATTGCCTCGAGTCACGACATGGAAAGCATGTGGCATTGCTCACACTTGACTCCATTTCCTTTTTGCTGCAGCTGGAATATGAGAGGAAGAGGAAAGAGGAGGGCAAGAGAGCGAGGGCTGACAAACAGCAGGTGTTGGATATGTTGTTTTCTGCATTTGAGAAGCACCAGTTCTATAACATCAAAGACCTGGTGGACATCACCAAACAACCTGTGGTAAGATGAGGACACTCTAACGGCTACTGTTGAGTTATTGTTTTTGTTATAATAGCATTGAGTCTTACTGAACAGGAGCATTTCATTTCTCCTCTCCTAGATCTACTTGAAGGAAATCTTGCGAGATATTGGTGTCTACAATATTAAGGGAACACACAAGAATACCTGGGAGCTCAGGCCAGAATACAGACATTACCAAGGAGAGGAAAAAACGGATGAATAGTTCTCACCACACCTAAAGCAGATCAACATTTTTTATTAGGCCGAGCATCGGAACCATATCGACAAGGTCTGAGGACACACTGGATTATGTCGGAAGGACAAGTTTTCTTGGGTCTGAATTTTCTTTTTCTAAGGGCATTAGAAGGAAAACGGGTTTTAAGCTAAATTGTGCAGATCCTCCCTGATGTGGTTTCTGTCCCAGCTCTTGTATAGACAAAAGCATGTACACTGTTGTCTTTCCATCAGCTCATATTTGCTGTTTTAATGTCTTATCCAATAAATGTGTTTGGTAGAAAACTTTGGTACTGATAAATATCTGAATAGTTCCACTTTGGGACATCCATTAACGTTTGCCATGTTTCTTATAGCTACTGCATCTTTTTAACTTGTTGAAAGGACTTTTCAGCTGACATACCACTTTGAACCATACATCTGTAGTAATATTTAAAATTAAATTAAAAAAAAAAAATGTCAATGTGGTTGGTTGGCTTAAATATCTTTGCAGAATCACAGGTTTGACCAAACAGGTCATTTTAACATTGAAACCACCATGGACCAGTTATGAAAAAGTTTATTTTCCTCCAACATCACCCAGAAGTTTTATATACTTGATTTGGGAATATACAGTACAGGGAAACCATAAACACTCATATTCCTCTTACACAATAGGACACATTCCACTTTCAGCAGACTTTAAAAAAAAGGCAGTTTCAGTACTTCAGTTTAATATTGTGTATATACACTTGAGAAATTAAACAACTGATGATTCTTCTGTCATTTCTTTGTCAGGGGAAAAAATAAAGTAAATTGACAGATGGCGTGAAATTCTTTGAACAAAAATTTGTCACTTTTTTTCATTTGCAAATACATCTTTCTGAATGACGTAGCCAATATATGTAATCAGACAATACGTTAATGAATAAGAAATACTGAGGGAAGATCGTAGTTCCATAACTGATGGCAAAATATAAACATGCAAGAGTTTGTCAGAACAAGTAGCTTTCCAGTTGATTGAATCTTGGGTCTTCCTTCTCAGTTCTGGTCATTACCTGCAAAAACAAAAAGATAACAGCCCATCACTATCTTTGAACTCCTACAATGAGTCATTGTGCCTCCAGAGAATGAAAGTTAAGAGCAAATGCTAGCATTAGTAGCATGCTTAAAAAAAGTTTCTCTTGATACAAGTCTACCATATTAAATGCATAAATAAACTGCCAAGACTTTCTGAGGAAATAAAACGGGTCATGCAAGAATATCACCATTCAAAGCATGTATGTATATTCCACACTTCTGTCCGTGCTGCTCTGCATTATAGCAGTCAGAGTATGTGAGAAAAATCTCATTTTAGCATCTCTTTGCAAACCTAGAAGCCAATAAAATCTGCTTCAGGCCTATCAGTGGATGCAAATCATAGCAATCTCACAAACAAGTGCTTACCAGCAAGTATCCATTAGCAGCCACTGCGTTATTCTCTCCGGTTTCACCGTTCCAAGCTTAAACCGAGACTGGAGGCTTCCCTGTGGTATATGCAAAGATAAATTTAATGTATTAATGCAACATGAAAGTGATTGGATGACTAATGGTCCCTAAATTATGATACACTGAGACTTTGCTTTATCCTCCCCTCTTCAATCTTAAACGCCATGTAGAGGCGGGTAGAAAGCGCAGGGACATTTAATATTGCATCATAAAGTAATAAACCCAGGATATCTCACACCAGAGAGCCCAGGCTGTCAAAGATGCCACTCATTACTAGCATACACAATATGCAGTTGATCAGAAACACACAATATTGTCACGATATTTTACATTTTTCTCCAATGCAGATGGTAGGTGCACTCTTGTCCAAGATCCTTCCTCGGACGCAGGGCAGACTCATATTGCAGCAGCAGTCATTGCTGAAACTTTATGCCAAAGCTGAACTTCCCCATTTGGTTCAAGGAGGAGTCATCCACATGGAACAAGATCTGGTTGGAGGGGAAAAAGGAAAAAGAAGAAAGATCGTTATCTTTGCTGTATATATGATGGATAAACTTGTTAAATTCTGATAAACCCACTATGTTTCTACAGTAATAACTAAAGATAAAGATAAGATTTCTAGGTATATCAAAGAGATTCTAACGGAGTAGGATAAATTGGTCGAATATCTCTTATTTTGAGATACATACGAAGCGCTCAGATACATCTGCTAAAACAACTCAATCACAGATATTAGGTTTCCACTGAATGGTTCCAGATCAGTAGTTAGCATAACCGTTAGCTAGCTTACGTTAAAGGTCGGTAGGCCTCTACAGTGATCTTTAATATTGTACATATAAAAGGTTCATCTTTCAATACCTCAAAAACCCTTAAGTAAGGGTTTAGGGATTATTCATGTGCAAGTTGTATCTTCTACACCACTACTTCTAATGGAGCGGAAGAAGGTTTAGATGTGATGTAGAAGCTAGCCATTCTAACCTTACTGTTACACGTGACTACACGATGTAATTCCTAATGTTACGCTAACGGTTGATTTTGTTCAATAAACGGTGATAAATACAAAATACTTACAGAACCGCATGGCGACACATGTGTCGAACGATTTTCTGGTTGTAATACATTCCCTATTATGTATTGGAGAAAACTTATGCACAACCGCCAACTGATGCAGCTCTGGGTGAAAAGGACCGGACATTGGTGCGCTCCCCTTATAAATAGTATTCCTGACAAGACTCACCATCGCCCCCCTCAGGACAGAGAGGGAACTACACACTACCGCCCTCTTGTGGTGGTTATGCAAAATGCAGCTGGTTTAAACCTGCGGTTCTCAAAGAGTGGGTACAGCAGATGGGCCGTAATAGATTATTTAAATTACCATAAGACTCCTATGATTAAATATTCTCGTTTATAAATGTAATCAGAACTGTTAAGTCAACACTCAGGGATTTGAATTACGTGTGTTTCTCTTTTCACATATCTGACCTATTTTGAACTTTCCCCTTCCCCCTCACAAAAATAAAACCTACAATTTCCCCTCCACTTACAGAATTCATAGCCTCCCTCTTGGAATCATTGACCCTTCTACACACATCACCTAAACACAAAACCATGAACTGAACCCCTCACATGCTTTACATGCCAAACAGAATCGTACTTATTGAATAGGACTTTCATAAATAGCCATAAGTGGCCTCTTTGACCAGTGGTGTCCCCCAGAGCTCCATCCGTGGCCCCTTACTCTTTAGCATATGCATGCTGCCACTGGGTCATAATATAAACCGGTTCAGTAAGGTGTAAGTATTTTTCACCAAAAAATAGAGACTCAAAATGTGCTCAACAAAGCAGTTAACAGTTAACGCTTTAAATAGACATTAAAGGGTTAAAACGGTTTGGAGGACTGATTATCCACATTCCACTAGTGAGGTGTGTACATGCAAGTAGGTGGACTATGAATAAACACTGCATTGGTGCAAACCCACGTTGAACGTTCTGTACATAGGATTAAAAATTTGTTGATGATGACAGCATGAGCCGTTCCCACCAAGGTGTGGGAATGTTTCATACTGTCATCATCAACAATGAGACTAATATGATAACTTCAACATGTTATTATTGTTAACATGTTCTTATTATCTGCTTTTGCTTTGTAGCACTTTGAGATTTGATCCAAATGTAAAGTGCATTATAAATTAAATGTATTATTATTATTATTATGTGGTGGTGTTAGATCAGAAAATGTCATTTAAGATATGTACGAAGACAGTGCAGACATCCAGCACGTTAAAAGAAATGTTAGGACAAATCCTTAAGGGCACAGTGAATGTAAAACATATGGCAAACGTGCACGCGGACGAGGCGCGTGCACGAACTCTTCTTCCAGCACTGAGTTGTCTGAGGAGCCGCCGCACTTCTTTAATTAGTCTTCCTATCAGCTTGCTGTGGATTTATGAGCAGACGTGCAGCCATCAGAGAAGACTTGAGAACAGGTGACCCGATGCTTCATTTACATATGACATCATGTTTTTGGTATGTGATTAGATTCTTGTTCTAGTGCTTAATAACGAATTGTTGAAATCTAAACAATAATCATAGTCTGAAGAAAAACAGCAGAATTAAGTGCTATGAATGAGGGCTAATGATGCCTGAAATAAGGTGTTATTAATCCAAATTATAGTGAAGCAACAGCCATGTTCAGAGCAGTTTTTGGAAACAAGAGGGAGGGAAGAGGAAAAGACAAAAAGAGCCGGAGGCATCAAGGTAAGGAGAGAAACACTCACACACACATCGACGCAGCATGTTGCTTGAATTTGGTCTTAATTAATAATAATATAACACAGATTCTGTTTTGTGGTATAAGATTATTTTTTTTCTCCTTTCAGAAAAATTCATTATTTTAACGTTTCACTCTCTACCTCTCGCAGAGTTTGATGGAAATATTCACATCCACATCTCTGGGGGTGATTTGAGCCGAACCATCTCAATTAGCCTAATTCATCAGTGTGTTCACATCGTGTCCCGCTGCCGGCGTGGAAAGTGTGTCATGAGAAGTTGGACTTGATCTGCAAAGCAGGCCACTGATTTTTTTTTTTTTTTTTTTTTTAAAGTTGAATCTTCACTCTTGCTTTTGTCTGACTGTTTTGTTTCTGCTGCAAAGAAACTGAGCATTAAAGAGAAATCTTGACTGAGAGCTTTTTCTGCGGCGTGATGCGTTTGAAGATTGTCTTTGTTGCAGAGCTGGTGCAGCACAGAGGACATTTGAGAGGGTGCTTCAGTGGAGATAGATGATCATAAGTAGAGCTCAGTATTAGAGCGACCATGTTGCCCATTAATATTTTATAATTTGCTGCTCTGGGTAGCGAGGAGAGAGATGAAGATATACTGTGTTTACAGTGCATTAGGATGGCTCTGATCACTTTCAGAGAGATCTCACTTCTCCTAGAAAAGGTTCAGGACGACCTTCCTTCTTCGCTTTTTCGACTTTATTCATCAAAACATCTAGTGGATTTTTAATATTAGATGGACTGAATTATTCGAAAGGAGAAAAAATTAAAACATTTTTCTTTTTTTCCCCTCCTTTTCTTCTTCTTTTGTTGTTGTTGTTTCTCAAGCATATATCCCAGTGTTAACAATTGATATACACTAATATACAATATTTCCCCCCTAAATTATGTAAATGGAAAAACAAGGACAAAAATCAATCAATCAATATATCATTTAATTAATTGATACAACAGATAATAAATCAGAAATTGAAGGAATGAAAACGAGAAGAAGAAAAAAAGAAGAGGAAATAAAAAGAAGAATAAAATAAGCATATTTTTGGAACAAACCCTACTTACATACATGGAATGCGTACCTCTGCATACGTCCACATCCTTAATCATGCCGATATATAACTACATTCCCACCTGCATACACTCATTTACACATATGCACCCTTTACGCGCGCACGTTTACACAAACATGTACACCTGTCAATGTATTTTCACAGCCGTTTAAACATTAACATAGTCCGAGTTCACTCAAGTAGAAAGAAAACATTCATATTCACCTGTGTTAATTCCTATACATAGGTGAATATGATTTGTAAATTCCTAAGCAGGGTGGAAAATGAGGTAAGGATTTTATGTATTTGAAGAGTCTCGATGAAGCTCAATGGCTGTAATAAGGATGAAGATTATGCACAGGATCCACGTGTGTGAATGAAATACAAAACAGGGCGACTCTTCTCATTCTGCTACATGATAAATCTGCTGCAGTCCTGATAAATCAACCCTGTCCTTTTAACTGTGTTTATCTAAACAAGTTTCCTCTTTCTCCCCGCTGTGGTTGGTGAGCTGTTCCCTCGCAGCCCCTCGCAGAGCCACAGCGGTGGTCATTCCAAACACCTCCAGGTCCCCGTAAGCAGCTGCACAGAAAGCCCACGAAAACTTGGGAGAATGTTCAAGGGCGCTTCCATTTCTCTGCCATCCTCCCCTCTCCTTCCTCGCCAGGGGAACCTGGTCCCCTCCCAATCGTGCGTCAAATTCACAGGTGGGTCCAATTCAGATGGTAATAAACACAAAGCACTGTCTCATTATGTGCAGCAGAGAATGACAAGAAGCTGCTCAACAGGGAATAGCTGCAAAGACTGAACGCTTTCATGGCTTCGCCTTGATTAGAGCAGAGCGTCTGTGTGTTCATACATGTGACAGCCAGCACCAGAGCATCCAGACCGAGCCCCAAGGGCACCAAACCATGTGACAGATTGTCAGAGTAAATGATTGAAAAGGACTTCAGGCAAGGAACCCAAGTCAGGCAGGGCTGATTGTCTCAACAACGCCGCTATCAAAGACGATCTTATAATTCTTTTAGTTGCATTTTTTAAAACCATCGTTGGAAAAAGAACTTTTGCCTAGGTTTGCTGAAAACATTGCCGTCATGCGTCTCACATGTGAACCCGGAGCTAGAGGCTGTGAAGATTTGAGCAGGCAAGTGTGTTACCTACACATTCAAGTGTGAACTGCTCATATTCTGCGTCAGGATCTGCAGTCAGCTGTCAAATAAACCCAGAATGCCAAAAATAGTGCTCACAGAAAACTCTGCTACTCTGCACTGCAAACATTATGATTTTGGAAAGGAAAGTTGAGGAGAAGATGCATCCTCCACTAAATAGTCCATCCTTAGTCTGCACTAAAGTGTTCAGGCTTGTTTAAGTTACCTATCAGATCGCAACTTGCACTACTGGAAATCCTGCTTGTTATTGTTTCACACGCTGAAATGTAAAGCAGAAACCCTTCAGCAGATGAAATTGTGTACGTTAATCATTCCGCGCGGGGATTGTTAAATAAAATGTATACAACCGTAAAGAAAGACAACATAAAGTTGATTAATTCTTGATCTTATCTAGCTTTTAATTGTAAAAAATGCACATTTTGAGTCACTTTTTCCTGTTGAAGAATGTGAAAAAACCTGTTTATAATATGACACAGTTATAGCATGTTTATTTTAAATGGTAAGGGTCCAAGGATGGAACCCTGGGATCCCCAAGAAAATGTCATTGCCGCTGCGTCCGTGTCAGCATCCACATCCGCAGATTCTTAGTGTTAACGTGATAGTTCAAAAACTATTTTCCACCAACATAGAGTGTAATGTGAGGAAGAACTGGATCAATTTGGGGAAAAAGTGGGTTGTGTATGATCAATACTGGGGGATCTTTATCTCCAAAATTTTTTGGGCCTTAATTTTGCAGCTGTTTCCGTCCAAATTGGTGTAAAGGAATGGACTTACAGAGATCTATCGAGATCATATTCTAGTCCAAAAGTTCATAATGTTCTCACTCAGGTCTTTTCTTCTTCATAAAAAACACCACAAATGTATTCTCTCTCTTTAAGTCCAAAGATTTCCTTGAGATTAGTTTCATCTTAATCACATTGACTGTACATAATCATTATATATCTTATAGTTTATAATTATTATTGCAAACGTTAAAAATCATTTGAGTTTTATGTTGATTTAGTCCAAATTTGGTGCATCTGAAGCGACTCAAGGGGAACTGATTTGTATATATTTCACTCTGATTGTTCTTGTTTTTCTCACTAGGGGGAGCCGTTTACATGAAAAACACTTTTCTTCAGACAGAGCTTCCCATTTATGTTGAGGAAGTCAATTGGGGGATTTGCTTGTACAAAGCAGGGGATTAGGGGATTTTCAGCTATATGACATTAAAAACGTGCAACATTTGTCATTTTATGGTCAAGTTAGAGTGTCTAAGATATTATAGTAATACTTGTCCCAAAGAAACGAAATATGCAACAATATTATAAGTTTAAAGAGTAAAAAAATAAAACGTCCGAAAACATTCATCCTTTGTTCATTGAGTTTTCAAAACAAGTAAACGAAAATAAAACAATTGTGGAAACCGAAGGAGATGGTGATTTTAAAATGTAGTATAGAGGAGATTTTTTTTTATTTTGATCACATATGTGATCAAAATAAAAAAAAATCTCTATACTACATTTTAACGGAAGTACAGTTTATGTCATAAACTGGCATCGCCTCTGGTTCAAAGAGCCACTAGGTGGCAGCCTCCTGCAAGTAGAGCCATTGAGATTTGAGATTCGATGAGATTGCAGGCAGCAACCGCCTTTCTGCTCCCTCGTACACACACCAACATGACCACAAAAATAAAATAAATAAAAAAAAACACACGTTGCTATATCCCAAGAACTCGTGCTGGATCGAATAACTAGCTGCGCTCGTTGTTTCCAAATCCATCCGCACGCATGATCCAGACACAGAGTAACCTTGAATTTTACAACCCTACTGTAGATGTGAGTGTGTCTTCTCCCTGTGAGTGATCTCCAGTCCTAAAGAATCTGTACTTCCAAGAACCCCTCAGATGTTCTTGCATAAATTGAAAGGCACCCACACACATTGATGTGAGTGCACTGTTGTCCCTGCAATCTCACAAACACTCAGTCACTTCTATTATTGTGGCTGATATATTATAGATAAACACCCACGCAGAAGGGACTACTCTACTATTTGTATGCATGGCTCGCATTAAATACATACCGCCTTATACTCCAGGGACACAATTTAAATTCTGCACCACAGATTTCAACGGAGGAGGCTTAATATATCTCTCTCTACCTCTCTCTCTCTCTCTCTCTCTCTCTCTCTCTCTCTCTCTCTCTCTCTCTCTCTCTCTCTCTCTCTCTCTCTCTCTCTCTCTCTCTCTCTCTCTCACACACACACACATTTTCTTCAATATCCCTCCTTATCTCCACCCTCAATCCCTCCCTCCCTCCCTTTCTGCTCTCCCTTCTGCCTCTCTGCCGTGGCCGAAGGACGAGTGAGGAGGTTGGAGTATGTGGATGGCTCTTCCAGTGGGAGAGAACCCCCTGTCTTTGCCTCGTGCCGTGGCAGGGCAGCGCACAGAGGTGAGAGCTGGAGTGTGTGTGTGTGTGTGTGTGTGTGTGTATGTGTGCGTGTGTTCGGCATCATGTCACATTTTCCAGGTTTTGATCAAGAGCGCTGAATCACAATGGAAGGGTTGGAGGTGAGGGGAGATGGGAGTGAGTGGAAATAAGAGGAGGTGAGTGTGTGCTCGTGTTTCAATTACATCTTTGAGGCTTTGCATTAAGTTTTGGTCTTTCAGACACGTTTGGGGACATTGATGTCTTTGTAGTTCTTGGCGCTGGCGTGGATTTGTTTTATCCCAGTTTCTTGGGATAAGTGAAGTCAGTGCCTTCACTTATGAACATGCTGTGAGGGTTAGATTAAAGCAATCAAGGTTTAAATAGGCACACCTCAGGAAGCTTTCATTGTGTATTTGACCAGAGGGCCACCCATAGGCTAACCAGATTTTACGAGGTATCTTTCATCCCAGTTGCCAGGCACCTCTCAGCTTCCCGTTTCCAATAGCAACTGCTACGAGGTTTGATGAATAGAACTGGACATTCAGTTTGTTCTCACCATACTCCAGATTGGATCTCATCTATATGCTGACTCAATTCAAAGTTGCCTCTCGTTCCCCCTCCTTTCAAATACATGTCCCCCTTTGCTCGCCAAGTTTCATCAGCATCTCCAGAGGTGACATGAAGAGTAATGAGAAGGGCTATGATTTTGGGGGGGGGGATGAATGTGGGATAAAAGTTAAAAAAATTCACCTGGATCCCCTCAAGGATAGGTGTGCGTTTGATAACAGCTGAATGCAAAGGCGATGTGATGCAGTGCCTTCAGCAGGAGAGCATGAAGGAGAGCGTGAGCCAGCAGGACAGAACGAGAGACCCAGTGGAGGGAGTGTGAAAACGAACGGGATGTCGGAACACAAAGATGTTTGCGAGGAGGAGTGAGCTGTTCTTGTGATCTGCGATCTCCCATCGTCCTGCTAATATGCCTCACTCAGTGTGCATGTTTCTCGGCTGGTCATGCTACACAGGTGAAGCGTGAGAAGGGAGGAATGTGAGGGCTGATTTCTCTGCAGGGGTGAGTGTGGACATTCGAGGCGCTAAAGTTGGAGGTCAAAGAATCGGGGAGGCTTAAACAGCGATAAATGAATGCAGCACATGGCCTGTGTCTGCCAATATATCTCCACTAGCAACAGTGGAGGCAGATCTGGCACTCCTTCTTCTCTGATACGGAGTTGACACCAAGCTCATTAAAATTCACAATCCGTCTACTAACTGAGAGCACCTGGCAGGCGTATGCACAGGCAAACTCACAACCCAACCTCTCGCTGCTGCCTCAACAGGGACTGGAAAGCCACTGTCGGTGAATTCATAATCAGGGCAGCTGGGGCTGAGCTGACCTGTGGAGGAAAAACGTATCTCTCAGCTCACCAGTGATGCTGCTCACAATCAAGCTGGGCTGCAACAAGAAGCGTCGCTCAGATGACGACTCCCTCCGGCCTGCCATCTTTCTATTTGCTTATTAATCTCTATGTCCTGAATGTATGTGTCCTCCAGACCTCCACGTGGAGCCCCAGCTGGGCTCCTCCCTTTCAACCCAGGAACTGATGACCAGACTATGCTTTCTATTGGGAGAAGTAACGCCTGGCACCGCTAGCACTCCTATGGAGGACAGGAGGGAAAAGAAGGTAGGGCAGCATATTGATTCAGTGCCTTTTTTGCTCATGTTACATAACAAAAAGGATAGTTTAGGAAACAACTGCCACCAGGATGTCTCTTCTCTTTAAGATTTTGTGATTGCATTTTTGAAAATGGCATTTCTAAAAGGATTCATCGAGAAATGGTTGAATAAGCTTGTGTGCCTCCATCCCCATGCCTTTTATTGCTCAGCCTTGGCCCATTTTCTCAGCCTCATTCCACCACCTGAGCTCCAGATTCAGTCAGTTTCACAGAGACAGCCTGGCTCATATGAGGAATGTGGGTTGTCCAGGCAAAGATAGATGAGGCTCCGGTACAAAGGGATGAACAGTGAGCTGTTGCAGGATTTCTGCATCACTAATGAGGAGGCCTAATATTCAAATATACATTCAATTCTTTTCTGTGCGTTTTAAGAACAATCTTGATGTTTTGAAAAAAACATTTTGAGATTTTTGAATATTTCATTCTACTCTACCATCACGGTACTTGGTAAAAGGTCCTTGACATGGATGGGTCTGAGCAGAACTTTGAATATATTTAACATATACATGGAGCAACCAAGATCTCTCCGTTACCCTAAATGTACCGCAATGAGTTTCATTGAAAAGGTTTTTATTGCGAAGAGAACACAGTGAGTTTGTAACATATATATAATTTTTCTGTATACACTAAATCCATCAGCCATAATGATAATCAGCCATAAAATTAAAACCACCTGCCTTATATGGTGGGGATCTCCTTTTTGTAACCACAACCTCTCTGTTAAATTGCAATTTCATTCCGTGCTACCATCAAAAGCATACTATTCAACACACACACACACACACACACACACACACACACACACACACACACACACACACACACACACACACACACTGTTTCCTCCAAAAGCAACTGGTGAAAATCATTGCAACTCAATAACACACGCCGTGATGGAACATTCAACCATTGTGAGATTTCCCATTTCCCATTTTTGCTGTTGTGCTTTCATTGGGCTTTCTATATCTGAATACAGGCTAGCAACTGTGGAAAATATTCTTTGTGAAATCAGCCTGGTGGTTCTTGCAGGAAAGGCTCTAGGCTATTTAGTGAGTGATTATGTTTTGATCACAGGCAAATGACAGGCAGGTTGAAAATAACTGACATTATCATTTCATTTCCCACCTGTGTACAACAACCAGTGGCTGATTTAGCTATAGGCGATATGGGCAACCGCCCAGGGCGGCATGTTGGCCGGGGGCGGCACAGACGCAGGCATCAATAAAAAAAAAAAGAATCTGAATGGTGACATCACATTATCGTTTTTTTCATGGTTCCTGCAGCCCACCAAGTCAATTATAATGTCCTTGTGAGGCTTAACTGAGCTTGTTGGACTGAGAACCTCACTTGTTTGTGAGCAGGCAGGCTTCTGCCTGAGGAGAGGAACCCCATGTTCAGAGGGGGGAGATAGTGAGGGGCGGGGCAGCACAGCAGCACAGCAGGTAGGTGCACGGAAGTCAGGTCTATATAGGTATTTCCATCCTCACACATTCTGATCAGAAGATTCTTCCTTAATGACAATGTCTCTCCAGTGGAGACCTGATGTCCGTCCATCTACCTGCAGCGCCGGGGCACCCCACTCCCGCATTCGCGTCCGGAGTGAGGCACAATGCACACTTATTTGTATAGGAATGTAATGCAGTGATATGTTTCTAATGCTGCTACGAGCCATAAAATGAAAATATTCCGTTTCCTTCCAACTAGCAGTAGGACTTTGGTGTGTTTCTGTTTCTCCCTCTGCTTTCCTGTTGTGTTTTATTTGTTTTAACTTCATGCCACCCTTACTTCTTGCTCATATATCTGCTCTGCCTTTTTTCAAGTATGACACCTCTGCCCAGGGGGGGAGTCCCAGCTCCACTCTGACATGCAGCACCACCTCCCCCTGTTCAGAGAGCCCATCCTCCACGCTGAACACCGGTGCTGGGGGTCAATCTTTACCCTTACCTTCACCGCACTGCAGCTCCAGCGGCAGCCTCAGTGCAACCCTCTCCAGTCCTGTGCCGAGCCCGGTCCCCTGCCCTGCTCCCGGACCCTTCACCTGGAGCAGCCCTGGGCCTCCCACTCAAAGTCCCAACTCCACACTGGAGAGCAAGGATAGCGGAATCATCGGTGAGAGACGCTGTTGTATGTCTGTGGAGAATCCTGGCAACATTTCCCAATGATGTCTATCCACTTTGAACAGATTCAGATTAGTTTTCAAAATAGGATAATGATGTCTGGTCCAAAAGAATACAAACACTGATCCATGCACGACTATAAGTCTGAATAATCAACTGTTTATTCGCCTCATATCATCTGAAATCCCGAAATCTGGCCGATGTCACTAAAATGCCATACATTCATATTCGAGACATAAAATAATATCTACCTGTTTAATTTCATGTTGTTCCCCCTCTTGCTGCCAAAACATTTCATGCCATTCCATATATGACTCTGCATGATCTCTGAAGCTGTGCTGTGGTTTCTGGCACCAGGATGTTAGCAGTGGATTGTTTAAAAGTAGAGAATAATGTTCACGTATCAGACCTGTTAAACCAGCACATCCCACAGATCCCCGATTGGATCAAGAATTTAGAAGCCAAGACCTTGAAGTCGTTGTTGTTTTTCCTCAAACCATTCCTGAAGCGTTTATGAAATGTGGAAGGATGCTTTATTCTTCAGATAGAGATAGGTATACCATTTCCTTGAGGTGGTGTATTTGGTTTTGCAACAGTGTTTATGTAGTTGGCACATGTCAAAGTAACATTCACATGAATGGCAGCACCAAAGGCTGGTTATAACCCCCTGGTGTCACACTCCCTATAATGCACCTGGTCCCCTGGTGCATTATAACTGCTGGAAACACAGCAGTTATAATGTTATGGCAGATGGGTGTACATGCTACATAACTAGGTTGTAAGACAAGTGTGTACCCCCTACCCCACAGCTAGTTTCCCTACGTCGCCTCTGCCATTTAAGTCCCAAGGCCTCAGCTCCCGCCTGTCAAAACTGGGACACTGCTGTCTTTGTTGCTTATGGGTGTGATTCTCCTAAAATAGGACACTTTTTCTCTGTGAATAGAGTTTGTGTTTGTGGTTGAATACAAAAGAGCAAAGGGTGCATCGAGCGCGGTAAAACCAGCAGATTGAATGATTAAATGTTGATTGTTTAAGTTGACGACAGTGCTTAGTTTTTGCTCTTTAGTTGATTTGAACTGTTAAGAAAATGCAGAAGAGCTGATCCTCCTCTTCCTCTTGTGTCAACCCAACCCATACTATCTCGGTTTGGGTCAGCAACCACCACAAGCTCCTCTGAAAATGAGGAGCGCAGCACCTCCAATGAGGTTTTGACTAAGGACGAGAGCCTGGGGGGCGGTGCTGGGGTAGTGGACCATGTAAATGAGGACTTCAATCCCAGGCCAACCAGGGACAATCTGTCCACCCAAACAGATGAGGCCTTACCGAGGACTGACATCATGGAGACCAGGACTCCTCCAGCACCGAAGAGACCCCTGCCACAGCACAACATACCCAGCACCTCCTCCCTCGCCATGCCTCGTCCAAATTCTGTGGCAGGTATGTTTACCTTTCTATTTCATTGTAAATTATTTTTCACTTATTACTCTGCAATTTAAGAAATTCTTTAACACTTCAGGCAATATGAACTGTAAAAAAAATACAAAGTTCACCAGTGACACACAATTAAATGAAGTATTTTTGAGTCTAATATTTTGAGTGTGAAGTATTTGATTTTGAGAGATTTGAAGAAGTTCCAAAGCAGAAATTCCTAAAAAAATTCTAATCATGCAATTTAAAAAGAAAGTTGTTGATTAATTGAAAGAAATTACTTCAAATATTAACCTAAAATTAAGTATTTTTGTATCTTAATTTATTGTTATGAATTGCAAATGCTTCTTTTAACTGTGTCACCACTGAAAGGCTGTGAAAACAACCAACAATTATCTTTTTACAGTGTGTAATATTTGTCTGAAAATGCTGCTAGAATAAAAATAATTTCACAATCATGCACCAATAATAAACTAATATTTACTCACTTTTTTCTTAATGAATTTTTTTTTTTTTTGTAAAACCATGAAAAAAACTTTTTTTTATTGAGACTTGAAGAATTTCCCAAACTGGAATTTTTCTTTTTTTTCTTTTTAATTTTGTCTGGGGTCTAATCATGCTCTGTAAAAAGGAAATTTCTTGATGAACTTATAAATAAATTACTTTGACTAGCAAGCTAAATGAAATAAAAACATTTTTGAGTCCGACCTATTAATCTAAATTGTAAATACTTAATTTAAGTCATTTTTTTGAGTTAATCTAACAATCCCCTTCTTACAGTGTACTTCACTTTCCTGCAAAGATGTTAATGAGTATATCAATAACCCTCTCCTACGTCATACTATCCATTCTTTGGGACATTAGAGCCAGCTGCCTGTACTGTAAAGTCTGGTGTATACAGTAGAGGGGCCTGATCTATGGGGAACAAAACTGGTTTACCAGCACCTTCAGAACACGCTTATTACCATGTTAATACTTCCAGGAAGTCAACGCTTCCAGACAAAAATAGCCCAAGTAAAACCACGATGAGTCGTTCGTGCTCTTTTCTTGTTTTTGTAAGGATTAAAGAAACAAAATGTGTTAATTAAGAAGCTATTGAGCGAGCTGCTAAAGCAACATTCAGGTTGGTGAGTTTATGAATGTGACAGCTGTGCCGCACGTGATTTATCATGGGGCCGATAAATATTGACTGCATAACAAACTGAATATTGACTCGCTATTTTAGAAGTCTTCGCTTGATACAGAGGAGAGCAGAGGGTACTGTGGTGCAGAATTTAAGTTAGTTGAGGCATGCGTCGCTGCTCTACTTACCACTGAGGCTGGACACGCACAGTGAGCAGGACCAGTTAAATGTCCAGGGAAGCCCCCAGTTTTCATAAAAATATAAAAATATCCCCTTTCCCTCTCCAGTCACGATCTTTGCAAGAGCACGAGGCTCTTTTTTTTCTTCCCTTAGATGTCAGTTCATTTGTGGTGGGAGCAAAAGAAGAGATTCCCCAAGGAGTGGATTCACAGTAACGCCTGCCAGTTTCTTCTGTCAGATGGTGCTTTCATTTAGGCGCTCTTGATGGGGCTCGGAATAAAGATGAAGGCGCTCACATACGTAGTACTGTATGGTACCGTAGTACCACTATAGGGTTTTTACTCCACGTTCAGGAAAGATTAGAACACAGAGGGATGTTGTATATTCTACATGGGGAGAGATACAATTAAAATTTAGTTGTAATAGCAGTAATATTTTCTTCAGCAAAGAAAAACAGACTGAAGTTCAGAGTAAGATAAATAAAAGTTTTATAAACCTATGCTGAAGAAATTCTAAATTTTTCTTTTTTTGTAATGCATTTTTCTTAGAAAGTGTACAGTGTATCATGAATAATGAAAACTTAGTCGAAACAATAAACAGCAACATTCCTAACAGTCTTAATGCCCTGATAAGAAAAAAAAAATCACAATTGAAAAAATATTTATTTTTATTTATTAATTTAAGATATGAGACATTCTAAATTTACCATGAGATGAATATTTGTTTTTGTGAAGCGTATTTTCAAACAATTAAAAACCAAAAAAAACATCAGACAAAAATATGATTTCATGATGTAATTTTGTACATCATAGATAAAAATCAATTTTAATTAGATTAGCTCAATTCTCTGTTTAAAGTTTCAATTCTCTTTGGACTTTTTTAGCTGAATCAACTCACATAATGCTCTTAAGTAAGTCCTCACCGACTTTAATCTGCTTATCAAATAGGACTTTCTCCATAGCCGTGATTACTGCCTTCTCCTCTGTGGCACCTTTAACATGTGGTGTCCCCCAGGGGTCCATCCTTGGACCCTTACTATTCAGTATATACATGCTGTCACTGGGTCAAATTACAAACAGGTTCAGTCAAGTGACACACATTTTTAAGTAAGAAATAGTGACAAAGATTTGCTTCACCAAACAGCTGAGCAGGACATTAATGGATTTAACAGCAGCAGAATCTCAGTTGAACACAGAATGTCTTGATTACGACATGATTACAGTATAGTACATAAAATATAGAGTTGCGTATGTTCAGGGTTTAATTTTGCAATTTTTAGTCTGTGCGTAGCTTAAAGTCTAGAATAGAAGAAAGCCCTACACATAATGATCGGGCCTTCTCTTCTGCTGCCCCTCGTCTGTGGAAGGACCTCCCTGACCATCTCAGGGCTCCACAGACGACTGACACATTTAAAAAAGGACTTAGAACTTTCCTTTTTAGCAGAACTTATAACCTTAATTAACATTGCTGCTTTTTGGTCAGGCTTTTATATAGTTATTATTTTATTTTTTTATTGATGTTTTTATCTGCTTTTGCTTTGTAGCACTTTGAGATTTGATCCAAATGTAAAGTGCATTATAAATTAAATGTACTATTATTATTTTATTATTAATGTTGGTGAGAGGACTGTGGAAGTTTCCTCAAGAACTTAACTATAACTATAAGAACTATAAGAACTTATATATGCGAAATAGTCTGAGATAGATACCGATTCTCAAAGGGACATGAACACAAAAGGTGGTCTGAGACGGAACGAAATATCTGCTTCATCAGGGTTATGTACTATCGAAGGCCGTCAGCAAGTAGTGGGTCTCTTTCTTTGCGGTCGAGCCAGAAAGGTCACATCGGTAGGAAGAAATGTCACATCGGTAGCTGCATCAGCTTTGTGTTTTCGATGCTTTTCACTACTTTTCATCGGCATTAATATGACAAGAGAGGGAGAAGTTTTCCATAATGCGTGTCATAGGATTGAGGGGCAGTCTTTTATGAAAGAGGTGGTTCAAGTGTCTTGTTATTGATAATGGAAGACATTCTTCTGTGTTAATTAAAAAGATTGTAATACATTTTGGGCAATTCACATAGAGTTCAGAGTTAGACGGGAGAATCAATAACACTGCTTGAATTGCCCATTAATTGAAAGGCTCCAACCACTAAATAGCTTGCTTGGCCAAAAGACTGCAAATGGGGAAATTGTTCAGCTGGCTCCGTTCAAGGGCAAAAGAATCCTCCTACCAGCAGTTGCAAAACCTAATTATCTGTTGTGTATCTTGTGTATATTTTCCATTCAAAAACACAAATGTTAAACCGCATGTATCCTGTTATCTTAGCCAGAACATAATCTCCCCCCCGAAAAAAGGGGTGATATATATATATATATATATGTATATGTATATAGCTTAACAGGTCTTGCTTCTTTTTATCCCATTTAAAAAAGGACCAGCCTTTCTGTGACCCACGGTGTCAAGGCTTTGTTCTATGTTTCCCAAACCCGGTGCTGGATTTAGTCTGGTCTTTAACAAAACATAGAGTCCTTGTCTAACTGTGTCATGAATCAAAAAAGAGAATTTTGAAACGACCCTGTGTAAGCATTGCGTAATAGGTTACACGCGATTGAAGTGTCGCGTGACGGACGCTATCAGGGACGCTGGGGGCTTGGGCCAGCGCTGCAGAGTTGACCTTTATGGTGATGATGGATCAGTGGAGGATGATCAAGCACTCTGTTTTCAGCTGTGAACACAAAGGTAGATAGGAAGTGTGGAATAGTTGCAGCTTCCTGAACTGTCAGGGGTGGGGAATTTGTGGTTTCCCGAGTCAAACCGTGTCTGTTTTGACTCTCTCACTGTATCCTTGGTCCAGTCAGCGCCATTTGGCCTGCCTGTCTTTCATCAGCAGTATTTCTCATCCCACTCCACCACTCCACGCCTCCTTCACACCCTTCTGCTAGCGACTGTTCTTCATCCTCTTACTGTGGATGTTTCTCTCGGCTCTTACTTGACTATTATTATCATTTTCTCCCTGTCCTCATCCTAAAAGCCCTCTTCCTCCTATTAAAATGGATTTGATGTTCTCAGTGTTCCGAGGTTTATTATTCGTTCATCCCCAATCTTATCCCGGTTGCGGCGTTCACAGTATGATTGATTTGTTTTTGGCATTAGGGACTCTCGCTATGTCCGCTGTGTCCTCCACATAGAACTTTCCATGTCCTCAGACCAACCCTGTAAATAATAATATGACATCAGCAGCTTTCACCCACATTCTCCCTCTGAAGCCCCAGAAGAATGGGCCCAGAGAATCAGAATGCAATCTTTTCTGCCTGTGCTGAGAGGGTTTGGAGCTCCACATCTATGTTCCTAGACGATGTTCAGTTTCTCTTTTAGGAGAGGGTGTGATGGGTCAGTGTCAAACAGGTAAACATGAAACGTCTGTTGAGAGAGCGCAAACACTTTTCCTATTTTGTCTGAGTGCAGACAGACTTGGTTATTTGACATGACGAAGGTTGCGTAATGAAGTTGCTGGCCAGCATCGTCCGACTGTGACCGTAATTGCTGCCTTAAAGCTGTAAGGCCGTAACAGCCAAGAGATGTAGTGCAGCTCCTTTGGACGCTCGGAGGTTACTATTGACTGCGTTTACATGTAGTGTGCAGTGAAGAAGTACTTAAGTATTACTTGTCTCTTCTATTTTTGTGGGTTTCTAGTACTAAAATGTGTTTGGTCTTCAAGCATATCTTAACTTTAAACAAACGCCAGACGAGCTGAACACAAATTAGTCCTATGCTGTTATCCCCGACAGCAAACAAATTTCCCCCGAAACGTCCCTAATCCCATGCGCTGTACAATCAATCCACCTTAAAGATCTCCTCGTATTAAATGTGAAGTTTTGTCCCCTGTTCCATTTTTAGTTAAAAAGTTCCCCCTTAATTTGTAAAATAGGAACTATTAGAGTAAAATATGATATATTATATGCACCACTTTTGGACTAAATCGAACCAACCGGCAATAAGTCTTTATCCTTATATCAGATATATACCACTGACCTTTCACAAAATCAATCCAGGTCTTCTAAGGACAATTTTAGAAGAGAAGGTCAATGTGGGTGTAAAATTTAAAAATGATCCGTGAAATAGTATTTGAGTTCTTGCGTTAACACGACCAATCTGCGGACGCGGGCGATGACGATTCCATAACATCCGGAACTTTTGGGGATATAATTAGGGCTTATCAGAAGCGTGAAATTGGCTCGTAGACGTATCGCAGTAGGCCACAATCAAAGACATTATTGAAGTAATGTGGAAGAGGGTAACTGAAATACAGACTTGGAAGCAATGTTCTAGAACTGTATGGATCCACACTTAGGCAAATTGAGATTGAGTCATTCCCAGATTACCTTCCAAAAATTCTTCCTAGAGCACAAGAAAGGCTCATTTAGGAAACTCATAACATCCCAAGAAAATATCCAAGAAATTAAAGACCCCTCCTTATCCATAACACAGAGGTCGCTTAATACCACTGCGAACCCAGTAGAACATTGAGGCTTGTCTGAATTTTGCCACTGCGTACCTTGATGACCCTAAAAGAGGGAATATCTTTTGTGTTCTGATGAGTTTTAAGTTTAACTCTTTGCATAAACCAAACTCAGCAATTCTCAAAAAGAATACCCAGAAGGTCAAACACAAAGGTGGCAGCATAAAGTTTGGGCTGATGTTTTTTTCCCGCTTCAGGGTCAGGCATCCTTGCCATAAATGAGAGAATTGTGAATTTTCCATAAAATTCGGAAGGGGAATATCCGGTCATCAGTCTGTTTGTCTACTGATGATCTGACAGTCAAGCAAGTTCAACCCTGAATGAATGAAAAGGAAAAAAATAAAAGGTTTGGATACTATTGATACCTTTTGAGATAATATGGTGGGATCCGAAAAGAACAGGGTCTCTATAGAACAGACACTGTTACCTAAACTTAGACTTAGGTTTTTGATTTGGATCCTGAAACGGACTTGCAAGTTCTTAGTGTGGTTTAAAGTTGTTACTTCAAATAATCTGCCTGGAGTGCTGCTGAGGGGAGACAGGCCGATAGTGGCAGAGTTGGACAGGATCAAAGCTGAGTCCGGGCTGGGGCTTAAAATGTCTTTGATTGGCGTGGGCAGCAAGGTGAACCGGAGGCTCGGTGTTAGTTAGAGAAAAAAACGATTCCATCTCAAAATTTCTTGATCTCTGGAGACGAGAACACTAAAAATATAAAAATTATATGATGAATATGATAAGCAGCCGATTTAACCACCAGGTGTTTCTCGGAACAATCTGGGTATGAGCGGCGTGACAGCCGGGGTAGATATGCAGCCAGGGATTAGGCGATGACAGTCGGGTGTGGAGATGAGTCGAGCCACTAGGAGTTCACCGCCCGTGTGCCTGCACATATACACGCATGGAAAAGAGGGAAAAGGAGACACTGGGGAGTCATGACAAGTATAACCGGACTTTCTTATTTCATAGAAGATTTTGTTTTTATTATTATTAAAGCAATGAATGAAAGAAACTGAATATAAATGAGATGTAATTCTGTAAGTTGCCATAATGACAAAAGTGTTTCTGTCTCTTTATGAAGTTATGAATTTTAACACTAATGTTGTTTAATTGAATTTAGTGTTATCCTTCCTTACAACACAGCACAACAATCAGATATTTGTAATTTCAATTTCCATGGACTGTTGTCTGGTTTTCTGCCATGTCTGGATTAATAAAACTCTTTTATTATTTTATCCCTGAAAAGTCATGGATATGATGGAATCCATTCTTTGTGTCAACGCGAGATATCTCAAAAACTATTACATGGATCATTTTCAAATTTTATAACCCAACAGACCGTAGTGCGAGGAAGAACTGGATTGATTTCCGGAAAGGTTGGTTACACATTTCTGACACTAGGAAGGCACTTAAAAGTCTTTCAGGCCATACATTTTTAATTTTAAAGTCATCGGTTTTTCCGTCATACCCTTCCCGACACATCCCTCAAATTTCAGATTATATTCTAATAGTTCATATTTCATGAACTAGGGAAAGAACTTTCTTTAAATTAAAAACACTGTCGGACCTAATTTCCTAACTGCATTAGCCCTGATTAGGTTCATATAAATCGGCTCAAGGAGATTTTCTTGTCCTCTCTCCTCAAGAGCCTTCATCATTGAGTGTAATGACTGTTTACGTCTCATGTCTCCATGGATACACCCGTTGACTCCAGCAATGAATATAACTGCATGATGTAGGTTTACACATACACCTGCTTTTCTCTCTCACCACGTCTGTCCATTCCTCACATCTGTTTTCAGCGACCAGCTCCACTCGGCTGGAGGATTTGAGTTATCTGGAGAACCAAAAGGCTTCGGGACACAGGGGCTCTGTTCGCAAACACAACACAGCTGGACGCACGAATGATGACTCCAAAGGTGTATTACGGCTAAGCCTTGAGGTCAAATCTGCACGTTAAGCTGCGTGCAGACACATCTGCATTCATGTGTAGACCATGCGAGCAAATCTCAATATACTAAATCATTTTTCGTGTCTTTAACTCTTCCGCTCCAGGGAGATTGGTGCCGTTCAAACAAGCTGACATCACGCTTAAACCGCTGCTGTTCGAAATCCCCGGCATCACCAACGACACACCATTTGTTGGCCGCGATTGGCTCTTCATGCGTCTCGAGGAGGTTCTGAGAAAAACAAGCAACTGTGAGGGACGTGGCGCTGTCATCGTGGGTAACGCAGGCTCCGGAAAGAGTGCGGTCATCTGGCGGCTGGTGGCGCTCAGCTGTCATGGCCTGCGTACCCAACAGGGAGGTCTCAGCATCCATCAGAGCCCCAGCGCCTCCCCTAAATGTGAGCCTTCTTTCTTCTTCATTTGTTTTCGTGTTCTTCTCTAGAGAAAGAACACAGCAGCTTGTTCAAAATCAAATTCATATGTTCTCTTAAGAGATTGTGACTGTGTAACTGAGATTGCTGTTGTTATTTTTTTAACATTGTAAGTGACACTGGAACTGCTCATTTGTCTGTTTAAAAGAAAACAACATTTCTTATATCAGATTTTAGATGTATGGGTTTCCTTAAACAGGTTCCTGTTGTGCAAGACGTCGCCTGAGAGAAAGTAGTGTAGAAAAAATAGTTTTCCCAAAGTGCCATTCATCATTCAGCATCATTGCATTATTGATTAAAGTGTCTTTTGTAAGTCGTCATTTTTTATTTCATTTGAACAATGTGTATAACTTGAGTTGTTTAGAAATCTACACATATAATACAACAGTCTTTGAAACAAACACTCTTTCTGTCATTTAATGTGGTTTTGCTGACACATACAGTTATTCATTTCAGCAGTTGATTCATGTTCTCCACAAACTTCATCTAAGGAGTGTGAAAGGCAGTTTTGTCTTTTCATTTTGCTAGTTTGTGCTATTTTCAGGCGGGGATCGGCAGGGAAAAGCAGGATCCAAACCACCAGCTGAGTCCCAGCACGACCAGAGTGCTGCTGTAGGAACAAGCGATAGCACAGCACAGAGGAAGGAGGCTGTCAGATGCCTTGCTGCCAAGGTACCTCAAAACACACAAGAGCATGCACAGTGCAGCTGAAGCACTTTGGTAAATAAGTCCATTTGCTTTCTTGCAGAGAGTCAGAATAATGGATAAATATCAGTCGTATGCATTTCATCCAACTCTGTCGGCAAAGAGACAATTAATAGAATTCTGCCAAAATATTGAACTACTCCTTTAATGATAGGAAATTCATGTCTTACTCAATCCCTGACTCTTAAGTTTAATTTCAAGGTCCAAAACCTATTCGGAACCACAAACTGTAATGACAAAAATCCCCCCTCAAGGGTTAGAATTAAAAAACAGTCTGGTCCTCACTAAGATATGAAAGTAAACACAAACACAAACACAAACACACACACTATACGCATGACCACCCCAATCACCTCTCAATAATGGTGTAATTGCATTTCCTGTTGCCGAGCAGGCTAATGACTCACCTGCACTTATAACAGAAACAAGGGAAAAATGATGTTTATATTATTGAACTGCCCCTTGATTTAGCCTGTTGTTTTTATGGCTGCATCTATTACCCTCGATTCATCTCCCCGCTCTACCCTAACTTGATCTGTGAGTATGGTAATACAGCATCATAAACAGTCCCGTTCTGAGCTGGTGGTGACTGTGAGGAAGGAAATCACAAAGGGCACACATCAGCATTGTTCATTGTTTTAAAGAGCTATATAGTTACACATTTGTGACGTGAATTTTAACATCAGGGGTTTCTTCTGTCTTTGGCAGCATACAGAACAAGCTGCTGATTGCATCACATATATGACATGGAGACTTTTAAGTTTACAAACGTTGCCTCAATAAGAGTTTCCATGGGAACTAGTCTGTCTGCTTGTGATGGCGAGGATATTCACTCCAAAGTCAAATCAGTACGACTTTATAAATGTGGACCTCTCCGGCTCCAGACATCAATAGCCAGCTAGAGATAATGCATATTTTTCATAAAAAAATGCCCTCGCACATACATACTCTTGATGTTCTAATGCTTTGCATACAATGCTTTAGTTCAGTTTTAAAGATTGGTGATTATTCGTCTTTACTAATTTCGTCTTTACTAATAATGATTTTTTTTTTCTTTTTTCAATTCTTGGGCTCCTGCATGTTATTCAGCCTGCTACTTCAAAGATCAGACTAATGTGTTCACCAATATGTTTTGGAGAAAGTCTGTTTCAATGTGATGACTGGAGCTCCTGGGGGTTGAGCTTTCATGTGCAGGAAGTAAGCCGTTAATGAAGCCTGTATGGTTTTTTGTGCGTGACTTGTCAATTGTGAATAAAGAGAAAAATGCATAAAAAATAGACAAGAGAACTTTTTTTTTATCCTTTTCTCACTTGCTTTCTTTTTTTTATGACATCACAGACCAACTTTACATCCATGTACGGTTCTTTCCATTAGAGACACCATGTCCAGTTTCTTCAACCAGTTCCTAAAGAAATGCCATAAATGGTGTCACTATGAAATCATTTTAAAATTTTTATATTTTATTGGAAATTAATAATTTTCTGTTTTTCTAAATGTTCACCTACTCCTTTTTTCCTGTCAGGTGGTAGCCTACCATTTTTGCCAGGCCGACAACACCTACACTTGCCTGGTGCCTGAGTTTGTGCACAGTATCGCCGCCCTGTTGGCCAGGGCACCACAACTCAGCCCGTACAGAGAGCTTCTGATCCACGAGCCTCACCTGCAAAACACACTGAGTCTGCGATCTTGTGTGCAAGACCCATTTGCTGCGTTCCGGAAGGGTGTCCTCGAGCCCATATCCAGTCTGCGCAAAGGTAGTACAAATACACAAACATACACTTTCATACAAATGTGATATTCAACTTCATCCCTTTCATGTCTTTATCAAGAAAGAAAAAATAATCGAGCCTTGCATATTTTATGTCTTTGGGGGCATTTATTGATTCAATATCTTACACGCTCAAGATGTATTCCAAAATGAAAAATTATTTGGACAATTGTGTTTTCAAACTGTAAAAAAAAAAAAAAATCTGAATTTGGTTGTTTCAAGTTACATAATTCTATTTAGTAAGTCCGTGCTTTAATATGCCCAAACTATTCCTGCTTATGGAGCAGGACTTTCTCAATAGCCATGGTTAATGCCATTTTTGACCTGAGGTGTCTGCCAGGGCTCCATCCTTGGCCCCTTACTCTTTCACATACATATGCTGCCACAAGGTTCTAATATAAACATGTTTGGAATCGATACTCAAAACGGGCTCGAGCAAACAGCTGGACAGGACAGTGAAGGGCTTAAGACTTTAAAAACATTGAAATAGTGTCTGCTTCCTTTACCCTCCATTGGGAAGCCTGCTGCCATCTCCTGTGTGAGTTAGCCTTTTAATGGCTCCATGATGGGCCCATATATTATTTCCCCCAAGTTGAGGTCAAGGTTTCGTAGCGTTTGAAAATAATTCTAGGTCATTTACATTGTAGGGAAAGGATGCGTGTTATTTTTACCTCGGTGAATCATTATTATCCCACAGGATTTCAAGGTCACAAAATTATCTGAAGTGGCCATGCATGTTACAGTAGGCCAGCTGAGTTTCTCACGATGCTATCAATCACTTAGATGGATCGACACTGGCCAGGCAATCCGCACTTTGAGCAGAGGTGTATTAAGCAGGTTAGGGGAAAATGGATAGCTCTCATGCTCCAGTGTTTGAGTCCTCTCAGGCTCGGAGGGATGTATTGACAGCTCAGATGATGTGAAATATGATGTCTAAGTCCCATTTCAAGTTAATGAATTACAATTGTCTCTGACCCCTTTCCGCAAGATCTAATCAAGATGCACCCATTAGAAACAGAAGTCTCCAAATGAAACTGCTCTCTTTGCAAGGCTAATGCTGTATATCTATCTATATGTCTGCCTTATTTGTTTCAAACCCTTTAGTTATACTATGTTTGGCTTTATGCTCGTTCAGACCGCAGGCTACCTGAGGACGATTACATCATATTGGTGGACAGTCTTAATGAGGCAGAATTCCATAAACCAGACTATGGGGATACCATTGCCACGTTCATCACCAAACTTATCTCCAAATTTCCTTTCTGGTTGAAGTTGGTGGTCACAGTCCGGACAGGGCTGTTGGTGAGTACTTCTACATTTCATTATTAAGGTTACCTTTGACCCGTGACACCTGTCTGACAGGGCTGATGCATCCAAATGACAATATCTCTACTGATGTCCAGCCACAGATTGAGACTCTACCACCAAAACAGATCTTTCCAGGAAAGCTTTTACGGGGAGCTTTTTACGACATAATCCTAACCTTTGGTCCCCATTTATTCCAGACATTGTTAATATTTGAATCAGCTTTTGGAGCTCTATCTTATATGTATCATATTTTACTCTAATAGTTCTGATTTTTATAATAAAGAGGATTATTTATTTTATTTTTATTTTTTCACAAAAAACACTGTTTTCATCATATAACTCCAAAACACTTTCATGGATCATTTTCAAATTTCATATCAACATAGAACATATTGTGAAAAAGGACTGGATTGATTTTGGGTAAGGTGAGTTGTATATTTCCAACATTAGGGGGAGCTTTATCTCCAAAAGTTGGGGGGCCATAATTTCTCATCTGTTGGTCTTATTTAGTCCACAATTGGTGCATATGAATCACTCAAGGAGATCTATCTTGCACATATCACTCTTTGTAGTCTAAAAGTTTATATCTTACTCAGAAGGGGGAGCATCTTTACGAAAAACACTGTTTTCGGGACCTGACTTCCCAGCCGTTTGTTTCAGTCCAAATTCGTAGCATATGAATAGACTCAGGATAATTATCCTGTTTATTTAATATTTTATTCCAATAGTTCATATTTTACTCACTAGGGGGAGCATTTTTCTGAAAACATATTTGGTGCATATGAACCGACTCTATTTTACTGTGTAAGATAATCTTTTACTCACTTAGGGAGCTTCTATATGAAAATACAAACAAATATGGGGATTGCTTGTCCTACTGACATTTTCAATAGGTTTGTTGGTGTATGTTAATAATTGTCTATTTGTATAGTTTAGCCCTGTGACTTAACGATGTGCTCTCCGGGATAAACCCATGGATTGTTCTCCCTCTAGAGGCTGACATCTGTGTGGGCTCTTCCTCAGCACTGGAAGCAAAACACTTTTAGTTTTTCTCGGAGGCCGAAGACCACCATTGAAAATTCAAAGCTTTTCAGGTTTCTATTCTTCTTCTCTCCAGATCACTCCTGATGATGAAGGAGAGAGAGCAATAAGTTAACACGAAGGATTTCCTGCCTCCTATGCAAACGTATAAACGCTTAATTACCAATGTTTCAATTTAAGATGACATCACACATGCAAAAAAAAACTGTTATTGAGGTGACAATACGTTCAAACTCTTAACCCTTTATTGTCCTCACCAAGAAAGACAAAACGGTGGAAAAAATATTTATTTTTCTATTTTACTTCTCTGGAGAATATATTCATTTAATATCTTAAATATATAGACTTCAGGGAGATTTATAAGATTATTTCATGGTAGAAATTTTGTGTTTAATGGAAAATAGTCAATTTCAATTAGGTTAGACCAACTTTTTGGTAAAACATGTTTTTTGAAAAGTATTTGAACCATATTAAACTTTTGGTTGCATTAAGTTACATTATTCTGCTTACTTTGTCCTCAAATGTTTTCAATGGTTAAAGCCTCCTCCCCTGTGGCCCCTTTGACTTTTGGAGTCCCCCAGGGCTCCCTCCTTGGCCCCTTACTGTTTAGCATATAAATGCTGCCACTGGGTCATATAATAAACAGGTTCAGTCAAGTGACACAAATATTTCAATCAGAAATAGTGACAGAAATGTGCCCAAAAAAACAGTTGAACAGGACATTGACGTGTTTTAGGAGATTCCTCTTCAATGGAGAAGATATTTTTTCAGACACAAATTATATTTTGCAGCATTAAGTTAACTTGGCCAAATTTTATGTTAAGCTTAGGGGAGCAATTTCTAACTATTGTATATGAAAATATAGATACTACACCCAATCTAAGATGACTAGCCTCCAGTCTCCCACAATCCTGCAAAGAATCTTTGGTTAATATAGTCAAGATAGATCTGCATTTCCAAAAATAGTCTTCACTATTATTCCAGGTAATCAACAAGTCTTTCACCAGAGCTTCTTTCTCACAAAACATTTTTTTTGTGGGACTATTTGCAGAGAAAGATGTTTCTTTCGAATTATATGAATGTGGGTTTTTTATACGAATGTTCCCAAATTCAATGAATCTTTGTTGTTCTCGGATGTAGACTGCCCTGTTCTCAAGATCTCCATCCCAGCACTTTTTTCAGCTCATAACATTAACTTTATACCTAGTGAAGACTCACACTTTTTGGGTTGTCCTAAGAAATCTGGACCAATTGAATTATCTACATGGGTGGACTCCACTGGAGGCAAATAAAGTCAGAAAATAGGATTTTGTATTTAAGTTAATCCTGTTGTATTATCTGTGTAGCGGAGAAGAACCCAATATTCCCTTTATCTACTTTCTTTTCAGCTTCTTGCCTGAACAGCGTGAATCAGTGTTGTGTGTTTGCTGCCATTGTGGCTTCTGGCAGCCTTTCCGTCTCTAGTCTGATGTATTTTCTCTCTCAGTTTGGTAATCCACCAAACAGCGGATGCATCTGTCCAACGCCAAAGCCAAGTCTCCAAATGCTGCAAGGATTATGCCTCGGATAGATTGTAATTCTGCTGGGAGTCTGCTGGGAGCCTGGAGTTTGACAGACAGCCAGCTGGTTACATAATTTGATGAGTGTTTGTTTGTTTCACAAAACACATTTTCAGCCATTTTCTTCATGATACATTTAGATTTATAGACGAAGAGCACAGCTAATGCAGTGCCCTCCCAGCGCTCCCACTTCCTGACGCGGTCATTATTCTCCCCTTTCCCTTTTAATCGTTTTATAAACTGCCCTTGTATAAGATCCTAAATATTTCACGCCCCGTTTGGATCGGGTCAAGTGGACCACAGTCCACCACCACAACTCAACTACTTGCCTTTGAGATAATGAGTGACTGAGCCGCTATAAAGTGGTAGATTTTGAGTCGTCGTTCATGGCTGGTTTTGCCGCTGTTGAAGATGGCGAGAGAGGAGATGAAATATGACTCTGAGAGATGCCTGTGAGAAATGTGGAAGCTTGAGTCATGTCACACTATTTACTGTACAGTATCTCTGCGTGAGTCAGAGTAAACATCATTTGAGAAATGGGTCCCGAATTTGATTTGTCTGTAGCTGATGTACCGAAGACGTGATGCCTGCTGCTCTGTCATTATTGGCGTGTCTGTGCCTGTTTGTGGTGTCTGTTCTTACCAATAAGCAACCGTAATGAATCTGGTTCCTCCTCCTGCAGGAAATCACTACCCTCCTTCCCTTCTCTGGCATCTCTCTGGACATCCTGCCAGACAGCAGCGATCTGGGGGCTGACTTGAGCGATTACATCCACCACAGGGTCAGCAGCAGCGCTAAAGTCGCTGCTAACGTTACCACGCCAACAGGCTCGGCCCCTGATCAGCTGCTCCTCAGCAAGTTCAGCAGCCACCTGTCAACACGGAGCCACGGCTCCATCCTCTACCTTCAGCTGACACTGGACCTGTTCCACAAGGGCCACCTGGCTCTGAAGGGGGGCAACTACCTGGTGGTGCCTGTTTCTCTGTCTGAGGTTAGACATGTTCATATATATATATAAATCAGATCATAGAATGTCATGTTATCAATCTGTTCTGACAAATACAAACACTGGTATAGTTTCAAATCAGATCATCACTTATTAAATTTAAGCTCAGCGCTTTAAATTAAGTGTCTACTGCGTTCTATACTATATGGTCTACTATATAATTTAGTTGGAAATCATATACACTTTTTTTCATAGGAAGATAAAACCCAGTGTTTTTATGATCAATCAATCAATCAATTTTTTATTAAATAGCTTCAATTCACAACAAGAGTAGACCAAACTCTTTATATAATAATCTACAGAGACCCAACAAATTCCTCCGGGAGCAAGCACTTGGCAACAGTGGTGAAAAAAAACCTGCCTTTTAACTGGCAGAAACCTCGAGCAGATCCAAGACTCAGGGAGGACGGCCTACTGCCATGACCGGTTTCGTTTGAAAAGAAAGAGAGAAGCAACGATATCAGCTATCCTAATTCCCTTTCCTCCCCTTCTCCAGGGTTCGGCCGCGGCAGCAGCAGGGATCCCAGGTTGATAATAACATTAATAGTAATGTAACATTTAGCAATAGATTATGGGGAAATACTATGCAATAATAAGTATTTGCCCTTATTATTAGAGGGACAGTGAGAAAAGAGAAAAGCTTAGAGCATTATGGGAGATCCCCAAGCAGTCTAAACCTATAGCAGCATAGCTAAGAGCTAGCTTATACCAGCCTTAACTATTCTGCATATTTTTGTGACAGAATGTGTCGTATTTTAGAAATACTAAAAAGGCAGTCCTAGAAATCTCTTTTATGTGTGGGTCAAAGGTCATATCCTGATCAAATATAACTCCCAGGTTCCTCACAGTGGTGCTGGAGGCCAAGGTCATACCATCCAGAGTAGATATATCAACAGATAAATTGTTTCTGAGGTGTTTGGGTCCCAGCACAATAACTTCAGTTTTATCTGAATTTAATAATAAAAAGTTGCAGGTCATCCAAGTCTTAATGTCTTTCAGACACGCCTCTAAATTGGATTAGTGACTAGATTCACCTGGTTTCATTGATAAGTACAATTGTGTGTAATCTGCATAACAGTCACAGTTTATGGAGTGTTTCCTGATAATGGTGCCTAAAGGGAGAATAAACTGTATAGTGTGAATAATATTGGCCCAAGCACAGATCCCTGAGGAACTCCAAGGGTAACTTTGCTATGCATGGAGGATTCATTGTTAACGGATACATACTGAGATCTGCCACATAAATAGGATTTAAACCAATTTAATGCAGCGTCTTTGATGCCAATTAGGTTTTCAAGTCTTTGTATTAGAATTTGGTGGTCAATACTATCAAATGTAGCAATAAGATCTAACAAGACCAGAACAGAGGCCCGTCCCTCATCAGATGCCATTAAAAGGTCATTAGTAACTTTGAGCAGTGCCGTTTCTGTACTATGGTGAACTCTAAAACTTTACTGGAAATCCTCAAATAAACTATTGTTGCGCAGAAAATCACACAACTGTTAAATATGCATTAATTATACAATACATTAATACATATTTACTTGTGTTTAGTGGTTTAGCTCACAATATCTGACTATGTAATAGCTTTAACTTAAAAAAATTGATCAGATAAGGGTGCTATTTGTTACTGTTCATATTAGCAGACTTTGGATCTGAAAAAATAATAAGAGAATTATTTAACTGACCTTATTATCCAAAAATCTGCAGGCTGTGTACATATATTAACAACGTCTTGTTGTCACCAGTATGTCTTTGCAGCTTTGAGCGTGGGATCCCTCTCCGCAGGTAGAGGCCTGTCTGCTCACAAACTAGGGGGGCGCCCACTATGATAAGTTTAATTGAGCCCCACATTGACAGGATAATTGACATGACACACACCGCGTAGCATGAGTGATAGAAAACCGATCAGCGATGTCACCACTCAGTTTTTTTGATTGACGTGTGCTCCCCTTGCCGCCCCCGGGAAAGATGCCGCCCATGTTTTCCATAGCTAGGTCCATCACCAATCCACAATATATGTACTGTGCAAAAATATACTGTATTAATGTACATATATACATTTGTATACTTGTACAACAGTGATGTGAAGAGCTGTTCAACCAGTTTGCTGAATGTTTAAACATTTATTGCAACAAACCCAGAACAACGATGGACAGAGTAATGGATCCATTAATCAGTCAATCAAAGGTCATTTATTCAAACATTTTTCATACAATTCTCATGGTGCAGCTCAAGTTGGACGCAAACCATTTAGAGACTCGTACGACAACAATGAAAAATGCATAATTAAGAACGGAAATTAAAGACAAAACAAACAAGAGGATGAAAAAAATAGCGTTCAAATTCTTAGACCCTGAAATACTAAAACACTACAAGAAAGCCAAACTGAATAGAAGGTTTTTTTTTATGTTTCTTTTTAAAATATATAAATATTGTTGTAATAAACAGATAAACATGAGGAACCCTTTAGTGTCCCACTCAACCGTTTGGTTGAGCACACTACTTCTTATTGTGAAATGTGTGCAACCACATTGAACCTGTTTATAATGACCTAGACACAGCATGTATGTTAGAAAGTAAAAGGGCCAAGGACGGAGCCCTGGGGTACAGCATAGGTTAGTCTTTTTTTGGGCATATTAAACCCAGTGAAGACTTACAAAACAGAATTATGGAGCTTGTTGCAACCAAAAATGGGCCAAAGTGTTTTCTAAAAACATGCTTTACCAAAAAGTTGAGCTAAATTAGTTGAGATGAACTATTTCAGTGAAATACTAAATTCCTTCATGAAATAGTTATATGTTTGAATTGTTTTATATTCTAAAACATGATTGACCAAACAGTTTTTCTCACAATAAATGCCCCAAACAAAGAAAATATGTAAAAAAATCCTTTTTCGTATTTTTTGTTGTTGTTGAGGACATTAAAGGGTTAAAATGAGTTCAACCTGATGAATCGATTTTAGAAGTCGAATGAAGTGGATTATTTTTTTGAATGTCCAGCATCTGCCTCTTCACTTGGTAATGTCTGATAAAAAAAATAATAATAATACAAACATAGGGTAATGAGTGTGTTACCAAGTTATCTGTTCAAGCACTAAAGTCAACCTCAGCGATTTATCTAAAGAGGCGCGCTTTACCTTCAGTATATTTTTGGACCCTCCTCATCTGGTGAAGTTCACCGTCTGACAGGGAACGCTTGTCAGTCTTCACAGTGAGCTGTCTGCTGTGAAATGACTTCTCGCCTCAGGCTGTAGTGATCAGTGTCCACAAAATCCACCCACGAGGCACAGCGGCGACAAACGTTCTCACAAAACCAGAGCCTACTCACAAGTATGGCAGATCAATAAAAGATGAAAATGACAGGATCAAAGACTTTATACAAAGCACCAAAAATAGTCCAGAGTGACTAAACAAAATGACAGACAACATTTTTTTATGTTACATAATCGTCAGTGTGAAGTAGATACAGCAGATGAGCAAGTGTTATCAGGCTGAGAAAATTGTGATGATTTAATGATTGGATAATGGATGTCTTCAAATGTGAAAGCCTGGGGGCCATGTTTTACATGGATTATCCACCAGTCAGCCATAACATTATAACCACAATCAGGTGAAATCCGCAGAAGTTATAGTAATAATTGATTATCTTGTCAAAAGCAAAGGGAACATGTTGTCCTCAAAGTTGATGTGTCAGAACAGGGGACAATTTGCAAGAGCCTTTGAGATGGACCGAATTGTGTCTAATTTTATCTCATATGAATTGACACAAGGAAACCTGTATTTTCTTATTACTGAGCTTATACTGAATAAAATAGTAAACTGTAATTATCTTCATCATTGAGTCACTATGGGATCTTATCTTATAAAGAGAGATCTTATTGCTGACATGACAGAAATAGTTAGGTTGAGCCAATATGGATGGTTTGACATTGTTTATGAGTCATATTTGATATGAGGAGTTCAATCAGGGGAATTATTTGTACAACACAGGGGATTGGGGGCTTTTCAGAGCTACACCCTTGGCGGTTTTAATGTTATGAATGTTTGGTGTACAATGCATCATGTATAAGATTTGAGATATCTACCACTGTATTCATAACCTTACTTTTGACACCACTCCTCACTGTTGCTTGTTCACCGACACACCATGTGAGCCATGTGTGTGCCTGATAGACAGTTATTTTTTACGATGATTTAATGTTGCATATGCTCTAACAAAGTAGTTCTAATTCTAGTAATCACTTGAGGAAGAATGGAAATCCCGTACAGACTGTGAACGACATTAGATATGCTTACGTATGAAGTGCTTACGTATGAATAATTGTGGCGCTAACTTCTGATTATCTGTCAGGTGTACCTGCTGATGTGTCGTGTGGCTTTCCCGGATAAAGAAGTCTTTGAGAGAATACTTCCGGTGCTAAATGTGGCTCTGGCATCTTTGCACCCGCTGACTGATGAACAAATGTTCAAGGCACTGAATGCAGGCAGTGTGAGGGGGGAGCTGGAGTGGAAGGACTTCCAGCAGAGATTAGACAGCCTGGCTGGATTCATGGTAAGATTCTTGACATCAGTGCGTGGAAGGGTTCATAACGTTTATTCTCTGTCAAAGTTTTGAACGACTTTTTAACTTTTACTTACATCAAGGCATCAGAATATCAGTCAGAATATCAAAATATAAAAGCCTGACCAAAAAGCAGCAACGTTAATTAAAGTTATAGGTTCTGCTAAATAGGAAAGTTTTAAGTCCTTTTTATAATTTTTTTCTAAAGTACTATCAGAACTGGCAGAGACAAATCCCTACACTGCAAAAAAAAGAAATCTGTAAAATTTACTGTTCTGGTGTTACCAGATTTTTACATTTTTACAAACAAATATGGTTACCATGTACAAGGTATCACGGAATATTTCCATTTAAAAAAACAGATACGTCAGCCTGTTTACAGTGACATAGTTAATCACATATGATTACAGTAAATTGCATCTTTTAAAAAAAACTTAATCAGTAAAATTTTTAAGTAGGGAATATCGTAAAAAACAAAATGTCAAATATCAACATTAAAAGACGGTAAATTTCAAAACAGTATCACTGTAGTAGATGGGGTTAATTATCATAAATGAAGAAAACAGTAAATGACTTTCTTATTTCTGGTCAGAAAATGCGGAAAACAGAATGTGACTGTGAAAATTCAAACTTTTGTTCAGATTAAAGGAATAATGCCATATTGTCACAAGTAAGTCATTGCTGTAAAATGATTAATCTGTATAACCATTTAGCAACAGCATCCCATAATTTTCGACCGACAGAAGATACAAAAAATTCAGTATATATGTATGTTTGAAGTAATGTTGATTTCTAGGTTAAAAGTCGTTAATTATTGTTATTTTATTTTATTAAGTATGTAGCCATAAAGGGGTTTACATTATATCTGTTTTTATTGTTATTTACAATAATGTCTTAAACATGGCAACTGTATATTTTTTTAAGTTTAAATGCCGGCAGCTGTGGTCGCCAGAATTTTACCGTTACTTTACTTGACTTTTTTTTCCCCCTTTTTTTTACAGTGTAGGATAATTTTTGCAAGTGTTATTATATATGTTATTTTCTAAGGAATATTCATTGCCGCATTCACCTTAGATCATTTGTGTTAACGATAACACAAAAACTGTCTTTTCAAATTGAATACCCACTTAGACTTTAGTGTGTGGAAGAACTAAATTGTTTTGTTACTTAAGAAGAGCCAGCATGCAGATGTAGTCTTTTAATATAATATAATGGATATAACAGTTTTTGAACATTATTTCGTAACCAGCTCATATGACCTGACACAGGAAATCATTCTTGCTGATTAGACTATATGTATCTTCTTTTTTGAGTTTATATTGGATCTTGGGGTATTATTTATAAAAGCAGGGTGTTGGGGTCTTTTCATGGATATTAAGGTTGAAAACAAGGGACCCTCAAACAAAATCTTGTGAGGCTTCACACATCATGTGTATTGTTTCAGACAGAGTCATGATTACCTTAACTGACCATCTCTGAGGGTGTCTGAGTATTTTATCCTCCTCATATCCCGCCGAAACATCCAATCACAATCACGGATCATGACGGGATATGCTTTTTAAAATTTTGCAGTTTTCTGAAAGGAACTTTAACTGAAGCAGTGTTTTCGGATCCAGGTGTAGACACAGAATGGAGGCAACGTAGGTGTAGTTGATATATTTGATGAAATGTCCAAAGATGAAAACAAATCTAAATTATCCAAAAAAAAAAAAAACAGGGGCAAAGTAAAAACAAACAATTGCCAAAAACCAGGGTAGTACACAAAAGCATAAGAATATACTCACTGGGAGATACAAGGAAAGGAAAGGAAAGGAAAGGATGGCTGGGACTTGTGACATTAAACTTCAACAATGAACTGGCACATGAGGACAGGGGAGCACAGACTATATGCACTGAGATTACGAGACAATGAGACACAGCTGGAGGGAGGGCACAGGTGGACATGATTGACAATCACACATAAGAAAGGAATCATAGGACAGACATAGAGAGGGGAAAGGAGACTACACTAAGAAAGAGGAGACAAGAAACAAAACACTAAACACTTTACAAAAGTCTAAAACGGACTACCAGTAAAAAACAAAGGAAGTGCAAAGCTAACAGAAACACATGGAACAAATTTTTCAAAATAAAACAGGAAACACAGCAAAGGATGAAGAAAAGGAACCTTCAAAATAAGATGCAAAGTAAAACAAGAAATGACAAAATGAAAACATGGTTTAAGCAGAATGATGATTATACTGCTTTGAATAATCTTGCTTCTAAATTGGAATACACATACAGTTTTTTAGTGGTGAAGCATTTAGGGTTTTCATTTTCAGGAATCACCTGTGTGTAGCAGTTTTTAACCATGCCAGACATGAGTGTGGGAACAGTGAGCTATGTCCATTACACAACAGCAAAATAAGCTTATGGGGAGATTATCTATAGTGAGCAGGCAGATGGTTGAAGGACAAGGCACTATTTATTCAAGAATGTTATTATTATCATCAAAGTGAATTATCATTAGATCAAGGTGATACGGTCCAAATGGTGGACTGTGTGATCCTTCCGTTTTTTTTGCTGTTATCAATTTTGTGATGAAAGAAGTTCATCACAAAGATGAACTTCAGATTCCTTATAGTGTTCATAGTCAGTGTTAAGTTTAGTTTTTGAACATTCTGCCTTCCCTCACTCTTTCTCCTGATAAGCTACCACATGGAGATTTGTGTCTTCCCGATTTACCCAAGTAGATCCATTACTATAGCCCATAATGACCTATCTCGGTACTGATGGTGCAGTTGTTGTATGACCAATACATCATTATGATATATTGAAGCAACCAATATTTTCTATGTCGTATCTGTTTCTAGGTAAAACGAAGGGATGGCACCCGGATGCTTTGTCACCCCTCCTTCAGAGAGTGGCTGGTTTGGAGAGCAGATGGGGAGAGCTCAGATTTTCTCTGTGACCCTAGGTGAGACCAAGTCCTCAATACACTAAGGAAAATTTGTGTTAATTAGATTTAAAAAATATAAATAGATTATGCTGGTAATAGTTCTGGCCATATTTGACTTATAAGCAGTATGCATAAATCTCCAGGAGTGGCCACGCTCTCCTGGCCTTCATGTTCTCCAGACAGGAGGGCAAACTGAACCGGCAGCAGACTATGGAACTGGGGCACCACATCCTCAAAGCTCACATATTCAAGGTAAGGGGAGCTGTGATATTATGCACTTGACTATATCTATTTTTCACATAAGCAATGAATGGAAAGGAACGCTTCGTAGGTCATTAGTGACGCAAATAGGAATCAGGTGCTTAGTTAGAGGTCAGTTATAGAATATATTCATGTTTGTTTTTGTTTTAAATATCATGTGTGGAGTAAGGAAAATCCAAGGCACACTGTTCCGTTAAAAACACATAAAATTCTTTATTCTTACATGGCTTAATCAGCACTAAAAAAAACTGTTGCTGACTTAGTCATTTCAGCTCAGGAGCCTTCATCAGGGTGTCAGAGGAACAAATGACGGTTTGTACATACATAACTTTGCATGACGACAATAATCTATATCACGGAAAAGAACGTCGAAATTCTAAGTAACAAAGAAGTAACAAAAAAAAGAGGAAATTAAGTTAAAGCAGAGGAGATACACTCTGTAGAGGGACATATATGTGTACCCTTATATTAAACAGCTTAGAGGGAATCACAATGTCCGAAACCTGAAAGAAAAAGAACACATCTAGCCTCTCTTTAAGAAAAAGAGGAAAATGAAGGTCGTCGTATAAACTAGGAAAGTTCTGGCTTTTAGATGAACTACCAGAAAGGTTTCCCTCCGGAGCAGATATTTCAATCTATCCACAACCCTACCAGATTTAAGGATGACCTCGATAGTTTTGTTTTTAAGGGAATTCATTTGTTACCTTTCTGTATTTTATATTTGTTGTGTTATATTGTGTTCAGAGAGTCAATCTCTTAATCTGCATCAATTATTAAAACAACTACAAACACTTTCTGCGTTTCTTCTTAAATGCTCTGGAGTATTATCTTTCTACAGTATTTTTTTTTTTTTTTCATTCTAGCTTACTTTTATTTTCAAATTTTAATCTATCTTTTATTATATTATGGACTTTTTTATTAACTTTGTTGGAACTTTTGTGGACTCAGTATGCAAAACATCTAAACTGGTAGGTTTGCTGCTTGAACACATCAGTGAAGATTCTGGTTTTAACTATGTTGGTACCGTGGTTAGAGCCATCTGTAGTTTCTCTTTAAATCCTAACTCACTGAAAATCCTGGCTATCGAAATCAGCCCCTAATCAGGGAAGGGTGGGGATACACTCAAACACCTGCTCCAGAGCGAGAAGAATAGTGGATCCCTGTCCACCATTCACAAACATTACTGCTTCACTACGTTGGAGTTACACCCTGAGGATGTTTAACCTCTTTCTCTGTCTTACTCACACACTCACAGGGTATGAGTAAGAAGACAGGTGTGTCCTCCAGCCTTCTTCAGGCCATGTGGGTGAGCTGCAGCACAGACAGCCTCTCTGCAGCGCTGGCCTCTCTGAGGAATCTTTATACACCTAACATCAAGGTGACATACGAGTGCACTAAACTAAAAATGCTAAATATCCCACCTGGAGGCAGACCATTCATCTGTTTGATTCTGCAGGTAAGTCGTCTGCTGATCCATGGTGGTGCCAATGTGAACTGGTATACCGAGGTGATAGGACACGCCCCCATTCTGGCAGTGCATGCCCACCTGGGGCATGTGGAGATTGTGTCGCTGCTGCTCGAAATGGGTGCGCCTGTAGATGGGACAACTGACAGTGGCATGACGCCCCTTTGTGTGGCTGCAGCTTCAGGACACGCCGATATTGTCAGCCTGCTCTGCAAGAAAGCGGCGAAGGTCAGTTTCATCTCTATGCGCATAGTTAGACAGAGTAAGTTGGGCTAAGAGGGTGTAACCAGCTTAATGGATGCATTAGATTTCACTCTCTGTAACAGAGCGCTCTGTCTCTCAGTACCTTTAACACCAGTGACACCATGAACAGCCCTGGTTTCACATTCACCAGTTTCAGGATCTATTCTGGGAGATGGAGGACACAAACCGGCCAGATCTAGGCCAGCATATTATAGGCACCAGCCAGGGCCAGTGCTCTAAGTCTCTTCTCTCTACCTCTATGGCCCAGGTGGGACATGCTGATAAGAATGGCCAGTGTGCACTGGTCCATGCTGCGTTGAAGGGCCATGTAGAGATCATCAACATCTTGCTGGGCCACGATTGGGGAGCAGATGTCCCCACCGACCCACAGCAGCAGCACAGCAATGAAACTGAGACTGGGAAAATTCAGGCGGCTCAGCAGGCGGTAACGGCCGCAGCCAGTCTTGGACACACACAGGTACGTATCAACTGAAGGTCCTGATGTCACAATTTCATTCAAGATATATTCAAACTCTCTGAACAGCATGGGAGAAACACACAAGTCTGTGAAACTGTTTTTTCCTGCAGGCACTGAAGAGCTTGCTGGACTTGAAAGATGAACAGCTGGGAGTGCAGATGGACGTGTACGACTCTCTTTGGGGAGAAACTGGTACAGTCGGATAAATTTAGTTTTCTAAACTTCTTCTGTCCATCAGTGAGGTTCTAGAGTCGTGCTCCAGGGATTCAGGGTTGCACTTAAGGCACCCATGAATGCAATGAATAAGTACTAAAAAGCAAACCTACCTTTGAACATTGCTGCAGGAGTTCAAGAGTATTAGATGCGTAGTTCCTGCTTGAAGTGGTAGGATTTTTTTATGTTTTTGTTGCAGAAAGGACATTTATCACACACAATATATCTTGTCGGACCAGATTTGTAACATGTAAAAAGCAACTGTGGTTCAATTGTAATACTTTTACCTCCATCTGAGATGCGATAGCAGTGCAGCTTACAGAATTCTGTTAGGTTGATTCCCTGAAAGCATGTCAGATCAGGCCTGCATCCCTGCCTGCAGCACCATTAGAGCATAATTCCATTAAAGAGCTCTTTCCAGCGCTGAACGAGAAGTGGGAGAATGAAATACGCCCTGAAACATTCCCCTTTGCACACAAGGTCTTGGTTTCATTCGCTAGTTTTGTTTTTGATTAGATTAAAGTCCATTTGCATAAAATTATCAGTCAAGGATTAATTTTAAGCCAAGTCAGCAAAGCAAGGAATGATACAGTGTACCGCAGCCAATCATGGAACGCAAAGTCATTAATGAAGGTTACTAAGAGGAGGTTACAGATTGAGATTGCCTGTATTCCCGACAGCTCAATTAGCAGAAGGAAAATCAAAGAGAGAACCAATGCCCGCTTACAGAGGTGCGTTGAGGAGGATGTGTCGTATCTGATGTGTAGATCCGTCATTGTTGACAGGAAAATCAAAGAGAACCGAAGTCGGTTTTAATGTCCTGATATTTTCCGATGTAGTGAAACAGAAAAATATTAGACAAATTATTATTGAGTGTAAATTTTCCTCACCGCTGCTCTTACTTTTCTGCCCATTATGTCAACGACATATTCTTCTCTGCCTCGTCATCTCCTGTACGCCGTCCTTCCTTCAGCACTGAGCTCAGCCTCGGGGAGAGGGAGGATGGAGGTGTGTTCCTTCCTCCTGGAGCACCAGTCCGGCCTGGAGGTTCCCAACCGCAAAGGGATGGTCCCGCTGCTTAGTGCTACCAAACACGGACACACACAGGTGAGGGGTTGGGTCACTGGTTTAAGGTTTCACTACTAAATTCTAGAAAAGTCAGGGATGCGATGGAATTTTCAGATCCTTCATGTTGACGCGATAGCTCAAAAAGTATTTCGTGGATTATCTTCAAATTTTATGGCCAACATGAACTTTAGTGCAAGGAAGAACTGGATTGTTTTCAGGACAGGTCAGTTGCATATTTCTGACACTAGGTTTTAACCTTTTGTTCTGATTTGGTCCAAATTTGGTCCATCTCTGGTGAATATATCTTGGAAATATCATATTTTACTCTAGAAGTTCTTATTCCATTCTAGTACTTCCTATTATATTCACTAGGGGGAGCATTTTGATGAAAAAAAAAAGTTTTTGATCTAACTTCCTAACTGTTGGTCCGATTAAGTCCAAATTTGTAGCATATGAATCGACTCAAGGAGAGCTCTCCGATATATTCTGTTTTAGTCTAATAGTAAATTTTTTACTCTCTATGAGGAGTTTTTTTTTTACAACCAACTTAATTGTTTTTTAGACAAGAATTTCAAATTTAATTTGGGGACTTTAATCATGAGGATAGCTTGTACAACGCATATCATTGGGGGCTTTTCAGGGATATACCCTTGCTCTCGGTGATGACAGCATGGGTCTAGTTTTCAGCATTGTTTCACCTATAGGAATAATTCCCCTCCCATTCTCAGGTTGTGGAGTTGTTGCTTAAAGAAGGTGCTGATATCAATGTCAGCGAAAAGCTGGGTCGCACTGCACTGATGTTGGCTGCCTCTGAGGGCCATATGAGCATCACAGAACTCCTGCTGTCTAAGGGTCAGAGTCTCGATGTTACCCAATCTTATCTTAACATTTTTACTGAAAGTATGTGACGACAGGGATTTTTTTGTACTTTTGCTCCAGGTGCCTCCCTGTGCTCTGCCGATCAGGAGGGGCTGACCGCACTAAGCCTGGCCTGTTTGAAGGGCCATAAAGGGGCTGTGCAGCTCCTGGTGGAGGCAGGCGCAGACCTGAACCAAGCAGACAGACAGGGTCGTACTCCTCTTGACCTAGCTGCGATCAATGGAGATGCAGATACGGTGGGTTTCGTGCAATTTCTTTCGGATGACAAGTACATAACGCAAAAGAAATTATTTTTTGGTCTTGGAATATTTTTATTTGTATCATCTTATAATCAATCCTTGGCAAAAGGAGCCATTGGCTTGCAATTTTTCGATCTTCTGGATAAGTGGAGAAGCGTTTATATTTGGCAATAAATGTCAAAACATTATTATTGTTCAAGATTTTCTGATCTGGATTTAAAGATTTGTTTATTATATCTTAACCATAATCAACCCATAACAATCAAAATGAATGAAACAGCCAACATCTCTTTTATTGATCAAATAGAGCTTTGATATAAATAAGTTATATGTGTTCGATACACGGCTAGGTCCATTGCCTGGTGGAACATGGAGCTGTGCTGGAGAGAGCTGACAACAACGGTACCAGAGGCTCAGACCGGATGACTGGCTGCAAGAACCCAGCGCTCGTCTTCTCACTGCTAAAGAAAGGATCCAAGACGGGTATAAATACCCAGCTTACAACAGCTCTACTAAAAAGCCCACCTCTTAGACTTTTATATATACCTCACACAAAATGTTCCAGCACAGTACCGGCCTTAAACTTGGATGGACACAGATGATCCGCTTAGGGACCCCGAACAGAGAACAGGCGAAAGACAAAGAAGGTTGTATATTTACGACACTAGGTGGAGCTTTGTGTCCAAAACCGTTGTCCCGAATCAGCACAAATTTGGTGCATATGAATCGACTTGAGGAGATCTATCTTTTGTAGAACAAATGTGACTTTGATAGTTCATATCTTACTCACTAGGGGGAGCTTTTTTGATTAAAAAAAACTTATTTTTCTGACATAATCTTAACCTTTGGTCCGATTTAGTCCAAATTTGGTGCACATGAATCAACTCGAGGAGATCTATCTTGTATGTACCACATTTTACTCTGATAATTCATATTTGACATATTTAAAGCGCTGGTGGGAGCTTTTAAGAAAAAAAAAAAAAAGTATATTTTTTAAAAACTGTACTTATCGTTTCACTTTAGGAGTTCAATCATTACTTGTACAATGCAGGGGTTTGAGGCCTTTTTAGGGCTATATCCTTGCTGTTGTTGATGACAGCATAGGCCTAGTTTTACTGTGGAGTTTTACTTCCATGCAGTATCTTGTTACTCTCTTTTGCAGCAGTTGCAGAGCAACACTTAACCACCTCTCTCTCTCGCCCTCTCTCTCTCTCTCTCTATCTCTCTCTCTCTATCTCGCGCTAAATCAAACAAAAGGCTACAGGGCAGTTTCACATGATCGATCAGGTACGTGATTTATGTAAGACACAGAGTAAAAGAGACTAGTCGACAAATAATACAGAGATAAATATTTGTACATCTCCATCAGGTCACGCTACGTGGGCTATGGCTTCCTCCAAACCAGACATCCTCCTCATCCTCCTGCAGAAGCTGATGGAGGAAGGGAACCTGCTTTATAAGGTGTGTTATGAGGACGCTGTTCTGAGGTTGTGGCAAAGCTTGCCGCCTGTTATTTGAATAGATTCGCCCGGGGTGTATTTTGTTGTTTAGTCATCATACATGATCTCAATTTCTCATTTTGATCTTTTGTTTCCTGCTTTTCCTGTGTTTTTTCAGAAGGGGCGCATGAAGGAGGCTGGCCAGCGTTACCAGTACGCCCTGAGGAAACTTCCCCGGGAAGGGCAAGGAGAAGAGCTGAAAGGGCTCAAAGACCTGAGGGTCTCCCTCTACCTAAACCTTTCCCGCTGCCGCAGGAAAACCAACGTAAGCCCCACGGCGGCATCAAAATTCTCATGCACTATTTAACACCAGCGGATTTATTAGACGCTTAGGGGATGGCAGGAGGGCTGGCAAGGCAAGGTAAATGGCCCCATAAGATATATAATTCATCTGTGTTCGTATAAAAACATTTTATGAGCAGTGGAATAGCATACTGTTAAAAAAAGCAAAATAACCTATGCTTTTCAGATCCAAATGTATGTCTCGCTGCTGAACAGAACAATGTGTAATACCCAGGAGCAGGAGGTGACATAATGAGTAACTGGTCTGAGTACAGAGATAGATGTGTGTGGCCCGCAGCCAGGGTTTGAGCCCACCCCAGTGATGACAGTGGTCCTAACAGATTGTGTAAAAATGCCATCCTTAGGGTCACTCTGGCTGATGAATAATGGAGTGGATAATGTGATGTGATAAGGTCACTCTCTCTGGCCAACCAGGCACACTTTTTTTTCCCTCTTCGTCTGTACAAGAGGTTATTTACAGTGGACGTGGGAGTGGGCCAGTTAAATCCACATATTATATCAGAATGCAAGCCGCACCGGCCAGCAGAGAGACCACATGACACCGTCATTAAACATTCAACAGCAATATTCACAATCTCACAGTCAGGGCTGTCATTTTGACCTCAGCTCTCAAGGACAGAATCACAATGTGTTGGTGTCAATATTCATCCGGCAGTAACGCTGGGAGCGGTGAAAACCAGCAGAAAAACAAGCTGCTCGGTGTACGTTTCCCTCCCCGACTCTTCGTGATCAATAAATATGGCTGCCGTGAGACGTCTGTTTCATCAATCGGTCATCAATCCTTAAATCCATACCAGGAAGATGCAAGCATAAACACTATAGTTATCACTCTCATTGGCTCAGATTATTTCCATAAGACCAAGTGGGTTACCTTCTGCTATGTAAGATGAAATATGCAGCAAAGTACATGCTAAACAGACTCTCTCGTATGAAAATGCAGGATTTTGGCATTGCTGAGGAGTTTGCAACAAAAGCCCTGGAACTCAAACCCAGGTCATATGAAGCCTTTTATGCCAGAGCACGTGCCAAGAGGAGCAGCAGGTAAAAACATACAACGCATATTATTTTGTTGCAAAATCCTTCTGCTCCGGACAGAGTTTTTTCTCAGACTAAGCATTTCACCGGGATAGTGTGTTTCGGTGGCACTTTTACATTAAAGTTCCTTTGTTAATTTTTTTCTCTGTGCTCCCCAGGCAGTTTACTGCAGCGTTGGCAGACCTCCATGAAGCAGCACGACTTTCCCCTTCAAACCGGGAGATCCGCCGCCTCTTGGTACGCGTAGAAGAGGAATACAAACATCATCAGAAGACGACCAGCAACAACACGGCGCACGGTTACCAGCCCGACGCCCACCAAGCCACTGCCGAGGAGAGTGATGGCTATTCACATGGAAGTCTGGAGAGGCAGGACCCCACAGAGCAGGCTGACGCAGAGAGAGAGGAAGAGGAGGAGGAAGGTGAGGAGGTGAGCCTGCTTTGTGGGAAAAGTCCGGAATTTTGGCCTCTAAATCCATACGCTCCAAACAGGACACTTCCTGGAAGTGTGGTCTTTGGGTCAGCGGATCATTCGCCATGTTTCCCACATGAGGAATACACGCAGAACCAAGTGTTTATGGACCTTCCTGAGCCTGTCCCTCCAGTCAACAGACAGACCCACAGTCAGGGCAGCAGAACTCATCACCACTGCTACTCCCTTCAGTCAGGGAGCAGAGTTGGGGGCAGGCCTCTCTCCTTATGTGGACCCTCCAGCCCACTGCCAGGTAGACACATATCCACCTCACTCAAGCCTGCTCCGGTGCTCGTGATTGATATCGGTCCTGGATCGGCCAATGAACACTCAGTACACAGCCCCACCGAGCACTACCACCCCATGTCCCCCAACACCTCCTCCCCTCCTGGGCCAATGCAGATGTATCAGCCCCGCTCGTCCAGCTTCTCCAGGGGCTCCGACAGACTCTCCACCCACTCTGTGGGCCTGGATAGCCTTGCTCTTGCTTTGGGGTCTGGGATGGATTTTAGGAGGGAGGGTGGTGGTGGAGGAGGAACAGCAGGCTCAAGGGGCTCCAGTTCCAGTCAGGCCTCCAGCGGGAACCTGTCGGACAGTGGCAGGCAGCAGGTGCAGGATGCCCCTTGCCCCGTCAAGAGCAGTGGTAGCTTCAAGGCAAAACCTGAGCTTAAGCCCCGGCCCTTCATGGGAGTAATGGACAAATCAGTGCGAGTGCAGAGCCAGGCCTCTGGCCTGAGCCAACAGGGGCAAGGAGGAGGAGGAGGAGGAGGAGGAGGAGGAGGAGGAGGAGGAGGAGGAGGAGTGGAGAGTTTCGGCATGTCAGTGATGGAGTTTCAAGGATACAACAACGATTTCAAGCGTGCTTCATTTCAGGAGCAGCTCTCCGTAAGTCAGGCCATCAGCCAGCAGCAGGGCTTCACAGAGCGGCTCCAACATCGAGACGCCAGAGGAACGGCGTCCTCCCAGCTACGCTTCCCTGACGGGAGGCACAGGCAGGCAAGCCTGACGAGAGACAACCCAGCTCTGCATATAGCGCCCATCAAGCCCAAACGCTCATTTATAGAGTCCAATGTCTAAATATATGTACTTTATCAAAGCACAGATGCAGGCTTTTATTTTTAAACAAACTATATCTCATTTGAGGTAGCGAGGGGTTTGAGAACAGATCCCATCCCTGAGCCTGTTTTGTAGAGTTAAGCTGCTGCACTGCATTTACAATCTAGAACCAGTGTTCTTCTCAGGCTGCTATGCTTTTGCTTACATGTCTACAGCTACAATAGTGTATTCAAGAATACTACACATAGCTTAAGTAGGATCTTAAAAAAAAATTGTATATTGTCTAAGCTTTTAATTTACTATATCCAATCAAGAAAGGCTTTGTGCACAAATTCAAAAACCTCATGCTATTAGTTGCAGGACGTGACAATTTCTCTTATCAAGTGTCTTCTAACATTAATATTTGTATGGTGTACACTACATTTAAAGATTGTATATTTCCCTGTGGGTGGTTATCTGTCAGCGTTAGAAGGTTCAAAAGAAATGGCTTTCGTGGTACATTTTGATAAAGGAGACATTGTTGGAAAGTTCTTGTCATAATCTAATCTTGAATTGAGTTATGCAATTTTCACAGCATATGCTATTTATTTTTTCATTGCAGAGAACATATTCATATGAAATGTTTATTGGTTTCTTTGGACAAACAGAGAGAGAAAGAGTATTTATGAGCGTGATTTGAGAACGACAAACCCTTATTGGCTTCATACATTGCTGTATTTCCTTATAAGAGACACTTTAAGGGTTACAGAATGTTACCACCTTATTATTGTGGTATCATAAAACATTGATGGACTGCATTTCTACAGCTACTTCTTCCACAGTATAGTCTAAAAACCTTTGGCAACTCTCAAGCGTGTGCATTTATGAATACCCAGTTTTGTCCTTTCACAGTACAACCTAACTCGTCAACGCCGACATTTAACCCAAGTCATCAAAATGATCTACGATAAAATGTGGCCACTGCGATTTCTCAATATTTACAACATGTCTTTATTACTGTTACCTTAATCCATTTAATGAAGAGCTGCATGTTAGGTTGTACTTGAAAGCAAAAACCCTAAACCCCTTTGGCCAGGCAGTATTCCCGCAGAGCTTGTAATAAGAACAATGTCCAGACAATCTACAAACACAAATGTATGTATTCTATGTGATGTTACCAGCAGATGTGTGATTAGCAAGATAACCAACAATACAAGTTTTTCCGTTACGGCTACATCCAGCTTTATTTCTAGGGGTTGTTAGAATGTCTGATCCAAGTGAAAATCAAGTTCGACATTATGTTGGTTTCAGCGACTCACATTTCATTATTTTTTTGTCAATAAAAAAACTAATATATGATTAAAAAACATAATGCACAGAACACTTAAGTTATTTGTTTTTGGCTCTGTTTTTTTTTCTTTTTTTAGTTTTGTTCACAGGGATCATTGGGGATAATAAAGTTGACCTTTGAATGGTAAAGGGAGCAAAAACTCCAAGAATTCCACATATGATGAAATTATATAATTAAAATTAATCATTTGTATCATGATGCATTTTAAGGACACATTATCTTCTTATGTTCAGATTAAAAAACAAACAAAAACAATAAGGGGTGATTATTATCACTTGTGGTTTACCTGCTTTAAGCATAATGATTCAATCTAACAATTATCAATTATTAACCCTTTAATAATCTGCCAAGCTGTTTGGTTGAGCACATATTGAGCTGTATATATATATATATAAAAATGTGCGCCACTTTGACTGAACCTGTTTATAATATGTCCAAGTGGCAGCATGTATATGCTAAAGAGTAAGGGGCCAATGATAGAGCCCTGGGTGCCACCTCATGTGAAAGGGGCCACCGAGGAGACATTAACCATGGCTACTGAGAAAGTCCTATTGGACAAGTAGCATCTTTTATTCTTTTTTTTCCGTATATTAAAGCATGTGCGGATTTACTTAACAGAATTATGTGACTTGATTCAACAGAAAATTCTAATAAGGGTCAAATAGTTTCCCTGAAATTCTGAAAAGATTTGATCATATAATTAAAATCATTCTTCATCATATAATAAAAACAAACTTGACTAAACTATCTGTAATTAATGGTAAATTTAAAGTGCCCCTAAAGAAATAAAATTTGCCAAAAAAATAGAGTTTTTTCTACAGCTTCTTTTCTTTCTTGGTGATGACATTAACGGGTAAAAGAAACGAGATCCACGGTTTGATTCAGACAAACTGATCAAGTGAGGCAGTATACTGTAAATATTTTTTAAATGAAACTCAGTGCCATTAGTAGTACATTTTAAGTTGACAGCTTTCCACGGCTGCTTGTTAAAACATCTGACAGTTATATGGAGTCGTGTTTCTGTCCACTGGATGAAATTAATCTCAGATTGTCATTGTCTTTTATTTTTTTAAACTACCTGTAGATGCTGATAAATCAAATCAGTTTCTGCACATACACAATCCAACACGACACCCATTAACCAGTTTAATTATTGCAATATGTTGCTGCACAAACCTTGAAGGAAAGAAGAAAGCAATCTGTCAAAAACAGTGCAGTAATATCCTTTATACAACTGTAGTGCGCTCGTCTTTGATTGTACACCAATCCTCTTTCTTGCAAATGCCTCTTTTCATTCACCCACAAAAACATTTTTTACTTTGACATTTATTACCTGTGAAATTCCCTTGCATTTTGATTAACTCATTTTAACAAGAACTAATAACTTAATAAGATGAATTTTTGTCATGAAAACATGAATGAAGCAAGTGTAAATTATATTTTTGTAACCTATCTTATAACCTTATGTGTTTTAAATACATTTCCCCTCTAAAAATGTTGTATTTTCTTGAAAATTATATGTGATACCCATCTCATAAATTTTAAATTATCGAAACCTTTTTCACATTTTTTAGACTCATGATAGTTAATTGTTTTCATAATTAACAGATTTAAGTTGATTTTAAGGAATTCATTTTGGAATGATTTTCAAAATATGAGTATTTAGATAAAAGTTAAACTATGCAATGATTAATATCTCGAGTTACTACTGTTACTAAATCTGTTTAATATCCCAGTGAACTTCATTTCAGCTTTTTTCTTTATCAGGCTGTTATTACAATAGTCCAAATATATTTGGAACACGCAGCTTATGTCAGATGCAGACTGAGTTTCTGAGGTAAGACTTTTCTGTGCACTGGTTTCAGTCTATGTCCAAAAACAATCAGCAAATTCTGGCGTTTTGTTTTAGTTATGCTCTGCATTGCACACAACTTTTTTTTGACTAGGGGTTAAAAAAAACACCTGAGAGCCATTTTTCTGCACCCAGGGCGCTACTCTGTGTCTAAAGCAGTGCCTCAGTCGAGAAAACTGACACAGGAAATGACTTGCTAGTAGACGGCGGAGACTTTGGAGCATCCAGAGAAAACTCACGACCCTGATTGTGAATGTGACCCTGCAAGGCAGAAGTTCCCTCCACTGACCACTTGGTGCTGGGAACAACACTACGACAGCGATGAGAGCGAAGCAAACACTAAAGTAAGCAGTCACAACAAAAATTACTTTCCTTCTTTAAACTTGCATTCCAACATTAAGGAATCCCTTTGATGTCCCTGTTGCTCAGAAACTTACAGATGAATAAATAGGCAACAAAATAAAAATAAAAAAATCTTTGCATTGGGCCATATATTAAACAGGTGGCAAACATTTTACAATAAGAAACAGTGAGTCAATATGTGCTCAACCGAACAGTTGAGCCACCTGATGTACGGTGGTGTCCTTCTTAGCGCTGTACTCTGCTTTCTGCTTTGGGGAAGATATTTGTGGTTCTTTGACTGATATCAGCAGCGGGTATTCCAGTAGCCTAAAGCCATCCTCAGCGTGTGGTCAGGAGTGAGCGCAGTGGTCAGTGAGGGGGGGGGGAATTGAGCTGGAGCAGCTCTAGGTGTGGATTCAGTCTAGATGGCCTTTCTTTCACATGTGACTCCAACTGAAATGTACATTTCCTTTTTTATTTTACTTTTGAATAAAGTAAAATACAAAAAAATAAAAGTAAATCCATTCATATTGTAGAAATATTAGCACAATCCAACTCGATGGTTCCCAAACCATTTCCTGGGAACTCATTTTTTTTTAAACGACAAACCATTGAGACCCAAATCACAAAAGACCCCGTTTAGAAATTGAACATTTTTTTCTGCCGCCTGCATCATCTTTTCATCTTGAGTAGCTAAAGCAGTAATTTAAAAGTGATCTGCTGTATGCTATCACCGTATTCTTATTGAGAATATATACTGTACATGCGTTAAACACTCAATATATATGACTAAATAAGTGCATTTGGGGTGTGGGGTATCTCATTGTTTTTATCTCCTCAATATTTCAAAAAGGCTACTTTCTAAATGAGAAAATCGGACTGATCAGCCGCTTCTTGCAAAAACTTCACATTTTTATATGAGACAAATTTAGAGCATTTTAACTGTTTAACTGTAATCAGGCGCACACCAGTGAAACAATCTTCCCTTTTTAATGACTTTATGGGAGACAAGTTAAGTGCATTTTGGCATAATTACTCGTGTTTGCCTCTCATCCATAAAGAATAGAGGCAAGGCTGGGCTTTCATATTAGATTATATTCTATAATTACCTGAGTGATATTCAGTCAACATTCAGAACTGTCAAGAAAAAGGCTCTTCCTCTGAAAGTTTGAAGCTCGTGCCTTTTATCAGAACAAGTTGGCTCGTTGTAATTTCTGCTACTACCGTTATTAAAAAAGTCAATCAAATGTTTGAAGAACCAAAACATGGACCATTGGAACATTGAGTGCTACAAGCACAAAATGAATATCAAGATAATCCGAATCATAACGTAATCATAAAGTGTTTCTTATTCCTGTGTTCAGACCAGGAATGTGAATGTGGGTGTGAGGGAATGGGGAGGTAGAAGAGAGGATGAAGACGCTAAGCAGGCCTTGGAGAGAATTTTAATATGAATGCTGTTGATTAAATAACAGAACACGACTGCTCTGGAAATGAATAGCATTTATTCAAGATTAAATGCAATAAAATTCACAATAAGCGAAAGAAAACTCATTCTGTCTCTTCATACAGGAAAGTGTTGTTTGTTATTTTTAGTCAAAATGCTGTTCGCCTTTAATTGCGGTAGATGAAAACATGTCACTGCTCCTTTTTTTTCCTCCAAGCTAGTCGTGCTATGAAAAGTGAGAAGTACGGTACCTTACTAGAAACATAAGAAAACAAACTGAACACAAGCTGCGTAGTCAGACGTGACTGGCAGCGACTGTGGGATGGAAATGATGGAATGGCAGTTACAACAAACAGTTGCTGACAACTACATGACGAATCCTGGCCGCTCTAAGAGACTGGCGTCAAGAACAGGACACTCCTACTGTAGAGGTAGCAGAAGAAATGTAGACGTATCTAGTGGGATAAACCAAAGTTACTAAAAAATTAATTTGAGGCAGATTTGGAAAACCAAAAAGTCTTAAATGTGTATGTAGCGTAAATCCACTTCACAACAAACGGGAAATGTTGTTTCCAGGTAATGCATCTAATGAAAAGCTCCAGATATCTGGCTCAACTGTTTGGCTGAGCTCCTTTTGAGTCTCAATTTGTTTTCAAAAAAAATGTAACTGAACCTGTTTATAATGTGACCAATTGGCAGCATTTTTATGCAAAAGGTTAAGGGGCCAAGGACGGAGCCCTGAGGAACAACGAGGGGCAAAAGGGGCCTCCGAGGAGGAAGCATTAACCATGTCTTTGAAGAAAAGCCTATTGGACAAGTGGGATTTTTTTTGTCACACTAAAGCGTGTGAGGATTTGACAAAATAATGCAACTGGATTCATCTGAAAAAATTCTAATAAGGGCCAAATAGCTTTTCTAAAAATACGCCCAACCAAAAAGTTGAGCTGATCCAAATTTGACAACTATTCATGAAATGCAAAATTTCCCCATGAAATAATTTTAAAAGCCTGATTTTTTGTTTCTTTTTAAAAACCTACTTGACCAAACAAACGTTTTCATGGCATATTTAGAGTGTCAGAGGTTATACGAAATCATTTAAGTGTATTTACTTAGTAATAAATTCATAAATAAAGATAATATGTGACATTTTTCATTCTTCTTTTTCTTGGTGAGGATATTAAAGGCTTAATTAACCCTTTCAGTCAGAACTGCTGAAGCCGAAAAAGCTGAGAGTGTTTCAGTTCCGCCTAATCTTGTTCAGTTCAGTCATCCTGCTGAGTAAAACCCCCCGTCAACATTCATTCCCCCCCCCTTCAATGTGTTGACATTTATCCATGTTACGGATTTAAACCCGGTCCCCTCATGTCCTTGTTCATTCTCACAGGAGAGCAGATGAGTAATACCCTCAATAGTGGGTTTATGTTCTTAAATCTTGGATGAGCATCAGCTGTGGAAGGAGGAGGAACTGATGAAGTGGCAGTGACTGTGTCTTCCTCACCTATGTGCCGCTCTGACGCCAGTGTTTCCTTGGTGAGACTGAGCAGTTCAGTCGCATCTATGATGCCGGCTGTGACCCTGTCCACCAATGGCTCGAGGCCTCGCTCCACCAGCCAGGCTGACACATCCCTCACCTCGGACCAATCACTGACCAGCAGGTCCGGTCCGGCTGCTGAGGTTCTCCCTGAGAGGGTGAAGCAAAGAAAAACCATCTACCACTGAGAGCTCTAGCAGCACACTAAAAAACAAAAAAAAAGGGTTTATATTCCACATGCAAGAATAAGCTGGAATCTAATATTCTGTCTATGGGTTGTGTTACATACATAAAATACATGATAACATGGTTTGCCACAATATGGAACTAAAAAGTGAATCTACATTGCATGTAAAAACACAATTCTTTTGTGCACATGACGACTGGTACCTCCTTTTACAAAGGTTTATTCTCCTCCTTTCAAACTTTACTTGACGTCAGAGCGGACCTCTAAATTAAAGAAGGAATTAGTCACTATAAACAGCCGCAATCCGCAATGAGCAGCCTGGCAACCCCGGCTGCGATTACGCAGAAGAGAACGAGCTTAAACACATCACCTGTATTCTGAAGACGAAGGTAGTTGAACACGTGATATCACAACACACAAAGGAAAGAAGACTTTCAGTTCGCCTGATAAGGATGTAATCGACTACGACTGACAGATCCTCTGAGGATGGCCCCACTAAACTGTAAACGTGTCGAGGGTCTAACAGTTTTTTATTGGGGGTATTTCTTCACAACTGGCAAACATAACGCCACCTGGGAATGAAAACAGGGACAATGATTCTTGGTTTGCTGTTACTGAGCTCACATTTCACTCATTCACTATCAACTGCTTATCCTGTTCAGGGTCACGGGGGGCTGGAGCCTATCCCAGCTACACCCTGGACAAGTCGCCAGTTCATCGGAGGGCAGACACACATAGAGAAACACAACCACACACACTTACGGGCAATTTTGTGTCACAAATTCACCTGTATCACATGTTTTTGTTCTGTGGGAGGAAGCCGGAGTTCTCGGAGAAAACCCACACAAACACAGGGAGAACATACAAACTCCTCACAGAAAGGCCGGCAGATGTGGATCTGAACCCGATACCTTCTCGCTGTGAGGCAGCGGCGCCAACCACTGCGCCACCGTGCCGCCGAGCTCACATTTGGTGGTGTTAAATGTTTTCCCTTCTTTTTAAGGTCTGAACTACACAAATTGAGATTTGGTTGACATTTTACGCTTGCGACATTTAAAAAGCGGCCGGTTGCAGCATTCAGAGGCCGACTGATAAAGAAACCCAGCTACAGGACAAAACTCCATCCGTACCTCAATACATGCTAATTGAAGAAACCAATTAAGCGGTTGCTTCAGTGATAATGCACACCTCTGGCGGAATGAAAAGGGAATGAAACTCTGTTTTTTAAGGAGACATTATATTAGCAGAGAAATCCATGAACAAGAGCAACGAGGCGTAAAATTAAAGGTGACTCATTAATATAAACAGTCAATATTGGCTCAAACTTACTATTTCTATGAAGTCAGCAAAACGCTCTTGGGTATGATCCCACAGTGACTCAATAATGGAGATAAATACAACTCACCATGTTTTGTTTAAACTCAGAAATAAAACAAAAATGCTTCCCTTCTGTCCTTGTTATATAAGCTGAATTTAGATATAATTGGAATTATGATTGGGAGTCACAGACATGAAACTGTGGTTTCAACAAAAAGCCCCCCTATGAACTATTATACTGAAGTAATAAACAGTGTATAGAAGAGAGATCTACCGGATTCATATCAGCCAACTGGGACATAATCAGACATATGGTTCCACATACAAGAATAAGCTGGAATCTGGTAAACAAAAATGTGGTTTTTTTTTGCTTAGTGAATTAAATGTGAACAATTACAGATAATATGAAAAATACAAGTTAATCTCTTTGAGGATGCTCATATGAGCTAAATTTGGACTAAATTAAACCCACAGCTAGAAAGCTACGGGGCTGCTGTTCAGCGCACTGGACACAGGTCCCAGTCACCCGTGGCCCCTCGCTGCCCCCCAACCCTCCTCCACTCCCTTTACTCCCTGTTTCCTGTCAGTCTTCAGCTTTTCCTTTCAATTAAAGGCCTATCGTCTTTATTATGTTCTCAAAGTTATGGGAAAATACAGTGTCTTTCGTAAGAGAGCTCCCCCTAGTGGGTAAGATCTGAACTCTTATTGTCAAATATGATATTATACAAGTCGATTTGGTTCGCATGCACCAAATTTGAACTAAACGGACCAATCAGTGAGAAATTATAGCTCGAAAACTGTGACTTTGGAGAAACAGCAGTCCTAGTGTCAGACAAATATAACTGACCTTTCTCAAAATCAATCCAGTTATTCCTCGTACTAAACTCTATGGGGGTATACATTTTTAAAAGATGATGAAGACTTCCATGATACAGTTTTCACGATACTACGTTAACAGGAAGGATCTAAGGTGAACCCCAACTTGGAGAGGATGAATTAAATAACATTTGTCAGCAGGATTATACTTCCCATCTCTCCTTCGTACGTAAGGCGGCAAAGAGACACAAAATGCAGATCTTTAGTGGAGTGATGTGTCGGGTCATCGTGTTTTTTCCAACCATGGCATCTTCATCCGTCCGTAAGGGTGTCGAGATTAGCCTTCATATATAAATCAAAAAGTTAGAGTGAAAGGCTCTGCTGTAACATTTAAATACGGAATGAAACACATTCACAGTAGACTTAAGAAAGACAAGACAACATTGATGAGGCGCATCCCTCTGAAAGGAATGCCGGATTCCTTTGCTTTAAAAATTCTCTCTTTAACAAGGGATTTAGTCTGGCTTACCTTAAAAATCAGAATAAACTTTTTTATTCTCAGTTTGTGTAAAGCATCAGTCCTTTTGGAGTTTTTTTTTCTTTTTTTCGTGCTTTTAGAAAACTATTTGACCCTTAATTTAACCCATTACATTTGTTTTTTGAATCAAGTTACATGATTCTGTTTAGTGATTCTCCGTAAGACCTCGTCTTCAGTGGCCAGTTTGACCCGTGGTGGCCCCAGGGTTCCAGCCTTGGCCCCTTACTCTTATGCATATACATGCTAACACTGGGTCGTATTATAAACAGGTTCAGGCAAGTTGCATACATTTTTGAATTCAGAAATAGATAAACAAATAGTTTGTTTCCCAGCATGCAAAGCAAAACTGCATTCATTTGCGGACCATTTGATGTAAAACCCAATAATAACATTTCTTACCGGCATATGAAGCTGCAGGCAACTTAAGCCCAAGGAAACCTTGTAGTGCAACGTAAATAATGTTAAGAGAGGTACTTTCAGTATCTATCTATCTATCTATCTATCTATCTATCTATCTATCTATCTATCTATCTATCTATCTATCTATCTATCTATCTATCTATCTATCTATCTATCTATCTATCTATCTATCTATCTATCTATCTATCTATCTATCTATCTATCTATCTATCTATCTATCTATCTATCTATCTATCTATCTATCTATCTATCTATCTATCTATCTATCTATCTATCTATGAGCTCAGAATGTTTTTAGGATCCACAGACACTCACTGAAACATTAAGAAGTCTTTGTCTCCTCCTAGTGGTTTCTTGGAAGTACTGCTCTCTCTCATAATCTACCATGGTGGTCCAATAAGAATGCAAGAAAAACCATATTCTGTATATTTCACATACATATTTTTTATCCTAAATGTTCTGGTCTATTTCACTGATATAAAGTAAAGGTTGTGCATATGGCGTGTAAAGAAAAAGGGGGGTCTTACACTGTGGTTGTAATTTGGTATTTTGGAGATTCTCACTTGATATCATCATGACAGAAACATTCTGACAGATATTTCACTAGCCACCATCAGAGGAAATTTTGCACAGGACTGTAAACAGCACCTTAATTTTTTTTTTACTTATTTATTCTCATTTATTCTATTACTCTCATTCATTCTATTCTAATCTAATAATAATAATAATAATAATACGTTTAATTTATAATGCACTTTACATTCTATATTAAATGGCCTGTGTGGATTTGGTGAGAAACGATATTTTGTTCCATTCTAGGTATGTTAATACTCAATAAAATGACAATAGAGTGAATCTTGAGTCTTTAATATAAAATAGTTTTTATTTTATTATAAACCTTAGGACGTCATCCCTCGCAATAACACTAGATGAAGATTTAAGTACCAGTTTAATTCAGCTGCACAGGTGAGGTGAGGGCTGGAATCATATCTGTGTATGACACTTAACTGTTTCACACATGCAGACATGATTTTGACTGTATAATTTTCTCTCAGTGCATTCATCACTCTAGCCACAAGGTGGCGCTGCAGCACAGAGAAGGGCAGTCTGTGGCTTTTGTTGTGATGCACTTATTCTTTAGCAGCAGTGAGGGGACCAATTATGGATGCTACAGTTAAGTATATTTACTCAAGTACGGTACTTAACTTCATTATTTCATTATTTACTTCAAGCACACTTTGGTATTAATACCTAATGCTTTCATATTAATATATAAATAAGGTAAACGGGTCATCAATTCTATTCTCGTGTGAGAAAAGTAACAAAATGAAAGGTAAAATTGCCTAATATGATTATAATCTATTATAAATGCTGTAATTACGTACTTTGCACTTTTGTTTTTTTTTCATATAGGTTGTGATGCTGGGATAAACTGTATGTAAATAACACTCCATAAGAAAAGATCAATATCTCATATGGACAAATAGTACTCAAGTAGAAGTATAGTTATTTGTATGTAAAAAGATTCTGGTTAAAAAGAAGTAAAGATTAAATCATTTTACTTAAAAATAAAGACTTTCATATGTTGCACTGTTATCTTTTAAGGACATTTGCAACCTAAACTGAACCTCATGTAAATAATAATTTAATCCAAGGGATAAGGAACATTATTTTAACCTTTGATTTTTATTTCTATTTCTTGATTTCTATTACTTTTAACTTCTTTTATTATTATTATTATTATTATTATTATTATTATTATTATTATTATTATTATTATTAATAATATTATATTATTATTATTCATTCATTCATTTATTTATTTATTTATTATTGTTTATTCATTTTTATTATTTATTATTTATTTTTATTATTATTATTATTATTATTACTATTATTATTATCAAGACTCTTCAACACATAACACAGAAAGAGTACAAATACTCACGCACTCTCCATAGAACACACACACACACACCATACACACCACAAACACACACTGTTGCACGTCACACACAGACACAAGCACACATCGAAAACATCTGGGCAATTTTCACAAAACATTTCCTTACGATGTTTTCGTACATATTTTCTTATGCATTCCCGTTCAAAACTCTTCCAACTATATTTATAATCATATATATTTATAATCATATCGGTATGGTGATATTTTATGATCTTCATTTTGCCACATAAATCATCAGTTAGATTTAAACGTCTTTTCTAAGATTTACCAGGACAAAACAAAAACAGGACGGAAAACTTTAAAAAAAATTAAACAGACAGAACAGCAAAACTTTCATACAATAAAAATGAGGAAATACAAACAATCAAAAGCTAATTAAAACATTGTTCATTTTGTTACACCACTGTAAGTCTTACTGTGAGGAAGAACTGGATGGATGTTGGGGAAGGTCAGTTCTATATTTTTGCCACTAGAGGGAGTGTTATAGTGTTGTAGTTTCTCAACAAATGGTCCGATTTAATCCAAATTTGGTGCATATGAATCAACTGAAGGAGTCTTATTAACATTTTACTCTACTAGTTCATATTTTACACACTTGGGGAATCTTTTTTCTATGAAAAATATGACTTTCTGAACCTTCTGATTTAACTTACATGAACCACCTCGAGGAGCCCTAACTTTTATTTCTTCATATTTCATACACTAGGGGGAATTAATTGCCAAAAAAAGCGCCACAGATTGTTTACCGTCACTTCCAAGCCATATGTCGAATTAGCTCCGGCTAATGAATCCATACAATGAGATCTAACTTATATATATATATATATATATATAACTTTACTATAATAGTTCATATTTAACAATCATTTTCATGGAGTATCTCAGTAATAGATTTTTAAATGGGGCGTACTAACATAAGACGATAAAAGGTTTATAACCATAAACATCTTGAACCTTGACATTCACAGGTGAAAAATGTTAAAACACTGACATAATTCCTTAATGGTTGAGTTTAAGGGACATTTTATTTTGCATGATTTGCAAGAATGGATAAAACAAGGGATTGTCTTTGTTTGTGTGCTGGTGTCTCTTAATTTAGGTTCAGGTAAGTCCTGACGTCAGGAAAGTGAAAGTCGGAAAGAAAAGCCAGTTACAAGTCGTGCACCGAGGAACAAGAGTGCACACACAGAACTTCAGTGATCCAATGCTGAACAGGAAAAGTGAGCTACTGAATCATGCCGGCATCCAAACAGTGAGGAAGTGAAACTGACAGATGCTATTCCCCACATACTCAATGATGCTCCTCTGAGGCTCTGAGCTACCTCTACCACCATCTTCATTAGCTCCGTCCGGGAGTGTGCACATGGCTGCTCACGTCCAACTGTAGCCCCATCCTCCTGGGTCTAATCAGCTCAGACGTGGGATGATGGTCAACCCTGACGACAGACGCTTTCCATTTTAAACACATCCTTCTCCCGATCATGTTTCAAGTTCCATAAACAGGCAAAACAATGTTTTTGTGACAAGCACACATTCAACGATTATTCTTTAATATCCTCACTAAGAAAAACAAAATATATGGAAAATGTTTTATTTTAGTTCACCAGTTATCTTCCCTTAGAAGCACAACTGGTGAACTGGTGAATTACCTAACAGAGACCATCCAACCAGCATTTTTAGTTTTGTGGATACCCTGACCCAGTTTTCCCAACTTGTGTTCCGTCAAAGTTGTTCAGAACCTTACGTTTGCCCATTTTCTTTCCTCCAACACATCCACTTGGAAGATTAAAAAGTTCACATGCTAACATGCTAACTTATGTATCAAGATGCAACAGCAATAATCAGTGTTATTATGACGTCACCCCGTCAGTGGTTATAATGCTTTGGTTGACGGTTTGGTTTGGTTTGGTGTTAATGCTTTGGTCTACTGGTGTAAGTCGAAGAATATAACAGGTTCTTTTCCTCTTGTAGTTATCAGGTCCACCTCGTATCCTTCGTGCTAACGCGATAACTCAAAAACAATTTCATGGATCCTTTTCAAAATGCATACCCCAATTGACCTTAGCGTGAGGAAGAACAGGAACGATTTCGGGACAGGTTGGTTGTATATTTCCCAGACGAGGAGGAGCTTCATCTACAAAAGTTTCGGGACCACAATTTTGGTCCGTTTGGGTCCAAATTTGGTGAACAAGATTCAACTGAAGGAGAGTTCTATCTCACGTATCAGGTTGTTTGGACATAACCTCCCAACCGTTTTGTCCAAATTAGTCCGAATTGCGCGCATATGAATGGACTTGATTTTGTATAAATCCTATCTTGCTCACTAAGAGGTGAGCTTTTTTTTTTTTCCACGAAAATAATCAAGTTTTTCAGGTGTAACTTCACATTTATTCTGAGGAGTTCAATCATAGGAATTGCTTCTTGGGGACTTTTCGGGGATATACCCTTGCTGTCAGGGACGACAGCGTAGGCCTAGTTTGAGATGGCACTCTGGGGTTCCGGAGGAAAAAGAGGTTCATGGTCTCGCAAAGTTGCGACGTCTTGTAAAACTGCAAATATATATTTCCCTTCCCTGTTACTTGGCAGTAGATTCCATCCTCTACTCAGATAGTAATGAGATGCTGGACCTTGATGTTTCACGAAATTTTTGTTAATTACTTTAATTTTATAGTAGCAGTTAGCTGCTAACTGCTTTTTGAGCCTCCCATTGTTGGGTTACATATGGTTTTGTGTCATTTCAACCCCCCAGTCCTGTTCTGCCACCTCGTCAGCTCGCACCATTTATATAGACATTGATTTTGTTGAATAACCACAGCTGCTACAGGTGGACCATCGATCACTCCCCATTATGTCTTTGTAACATTAAAGAGAGAATTCCAGAATTCCAGAATTCTAGAATTCCAGAACTCCCACATGCCTTCGCTAGATTTCACTTCTAAGAAGTCAGATGTGAGACTAATACTTTACCCTTGAGTGTCCTCACAAGAAAATCTATCTATGGATCTATGGAAAATGATGTCTTTGGATATTCTATTTAATTAACTAATCCAATATCTTACCATAAAATGATATATTGTTTGGTCAAGATGGTTTTTGAACAGTAAAAGAAATGCCACAAAATGCCAAAAAAAAAGAACAGCACTTATTGAATAGGACTTTCCCATAAGCCGCGGTTAATGTCTACCCCTCAGGGGTCCCTTTGACCTGTGGTGTCCTCCAGGGCCCCATGTTTGGTCCCTTACTCTTTACTACATACATGCTGCCACTGTATCACATGAATAATCAGGTTCAGTTAAATGGCGCACATTTTTCACGAAAGAAATAAAGACTGAAAAAATGCTCTACCAAACAGTTGAGCCGGATATTTAATACAGTTCCAGCCATTAACGTTCAAGAAAACGTATATTTGATGCTTCGGTTTTTCAAATGGATATTGTTCTTAGAGGAGTGAAACAATAGACAGAACCAGCCTGTCAATTAGTGAAGACTAACAGCAGTGACGCTCTGGGCCGGCTACACGGGGACTCTAGAGGGATTCTGACAATACTCAAGGGGGCTTATGACAAACAGCTCCTGGGGACGTCTGTTGTTTTGCAGACGAAAAGGTCAGATTATGTGCCGTTCAAACAATGACCGCAGAAGTTAAGAAGCAGATGTTACTGAGCGAGAGCGAAACTCTGAGATTTATCATTGGATATACACTTTGGAAGACGCAGCTCGAGACAATTATGTAAAACTGTTGCGCTTACACAGTCATCAAATATCCAGTTAATCATGTCTTCAGTCGCCAATTCACTTCACAAACACACACAGAGCATGCGACCAACTCCTCATAGTTGTGGTTTGTGACACTAGGATGGCGGACCGATCCACCCAGAGGAAGGTAAGGCTGATGGGCCGATGGAATTATCGACCTCAAAATCAATGTTATAAAATGAATTAATAAAAAGCACTACCCTGAATCATGTGTGTGTATTAAAAAAGAAATGTGACCAACTCAAACTATAATACGACTTAATCCATACGTGATATCAAAATGTCAAACTTGCACACACATGGCCAGAGTAAAGAGAAGGTACATACGTGATGAATGTCTTTCTTCGTCCTTCTTGTTTTTCTACTAAATTAACACTTTGTGGCCTTGAATTTTGTCATTAGTGTATCTGTTTCTTCCAGAACACATCAGTTTTCTCTTAAGGACAACCAACAACATGCAAATAGTCATCTGATGGTAACCATTTAAGTCTTTTTTACTGTTTTTGCAAAGATAAAAGCTCTGGTTTAATTAAAACCCCTTAATGCCCTCACCAAAAAAGAAAAACTATTTTTCTAGGATTTCTTTGCATTATTCATTCATTTGGGGCATTTATTAGTTTAATGTCTTTGACACTCAGACACAAATTTACCATAAAATGACAAATTATTCGGACAGGCATGTTTTTAAAGAGAACATTTTTTAAAACTTGAATGAGATTAGCTCAACCTTTTGGTAAAATATGCTTTTAGAAAAAACATTCTACCCCACATTAAACTTGTTATGGATTTATCAAGTTACATAAAGTTGGTTTAGTGAGTCCTCACATGCTTTGATCCGACAACAAAATCCTCATTATCAAATAAGATTTTCTCATTAGCCAGAGTTTATGACTGAACCTCTGGGGCCATTTAACGTGTGGCGTCCCCCAGGGCTCCATCCTTGGTCCCTTACTCTTTAGCATATACATGCTGCCACTGGGTGTGTGTGTGTGTGTTTTCGTGAAGTCTTAATGTTAATATATTTATCTTTAGTTTTCACTCTTGCTAGGCCATTACTAACTTGTCACTAATAGAACTGATGTCCCCCATGTCCAAGTCATAGTATCGCTAAAATAGAGCAATGTGCTTATTTTACTGGGCCCCGACCGACTATTGACACTTAAAAATGTACAGCTAAATCTTCTACATTTGATGATTTTATTGCATTTAATCGAATCCATTTTACGCTATCATGACACTCATGGTTGTAACCTGGAGACGGTTATCAGATGATTAATCTATTAGATTGTCTGTAGCCAGCAGCTGGACCTTACATTTCTGTACTGGATGCTCTGCAAAATCTGGTCTGCCCTATTAAATGAGTCGTATTGCATTCTGGGTCAGGTATCCCAAGGTGAATGCAAGACCATGATTGAAATAAGAAAGATGGTATCTCCAGGTTTATATATTCACCCTTTTATTTAACCGCGTGAATAGAGAAACAACCACGAACCGCTGCAATAAGAAACGTTTGGGGAGGCTTCATATTCAATAAAAATGACTAGTTTGTTTTAACCACTAGAGGGAATAAAGAGCCAGGTATAGAAAGGTGTGACAGGGTAAAGGATAGACCAAAAAAAAACACCCAACTCTTAACATCTGATAAGAATAAATATTATTTAGATGGAATTGAAGGTGACTGACAAAAGTAGGTAATTAGTGTAACGTATCATTTCCTGTCTGCCTGCCATCTAACACATGAACACATCTTGTTTTTTTATTGCACACTATATGAATCTTTTTTTAAATTAATAAATGGTGCTGCTGACAAGCCCTGTAAGTTTTACAGCATGTAATGCCCATTCATATAAAAACAAACTGTAACACATGCAAGCCTGGAGTAACTAAAATACAATTTATTCCTGTTCCTTCAATTCACAGTTATTACAATGTCATTACATATTATATATTGCACATCACTCTTACCTACATTTTTCACACTTTCATTACACACAACAAGAAAAGACAATAGAATGTTTCAGGTCAAAGTAAAGACAGCCACAGGTGTTAAAGTTTCAATGTACAGTGAAAGAGTTCCAGCCCAACAGACGGCCTACTGACAGAGATTTAAAGTCCAATGGAGTGACAGGCTCAGAGAAAGAGACTCCATTCTCATCCATCTCTCTCCTCAAAAGAAAACATCTTCTCCGGTACCTTCCTAGGATGAAGATCACACACATTCTTCTGGTTTTAAACAAAAACTAGCAAAGGTTCATGACAAAACTCTTGTGATGGTTTGATATCCGTCAGGGAATATGAGATTTCATTTCTATGTTTGTAGTAGATGAAGATGATAAAATAGTTTTTTCACACCACCGGGACACTCGGTCCTAAGAAAGCCAAAGAAAGGAGAGGAGAGAACAAAATAAATGGTCAACTTTTCAAAAAGGTTCAAATTGAGATTCAGAAATTATTTTTGTTTCCTGGAATAAATCTATCAATAAAATATTATAGTAATAATATTAGATCATAATATAAGGCGATTGCTGATGGGTTTATAAACTTATTTTGAGTGTCACATATTTACACTGCAAAAAAAGCAAAAATAGAAAGAAGACAAATATTCTTAATTTTATTGAAAATGTTTTGAACAGAGGAAAAAAAACTGCAATTAATCAAAACAATGGTTAGATTTCTTAAAACTACTGAAAGACCATAATTAGCCTTAAAATTAGACAGAAATTACAAGAATGACGCTAAAAAACAAATACAACAGTAAATAACGGTAAAATTCAAAACAGCAGTAGATATGCTGAATTACCCTTGTTCCAGAATGGAATTCCATTATGGTATTAAAATATGTGAAAAAAAGAAACATATTTAGAAAAATTGTCACACAAACTACCATAACGTCACAATAATTGTGACATAATAATTTGAAGGTATAAAACAAGTTATTGTGATTAACTCTCAAATTCCTATAAAAACTGCTCTACTGTAAACAGGTTTACAGTAGAGCAGTTTGTCTTTCATGGTAATCTCACATGGTCACTGTATTCCTTATGGTGAGATTCTGGCAACCACCGCTGCTGTTATTTTACCGTGAATTACACAGAGTTCCTTTGGCAATGCAAATACAGTAATTTCCTGTTATATTCACGTAGAGCATAATTAAGTCAATGTATAATACTGCTATGAACGGAAGAAGTGCCGACTCACCTCGTTTCTAATCTTTCTCTCCTACGGGAACGCGTCGTTTCCGTCTGCCAAACGCCTGAGCGCCCACGTTGGTGGGGATGTAGTTGCTGTGTCCCAGTCCTCCTGACCGACTCAGGAAGTCGGCCAAGCGGTGGGTGACACAGGTGGCTGTGTTGCAGGCCCGCTTCTGTGCTGTTGCATTACTGGTGAGAACGGCAAAAAAAACCATGAAAAATGTTCACCCTGATTCTGAAGGTCATATCAGAACGCCATTCTCTGGCATTAAATTAAACACTCTATGAACACAAACAGCGAAATGTGCAAGTATGTAATCTTGAGTTATAAAAATAAACATAAAAAAAAAAGCCACTTTCATGTGAAAGATGAGTTTATTATAGCAGACACACGATTACAGGGAAGACAAAAAATAAACACATTTTTCTCGGTGTTTATTATAGAAGGGGCTTAAGGCTAGAGTGTTAGAGGACAATTTAGGGGGGTGGGGGGTGGGGGGGGATTCTGACTTCATTTTCTCAAAATTCTTTGAAGTATAAAGTCAGAATTCGTATTCATTCAGAGAATAAAGTTAGAATTTCAAAAAAGAAAAAAAATCACATAGCCCTATATGGCCCTAATCCAGTTCTATAGTTTACACATTTTATCAAGGCATGGTTCTTGGAGTCGGTTCTGGATGTGATGGGTAATGCCAGTGGAAAAATGAAGCTAGGATGTTTGTGTGAAACAGTATGATCACTTCACGGGTCGGCAGAGATGTACAGACAAGCCAATGACGACCCAGACAGACACGTAGACGGGCCAGGAACTGAGAGCTTCAGCTGAAATAGTTGCCGTTGTTCTCATATTGCTCTGAGAGGCTTCTCTTCCTGCCGGGGGTCCCTGCTCCGACGTCGGTGCGGGGGGAGGTTTGGAGTTTGTGAATGTCCTGGGTGAGTTTGCCGAGCACGCAGGTGCTCAAACCCGTGCAGCGCTTAGACACGGGTCTGCCCAGGCTGTTAGAGACGGAGACAGACATGCAGAGACAACGCTCACAGTCACCATGTCATGCAAATAACCATGATGACAGAGGAGGCGTTCAATCAACGATGCAACGGTTTGCTGTGAGAGTAAGATGTCGCTTGAATGAAAATGATGGACAGAATCTGTTGTGTGTGCTGTGCATGCTCTCTCATGTTCTTAATGTCAAGCTATCATACAATGAGTGAGTGAATGAGTGAATGAATGAATGAATGAATGAATGAATGAATGAATGAATGAATGAATGAATGAATGAATGAATGAATAAAATAAATGAATGAAGGGTTTCTTACATGACATGATTTTCATGATGTACCTTCACTGTAAAAAAGGAACGTTCAGAACAGATAAATGATCGAGGCAACATGATGCAGAACATTTTTGGATTATTCTAGATTCAACTTCTGCACTGTCAAAAATGGTCCTTTGAAATTATTGGACTAAACTTGTTTTTTAAGTAAATTCAAGAAAAAGAAATGTTATAGTTGAATCATAAACTCTTTGAAATATGTTTCACTATAATTTGTTTTTATGGAGTTGGCCATAATGGATTATTTATCTTGGCCAAACTTGATTATGGTAGTTGGACCCGAGTCTACGGAGCATTTCTGCAGAGACTTGATAGTTTTTCCTTAACTATTTTCCTTAATAGTTGTCATTTCTACAAAAGGTAATTAGCTGTCATTCATCGGGGAACATCGGAGGTTTGATCTGCGTGTTGAAGTGGCCCAGATCAAGCCTCCATTCGTGAGAACTCACTTGTTGGTGCTGGTCGCTCAGAACTCAAAAATCCATAGCAGTAAGTTGCCTTGAAAATTTAAATGATCCTTACTGTTTGCTTTTTTTTTTTTACAGTGTTGTTGTACCTTTCATGATGTACCTTGATAAGTGATAAACTGCAAAGCTGTAGCTGCGGGACTCATAAAGAAATATGTGTTATATCCTTAAAGACAGACAGACAGACAGACAGACAGACAGACAGACAGATAGATAGATAGATAGATAGATAGATAGATAGATAGATAGATAGATAGAGAGATAGATAGATAGATAGATAGATAGATAGATAGATAGATAGATAGATAGATAGATAGATAGATAGATAGATAGATAGATAGATAGATAGATAGATAGATAGATAGATAGATAGATAGATAGATAGATAGATAGACAGACAGACAGACAGACAGACAGACAGACAGACAGATACCTGTTATCAGCTGTCTGGTGGTCTTGTTCATCTGAACTCATCTGCATGAACTCCTTGATAGCTCTGAGTAACCTTTGAGCATCATCAGAGGAGAGTGTGATGCCGTGTGATAGCGATTCACCTCTGAAAACACACATCCTATTTAGATTGGGATTCACCTCCTATTCTGCCACAGTATTGGCTCAACTAAATACGGCAGCAAGAGAATATAACAAGAGCCTAAAAGCAAACAGAAGGAACTTTTCAGTTTGAAAAGCTCTCACTCCGAACCCTTTGGAGAAACGTGGGAACACTACCTGGATGGAGCTGTGTGAGAGCCGTACATCTGACAGATTATGAGCGCGTAGGCAAGGAGGAGAGTCCAGAGTTTCAGCATTGTGATCATTCCCCTGTGGAAAACACATACAATATCAAACAAGGTTATTAGAACTGTTACAAGAGGAATGCATTAAGTGTTTGAAGACATCACAGCGATATGAATCCTCTGCTTTCTTTTTCTCTGCCTCTGCTAAAGTTGAAGAAGCAGATGAAGGAGTTAGAGGAGATGCACAGACACAGCAGAATCGGCTGCAGCACACCGTAGATAACATAAGATCTGCCCGAGCAGCAACATCCATCCCTCTCCTTCTAACCACTAGTCTCCATCTGTATATTCCAATCCTCACCTTCTCCAAATACTGCATCTGAAATGTAACGGTGGCGGCAAAACTGTCTTTTGTCTGTACTCACAGGAAGATATTAGATCATCAGGTGATGAAGACTCAATGATGGGATCAGTCTGCCAGACTCACACACAGTGCAGGGATTTATATACGTACCCAGGACTCTCGGTGTGAAGTGAGCGAGAACTTGATCATTGGTGATTGGCCAGGCAAACGATTTACCTCCATCTACTGCGAGCCAATCAACAGTCCCACATCAATCAAAGCCTACCGGTGAAAGGGCTTGAGCGTAAATGACACCAATATATAGTAACAAATGTGCTTTATTTGGCCCAAAAGTGTTGTTAGTTACTATTGTTTTGTAATAAAATGTGAAATAGAAGTGAATAATTGTGATGTCCAGAAAATTAAAGTGCTTCTATCATTTCATCCTAAGTTACATATTATCCATCATAAATCTAAGCTCTGATCATCACCATCACTCAGAATAGTTTTTCACTGTGACGGAGGGAACGGCGATGCCTGAAAAGTGAAACCGTTGAAAAAGACAATTACGTTCATTTTCACTGATTAGCCATAACATTATAACCACTTACAGGGGAATTCAAAACAAGGCTCAAGGTACATTTGCTGTCATTCCACATGTATGCATGAAACGAAATTTGAGCTAAGATTTCCACAACGTTCTATAGAACAGTCTGTAAGTAAATAAAATAACGAGTTATTTCTTGGTAAAAAATTAATAATTAAAAAATGCATTAGATTTAAAAAACTGCAGCATATTTATCTTGTCAACAGCAACGGCCGATGCGTTGGATATATTATCAAGGGAGTATTCTGCACACAAAAATGGGATCAGAGCAACTTTGACAAGGACCAAAATGTGATGGCAAGGCAACTGGGTCAAAGCAACTCCAGAACCGCAGGTCATAGTGTTCCCAGTCTGCAGTGGTTACTAACAACCAATGTGGTTGAAGGAAGGATATCTAGGGAACAGGCAACATTGTCATAGGAACCCAAGGCTCATTGATGCAAGTGGGAAGCAAAGTTGTCTGAACAACAGAAGAGCCAGGGTAGCAGAGATTGCTGGAAAAAGTTCATGCTCGTTCTGACAGAACGTGAAAGCATACGCTACAGTGCAGACCTGTTTTAATGGCAAAAACTGGACCTACACGATATCAGGCAGGCTTGTTGCTCCTGCATACGTCTCAATTTAATAAATTACATTGCCCCATTAAAAATTGCTGAGTAATTTAAAAAGATCATTTCAAAATCTGTTCAAAATTAGATCTGATCAAAATCTTGTACCAGATTATTCTGAATTTTATCCAACAGGTCTAAAGATCTGGTGCAAGGAAGAAAATGAATTATCTCGTTGCCACGACTTAAATCATGGGAACGAGTTATTATCATGTGGCTATTACTAAATAAGGCATGAGAAGGAGTTATTATCACGTTGCAACGACATAATAGGGCTTCGGAACAATTTGTTATCTCGTGGCTATGACTTAATAAGGCGTGGGAATTAGTTATTATCTAATGGCCACAACTTAATAAGGCTTCAAAGCAAGTTATTATCTCATGGCTATGATTTAATAAGGCGTGGAAATTAATTGTTATCTTGTGGCCATATCTTAACAAGGCCTGGGAATGATTCATTATGTCATGGGCACGACTTAATAAGTCTTCAAAACGAGTTATTATCTAGTGGCCACAACACAATAAGGGGTGGAAACTATTGATTATCTCGTGCCAACGACTTACTAAGGCATGGGAACGAGTTATAAGCTCATGGCCACGACTTAATAAGTCTTCCAAACGAGTTATTATCTCGTGCCTACGACTTACTAAGGCATGGGTATGAGTTATTAGCGCATGGCCACGACTTAATAAAGATTCAAAACGAGTTATTATCTTGAGGCTATGACTTAATAGAGTTTGGAAATAAGATATTATCTCGTGGCTATGACTTAATGAGGCGTGGGAATGAGTTATTATGTCATGGCCACGACTTAATAAGGATTCAAAACGAGTTATTATCTTGAGGCTATGACTTAATAGAGTTTGGAAATAAGATATTATCTCGTGGCTATGACTTAACAAGGCCTGGGAATGATTCATTATGTCATGGGCACGACTTAATAAGTCTTCAAAACGAGTTATTATCTAGTGGCCACAACACAATAAGGGGTGGAAACTATTGATTATCTCGTGCCAACGACTTACTAAGGCATGGGAACGAGTTATAAGCTCATGGCCACGACTTAATAAGTCTTCCAAACGAGTTATTATCTCGTGCCTACGACTTACTAAGGCATGGGTATGAGTTATTAGCGCATGGCCACGACTTAATAAAGATTCAAAACGAGTTATTATCTTGAGGCTATGACTTAATAGAGTGTGGAAATAAGATATTATCTCGTGGCTATGACTTAATGAGGCGTGGGAATGAGTTATTATGTCATGGCCACGACTTAATAAGGATTCAAAACGAGTTATTATCTTGTGGCTATGACTTAATAGAGTGTGGGAACAAGATATTATCCTGTGGCCACGATTTAATTAGGCGTGGGAACGAGTTATTATCTCGTAGCTACGACTTTTGAGCAGTAACTCGTTCCCACATCTTAAGGAAGTCATGGCCACGAGACAATATTTCTTTCTTCAATGTCATTAGAGGGAATCGGTTCTTCTGTGAATCTCTCATAATAAACAAGAACAAACCACAGAGATAAACATACAGAGATGTGTGTGATGTGTGTGATGTGTGTGATGTGTGTGATGTGTGTGATGTGTGTGATGTGTGTGATGTGTGTACAGGTTCGGTGTGAGAAGTAGATTACCGTGAGGATTATATACCACATTAAATGATTACCAACATGCCAATAATTGTCATCTTCTTTTGACCCCTCAGTTATCCCTTCACTTTAACATACCGTATCAGCGTTCTTAACCTCAAATCCTGTAAGGTTAGGGATAAACTGGGCTTGATCTTAAGTCGTGCTGTTGGCTATGTGACCTCTGAAACTAGAGGAACTATTAAAGGGAGAAAATAATCACAAGTTAGTTAATGAGAAAAATAATTCTTGTGGAGAATTACCTTTGGCTTTAGCAGACTGTGTTAAAAACAACGGCAATGTGAACAATCAGCGGTGTTGGAGAGTCGTTTGTGGACCGCCTTCAAGAAGGAAAGGAAATGACCGATGAGGCTGATGGAATAATAAACATGAAGTGAAGTATCCATTTGCAGACTGACTTCCACCTTCTGCTGCCCATTAGACAGCTAACCAAACCTTACCTGGCGTTTAAACACCTGCCCGGTGGGTACAGAGGGATTACGGCCGCTCTTGATCTCGCCGCCTCGACCATTACGTCGTCAGGAAAAAGAAGTTCCGGACGCCATTAGTGTTACCAGATATAGATGGTAAGAAGATTTTTTTTCCCCACCACTCCATAATAGTCATCCAGCATCCGGGTGATTTTTCAAACTAATGTGTCCAGAAAAGAAATAATGCATCTGATTTCACAAGCAGGGTAGAAGTCCATATGACAAGGAAACTAAATTCAATTTCTAAAAGGTATCTAGAAATAGAAATGGACTAAACAGACTGAACCTATTAAGACTAGACCTCTAGAGAAGAACTAATAGCATTATAGCCGGGACAGTATTCGGGGTTAATAGCATTTCTGTGTAGTCTATTTCCATCTCTTTTTTACCTTGTGAATCCTCATGTTGTCATAATCGTCCCTCGTGGATTATTGGCAACCTTAGAAAAAAAACAAGAGTAAATTGAGATGCAAACAATGTCTTTATTGTCTTTACCCACGATCTTTCATTCAAATTCTATCTGATCTTTAAATTATGGAACCTTTAACTCAAGTAACATTATTAAAAAAGACATTAGATTCTTGATATTTAAAGAACAAAAAGAAATATCCAAAACATGTGTGTCATAATTATTGGCACCCTTTGCATCTAGTTATTATTAATAACCCCCTTTATGTTTTCATCCAATATCTGCTGGTATTTGTTGGAGTCCATGGAACCATGTCTTTTAGAAAGATGACCAGCGCCTTTGGAAGAGGGGAGCCCCAAAGCATCAGAGGTCCACCACCGGATTTCACAGAGGGGGTGAGGGGCTTTTCTCTATTTCTTTCTTCTCTTTCTTGCTGAGCCATGCACATCTCAGATGTTTGTCGTCAATAAGCTTTATTTTTTTGGACCTTCTTGTTCCACTGAAAGACCCAATGATGTTTGTCAAACTGTAGGAGCTTTTGTCCGTCAAACCATCCTCCTCAGAGTGTGTGGGTTCAGTTTGCAGATATGTCCTCTTCCATGTGAATTTTTAACATCTCCAGTCACTTTAAACTTCTTAATTATTGCTTCAACTGTTGAAACTCACATTTTTAACTGTTAGAAAGATTGCCAAATGCCAAATTTGTGCAGCTTTACAACTTTACAAGGAATCTCATAGAGAATTAGGCCGGTGTCACCTCGTAATTAACCCAGCAGAACCTGGGGAAACAAACGTTTGTTTTTCGGTTGCAATTTTTGTGAATAATCGGAATTAAAGATCAATCAGTATATTTTTCACATCTCATTTCACACATTGTCTTTGTAGGGTGTCAGGAATACTGGAGGGCATTGAATGTAAACCATTTCCAAAATAAATGTGTCTACTTTTTTTTTTCTATGCCGTTACAAAATACACTCTCTAACCACTAGGACACACGTTGTCTGGTTGGTGTTTTCATTAACCCGACCGCTAACAAGATCTTACAATATTGAGAGCATGTTCATTTGATTACATTTGGCAGATGTCAAATAGTATTTGAGTCTGGGAAGTTGGCAGGAAGCAGAGACGTCATTTGCAAGAATCTCCTCATTAGGTAGCCCTATCAGGTCTTCATCATCGGGAGAGGTCTGCAGGGAGCAGTTTGAGGCATCTATGAAAATCAGCTTACCAGCTGCCTCAGCGGGGAAGGACCGGCTGGCTGAACAGCCTCATGTCTAATGAGGAGCCGGTCACTATGAACGGATCGAGCAGCAAAGTGCAGATCAAGGTTTTTACAAAAAATAAAAAAAGTTGTTTTTTCATTTAAAACTTGATCAAAGATTAAATTTTATCCATCATCCATTTAGATTTAGATTGGAGATCACTTTTGGCCATCTCTAAATGAATACATAAATAACTTACGATCTTGAATGTGACACATGGATGTTTTTTTTACATAACATGACATTTTTAAGTTGAAAGAACTAAATGATTGCATCTTTAACAATTGACCAGGATGTTTCATTGCATTAATGAAATCTCCAAAAATTTTGGATTTACAGGATTGGAGTTAGTAAAATCAACACAACGGTGTTCAATAAATGAAACGGAACACTGTTTATTAAATTCAACATAACTCTGTTTTGTACATGCAACATAATTGTGTTCGGTAAATTAAAAATATCTTTTTTTGTTAATTTCATGAGCTTTCGCTTTTTAGCCATTAATTAATATCTTTCGAAGACGTTTTCTAAAAAAAATTAAGTAAATATGATGTTTATTTCTGAGAGGTAGTTGTTGATTATTGAAAGTCATCATTTCAAGTATTTCGGCAGCGAAGAGTGAATTACCTGAACTGCCAGAATTATTTTGTCAGGAAAAATGTACAGTTTTAAACTATTGTCTTAAAAATGGACACCGGCCATTTTTAGAACAGCCCAGACTCTCCTGCAGCGGTGGGATGGGTTTATGTTTCAGCCAACAGGCCTGAAAAACTTCTGTCAACTCTGCAACTTTGGAATGTGGACCTAGCCGTGACCTTTGACCTCTGAATGTAGAGCATGACCTAATCTTTAACATGTGGGGGACCCCATAGCAGCTTACTGGGGCAAAGTTTATTTGATTAAAAACAAGAGAAGTTAAAACTCAACAATGCCTCATCAGGGAATTTTCTTTCACTTCAACAAATCAGATTTCGTGAAAATATAAAGATGCTGTGGGATTTTTTCAAATCTATTTGATGGATTTGATGCATCCTTTTTGAGGAGTTCCGTCAGAGCACAGGTAATTTGCATGTATTTATAAAGTATTCTAAGAGAAATTTTGGAGAAAGGATGAATATTTTATTAGTATCTCAATCATCAAGAAAAACTAAATAACATGTGAAGCCTACCTGTACAAGCTTCAAGTACACATCCAGTTTAAACATATCTATAAAAACGTTCTTCTATCTTAACAAAATCCTCAGTTCTCAGTTTCCGTTTATTTACACGCGTACGTGTTGAAAAAGAGTCACGCACAACGTAGATCCTCTGCGCTTTGTGTATTTTTCCAGATTCAGCTGCATTAGAAAAATGACAGAAAATAATTTAAAGTTATATTTCATGACATTTCAGATAAATTAAAAGAGAAAAAGTACCAAAAATAGTTTGACCATCATAATTGTAAAGTGCATTATAAATTAAATGTATTATTATTATTATTATTAATATCATTTGTAGTCACATTCGTATCATTAGTTTAAAAAGAACAGTATTTCACTAATGTTGGTTTTCTTAAAGATCTAGCGCTGTGACTTTAGAAGGTAGGTCAGTTATGACACACCTGGGCAAATCAACACGCTTCCAGCTACTGTCTGATTTATGCTTATTATTATTTGTTTTCTTAAAATAGTGATTTTTCCAGGAGAGCTATAAATGTTAACATTCTGGGTCAATATAGGATCAGAAATATTAGTTGGATCCAGGTCAGACTTTGATGATTAATGTGTTTGATATGGGCATAATATCACATATCCATGACATCATCTTCAATCAATCTTGTAGGCCCCCTGCAACACAATGGATCTGGAACATCATAATCATATGATCATCATCATAACCCAATCTTTTGATCCTACCTCTATGAAAACATAATCAAAGCTTGCTCTTACATTTTAGAGCAATTCCACTAACAGACAAACCAACACCCAAATTTTGACCCCTGGATGGTCGAGGGTTGGAATCACATAAACCTAAAAACATAAAAAACACACTTTATTTTTCAATTATCAATTTATTGTCAAAGACACTTAGACACTCTACATTTACCAAATGTTTTTAAACAGTACAGAAAACAAGACTTTCATGCAAAAAAGTCAATTATAATTAGATTAGCTGACTGTTACTACTCTCATTATGAAGGAAATCCCCTAAATAACTAACTATTTCACCTTTATCAAACATATTTATTTGTTATATTATTATAGTATTATATATTTATTTGGTTGTATCAAGTTACATGATTCTGTTTGGTAAATCCTCACATGTTATAACGTCAAAATAAATCCTACTTATGGAATATGACTTTTCTCAATAGCCATGGGGTAATATCCTCCCCCTTGTTGACCCCTTTGACCCGTGGCTTCCCCCAGGGCACCGTCCTCGGCCCCTTACTGTTTAGTTTACACATGCTGCCGCTGGGTAATAATTATAAACAGGTTCAGCCATGTGGCTCGCATTTTTCAATAAGAAATAGCGACTGAAAACAGTTGAGCAGGACATGAAAGAGTCAAAGAGATTATAGCAGAAATATCTCCGAGTAGGCGCCACACCCTCAATGTCAGCTGGGACAGGATATGCTCCAGCCCTCCTGTGACTCCGTGCAGGAGAAGCAGTAACAGAAAAGGGATAGATGGATGAAACAGCCTCTATACCGCAATCATTGAGCACACTTGGCTCAATTATTCCGAGCCAAGTGAATGTAGAGGTGTGAACGGGTGAATGTGGTAAGTGCTGCAAAACTCCCTGAGGGATCGGTCAGCCTCAATAAGTAACACAAAATATGAAGTATTATTGTGAATAATTCATACGTCAAGTGTCTACAAAGGACTTGCAGATCAAATACTACAACGTTACCTAATGGTGTACAGAACCATCTTAATTGCCACTGAAAACTGAGCAAAGAAGTCTTTATTGCTCATAAATCACACATTACATACACTGTAAAAAATCGTCGCAAAAAAATGGTCAAGTGCAACATTAACATTTAAAACAGTAGCAAGTGCATTATAAATTAAATGTATTATTATTATTATATACAGTGAATTAGCTTATATGAAGAAATGCTAAATAATTATAATTTCTATGGTCAAAACAAGTTGAAAAAAAGGAAGTTTACTGTGAAACTATAAACACTTTTAGTGAAATTAACATATAAACACCCTAATGTCACAATCAAGTCATTGCCGTAAAAGTAATGGTATAATTATGTCTGGATGACAGAATTGATTAGTTAGTACTTTTGAATTCACCATTTAGCAAAAGAATACCTTAATTTCTACAGAAACAGAATGTTAAAAAGGTATAATTGTGAAATACTGTTGATTTCAAAGTTTAAAAAAAAAGTGTGTATTGTAATATACTGTCATTTTATGTACTAATATCCATGTACAGTAAACAAGATTACAGTAGAAGTGTTTTTTCACATGGTATCAGCATTCATCTCAATTTTCTACACACCTGAGCGCCCTTGCCTTGTGCTTTATAACAGATCCCAGCCACAACATTATAACCACTGACCTGTGAAGTCAGAAATAAACAACGTGACACTGTTGCCTGTGAGTGAGTGGGGTATGTTAGGTAGGAAGTGAGCATTATGTCTTCAAAGTTGACGTTTCAGAGGCAGGAAATATATGGGCAGGCATAAGGATCCCAGTAGCTTTGACAAGGGCCAACTTTGGATGTTAGTCTGTAGGTCTTGTTGGGTGAAAGTAAGTGGTCTAAGGAAGGACAACCGGTGAAGCAGGGTCATTAGCACCGAAGGCTCATATATCATTTCTATGTTTGCATGTCTTTGTAATGCATACTGACACGAAATAACTGAGACCCATATCTAATAGGAATACCCTTTGTAAGCTTACTTAGTGGAAAAAAAAAAAAAATCCTCTCTGACAGAAGGACCTTATTATAACGTGATCCATTCATAGCGGTCCAACCCTCCCACAAATCCTTCTGCTTGCGCTGTTAAAGCAAACAATCATAATAGTCTGCCGTTTACGAATGTTTGTGCAAGTGTTAATCGTTCATCATCACTGAGTTCTATTCATGGGAGTCAGATAACGTTTACTCACCTATGACGGGGGGTTGGAGCGGTGGAGCGCTCGAGCGAGTGTGCGTGTGTGTGTCGGTGGGTGGGTGTGTGTTTGAGTTGGTGTGTGTGTGTGTGTGTTTGAGTTGGTGTGTGTGTGTGTGTGTGTGTGTGTGTGTGTGTGTGTGTGTGTGTGTGTGTGTGTGACAGCCAAAAAGTTATCGATCAGCATCAGAACGAAGTTCAGCGACGTTTAAACTTGACTTTCTGGCCAATCTTAGCCTAAGAGGCGGGGGAAAGAAATGTGCAAGATGATAGCCTGCTGGGAGTCCGCAGAGGAAGTCTGGCAGGAGAGCGAGGTATAGGTGAAGATGGTCCCAATCAGAACTCCGTCCCTGGTGCCGGTGTCCAGCGGACAGGCTCTGCTCGCCGGAGCCTGCCTGAGCGTCGCCTTCCTCCTCTTCTTGCTGGTTCGCCAGCTCGTGAAGCAGAGAAGACCACCGGGCTTTCCACCTGGCCCATCTCCCATCCCTGTCATAGGGAACATTCTGTCTCTGGCCACCGAGCCGCACGTCTTCCTCAAGAAGCAGAGTGAAGTTCATGGACAGGTAAGGACTCAGTTTATGCATGCATTGCTAGTTCACTGGCTGCTCTGCAGAACCTGCAGTGCATGACCCCAGAGCTTTCAGGCAGGCACACACACACACACACACACACACAAGCTCATGCACGCAGACGCACACGAGGAAATAATTACCAAGCGAACAAAAGAGACTCGCCCTAACATCTGGACGCAGCATATGCTCCGAGGAGTGCGACTATCAAATCAGAGGCTCTATAAAATTCTTGCATGAGAAAAAAGATAATCCAAAGTTCATTTTTGGCCTCATTTGACTTTTTAAAGTGAAATACACATTATATACGTACCTGGATATAACATTTAAAATGCTCATTATGTCATGTTTTTCCCTGTGTAGTGATACAAGCATGTTTAAAGATCCTACATTTGTGACAAGTTTGTGAACTTTTGTGCACATGACAAAATGAGGAGTGGTGCTCACGCTGTGATTTGCAACATTTCAGATTTTCAGTATTGACCTCGGAGGCATCTTGACTGTGGTGTTAAATGGATATGACTGTGTGAGGGAATGCCTGTACAATCAGAGCGAGGTGTTTGCCGATCGCCCATCTCTGCCTTTATTCAAGAAAATGACCAAAATGGGAGGTAAGATGTTACAAGTCCGTCACGAGTTTTACTTTTCATGCAACTTTATTTTTTAAAGCAGATGCCATGTGATAATTAGTCTTAGGTCTTAGATACTTCAGGGAGATTGTGACACAAGGGTATCAGCCCTGATTAGCCACATGATAATCCCCCTCCCATAGACACTGGTGGTGACGGCTGATGACTTTGCTGAGACTGAAAAATGGTGACTTCGGAGAATCTGATTGTTTTATGTGAAGGTGGATTCTAAAAGAACTAGATGAAGAGAAATAATTCTATTATTAGTCAGTGTGAGATGGTAGTCTTACCATGAAGGTGTTTCAACGTGCTTTTGGATTGATGTGACAAACATATTGAGAATAGTTGAAAGCTTGACCAAGACATGCAGGTACTGAGTGAATGACACCGTATAAGAGATAAACTATGTTCTTCTATCCTCCTGACTCAGCTTTCAGCAGAGCTTCCTCTTAAGTTACCTTTCGCATGACAGGTGATTAATCTCTTCTGTATTCCATCCACAGGACTTCTCAATTGTAAATACGGCAAAGGCTGGATTGAACACCGTAAACTGGCCTGCAACTCTTTCCGATACTTTGGCAGTGGTCAGAGGCTCTTTGAGAGGAAGATCACAGAGGAGTGCATGTTCTTCATCGATGCCATCGATGAGCACAAGGGAAAGCCCTTCAACCCCAAACACCTAGTGACCAACGCCGTGTCCAACATCACCAACCTGATCATTTTCGGTCAGCGTTTTACGTACGATGACCGTAACTTCCAGCACATGATTGAGATCTTCAGCGAAAACGTGGAGCTAGCAGTGAGCGGCTGGGCCCTCCTCTACAACGCCTTCCCCTGGATTGAGTATGTGCCCTTTGGAAAACACCAGAAGCTGTTCCGCAACGCTGCAGAGGTTTATGACTTCTTGCTACAGGTGATAAAGGGTTTTTCACAGGGCAGGGTCCCACAGGTGCCTCGCCACTATGTTGATGCCTATTTGGATGAGTTGGAGCAGAACACAGGCGATCCCAGTTCCTCTTTTTCCTACGAGAACCTCATCTATTCAGTGGGGGAGCTCATTATTGCCGGCACAGAGACCACAACCAACACGCTACGGTGGGCCATGCTGTACATGGCGCTCTACCCCAACATACAAGGTGCGTTGCATCAGATATGACCAGGAGATTGATCTGCTGGTAGACAAATTTGACTTTAAATGTAATGTCTAATGATGTTTTTTTTCCTCCCTACAAAGAGAGGGTGCACAGAGAGATCGACAGCGTTCTCACCAACGGAAGGGCCCCCACTTTGGAGGACAAACAGAGGATGCCCTACGTGGATGCCGTTCTGCACGAGGTCCTTCGCTTCTGCAACATTGTCCCGCTCGGTATTTTCCGTGCCACCTCTCAGGATGCACATGTCAACGGGTACTCCATCCCAAAAGGCACCACGGTGATCACGAACCTGTACTCGGTGCACTTTGATGAGAAGTATTGGAACGATCCAGGAGTTTTCTTGCCACAGAGGTTCCTGGACAGCAATGGCAACTTTGTGAGGCGTGAGGCCTTCCTGCCTTTCTCTATAGGTTAGTCTCCGAGATTTTATGAAAGTCCATAAACAGTTTCAATCAGTGAGGTGTTACATTTTAAAGCTGTAGTCAAAGTGTTAGTTATAACAAAGCCCTGAAAAGTCTGGGATATTACGGAATCGTCATCGCCACTGCCACCGTGTGTGTTGGACATACCTTCACATTTAGGAGGAGGATTTATGGAGGAGTTCAATCTGAGCGGGTTTCTTAAACAACGCCGGGGTATTAGGTTCTGAGATCAGTGAGCAGATGTGGGCTTTAGCTCCTGAATCGGATTGGCAAAAAACTTGAAACTCAACCAACTCTCAACCATCGATATGACTTACGACATTTTATATATAATAAATTCTGTGTAGTAGGACAGAATTGGAACTAGGAACTAGTAGGACTAGTTTTGAGAAAAGAGCAACAATGTTTTTCCACATTTGGCCAAAGTTTGTTCACCACATCCTTCACAGCGTCCTGAAACGTGTGACCAAAATGTAATTGTGTTTGCTTGAGCTGTAGTACAAATTGATTTTAGTCATGCACTGTGACGTTTGTTCTCAAATTAATGTAGGCTTAATCGTAGGACATTTATCTGGAGGGTGAAGAACAGACACTTAAATCTAGTTCGTCCAGTATTTCCCAACACCGCTGCAGATACCTCAGAGGATTAGGTTTTGTGAATTGCTGTGCTCAAATAGGATAAATCACAGAAATTGGCCGTGTGTGTTTATGAGTTAGTCTAAATCCAGGAATGTTCTTCTTTCAGGGAGACGTCACTGCCTCGGCGAACAGCTGGCCCGGATGGAGATGTTCCTTTTTTTCACCACTTTGTTGCAGAGGTTTCATCTTCAGTTCCCTCCAGGAACGGTTCCCAGCCTCACTCCCAAATTAGGCATGACACTCCAGCCCAAACCCTACTCCATCTGTGCAGTCCGCAGGCAGCAGAAACCCCCCTGCTCCGGAGACACTCCTTAAGACAAGAAGGCAAGTAAGCATTCGTTGCTTACTCAAATCTTCAAGCCAGGGATTTACTACTTTGCACATCAATGCAACCACAGGATTCAGGTGCATAACACTGTCTGGATTGTTTATGGTGCATTTCAGTTTCCCCCCAAAAAGACTGATGCAGCTCTAAACACATGGACATCTGATCCAGGTTATTCGCTTACTAATGAAGTCTTTTGCGGAGTAAAATGCATGTTTGCACAATCCTTTCAAGAAGCAGGGGAGCAGAGAGACTCTACTACTTAGAGGACGTCCTGGGAAACACAAATGTGCAATCGATTAGTTCTCCATAACTCCTTGCTCTTAACCCAGTCAATGAAATGTCTATGAACCTCGGCCAGGTTGGAACGGGTTAGGAAAACGTCAATGATTGATACTAAGTACACCCATGATGGTTCATAGCCCTGCCTTCTCAGGGCAACTCTAGGTAAGACAAATGACACTACTGCGTTGGACAAACGCAGTGAAATCGGACTTTCCAAGAAAGCTCAGGACTCTTTATTGAAGCTGGACGCGGGCCAAGATTCACGTCATCTTGCCTGACTGTAACCTTTAATCCAGAGATAGAGCTCTGTGAAAAATCTGTCTCTGTGAAAGCAAATGCAACCCTGGCGGGTTTTCTAGAAACTGACAATTTCTACAACGCAACACTGGTTTCTGCTAAATGGTGCTTATCAGTGCCGGAAAAGTACTGCATTTATGTCTGAGAATAACGTTGGTGTGTCCTTTTTTTGTTGTATATATCAAGTTTTGTATATTGATAAAAAGCCTTTCTGAAGATAATGGAGACATGTCCCTTTTTTTTCATCGCTGATAGGATATGTGTGATATATGCAGAGATATAGTCATGCTTATTATATCTTCTCCCAATATCAAGCCAACCATGTTCTGCAGCCACCCGTCCTGTACAGCTTAATGGTGAGGGGGATTCACCACCATCACCCCACACAGAAAGGCCCCAAAACCATATCCATATCCCAATATTATGGGATTCAGTACCTGCAGAATAATGTCAGTAGGACTCAGCCTACTGACTAGCATTTACTTTGTGCAGAGTGATCGTCACTCTCAATATCTTTTAGCAACCACATAGTCCTACAGGGTTTCGGCGTCTCACTTAGACGTAACATGATCACATTCCCTTAAAACAATTTAAATGTCCCCACAAAAGATAAAAAAGGAACATTTACTTCTTGGCACATTTTACTTGTGCGGGGGCATTTATTAATCTATTATCTAATACATTTAAAATAAAAATTACAAATCTTTTGGACAAGCATTTTTTCAACGTTTAAAATTATTTTAGAAATAAATTTAGCATTTGATTCAAAGTAGTGAGTCTTAATTAGATTAGCTGATTGACCCTTATTACAGTTTTTTTTGTGTTGTATCAAGTTGCATAATCTTATTAAGTAATAGCCATAGTCATTGCCTCCTCCTCAGTGGCCCCTTTTGAACTGTGGTGTCCCCCAGGGCTCCATAACTGGCCTCTTTTTATCACATAGATGTTGTCACAGTTACATAAAAAGGTTCATTGACATTTTTCAACTAGAAATAGTGACTCAGAATGTGCTCAACCAAACAGTTAAGCAGGACATTCATGGGTTCATCTCAAAGGAGCATCTGGAGATGTGTTTTAGGGGGCATGATGAATCTAATGCAAAGTTCAATTAATCATCCTTTAGCTCCATTTTAAGTCTCCTGAAGGAAATGTCTGGCTCTTTGACTCATCTTTGTCCAGCAGTCTGTCTGTAGAGCTTTTTCTGTTGATTTGCATGCTCTAATCCAAATCAATCAAATTCTAACATGCTATGTGGTAGCACCAAGACCAGCGTGTTTGTGGATTACTTTCTCATAAAAATTGAATTGAATCTGTTATAGCAGTGTTATAAGCTCTGCATGCTCACACAGTGGAATGGCTGATTAACCCTTTGCTCAGGTGTAAGTTGGGCGGAGTTATGCAAGTGTGTGCATGATTGAGAGGAGGTCATATCAGACTTAGTACACCTGTGCGGGTACACAATTGGTGCTATTAGAGTATTCTTGGGGAGACGTGGATGAAGCCAAGTGTCTATATGATGTCTAGTTGTTTTTTGTGAATTCACTTTCACACACACACACAAATAAAAATCAATGAGAAGTTCTGATACTTGAGGCATGGTGTTTTATGACAGCTATAAATAACAAAAATCAGTTGTCCCCACAATGTAGATAAAGGTGAATGGTTACATTAGAACAAACATATGTATATTGATGCTACATAAGGGTAACAACTACTCGCAGATGTGTTTATGGCACAATCATCAGAGGACACTGTGGTTTATAAGACTGCACGGTGAGAAGCTAACAAACTTTTACAACTGAGACAGAATGTGTCGGGACGGTAGTTATTTTATGATCCAGCATGGGTTCATGTGAATGAACTCACGTTATCAGAATGTAGATGGCTGGATCCAGCTCTGATTCTGACTCACAGCCACTTTGAGCCCAGTGGAATATTGGTCTCAAGGTGTGCTTTTCTTGCATGAACAGTACTGGAGCTGACAGGAAGTGCATCACAGCCCAGAAATGACTGCTGTGTGCGCTCGGTTTGGCACTAATGGGATCGACTGAGACTACAGTGATATAATGAAGAGTACAAGAGTGGTTATGCCACGGAGCAGGTGGAGGCTGACACCGAGTGATAACTTAAAAACACCAAACCCCACAGCTCCACACCTGTAAGTAGAAGATAAGCAGATAAAAACTCTGGAAACACAATGATAACTTCAGGATCTCAATGTAAGACATGTCAGCTGCATGTAGAAAACAGATGCATTCATTTGATTACTTAAAAAAAATATATATTTATATGCACATACTCTTTTGTACAACTTCTAAACACTTGTTTGGTATTAAAATGTGCACACCTGTATCTATTATTATTTTTTTTTTTGCCTTTAAATATTACTATCTTGCTTTACACCGCTTACATAACATTTTCTCCTGGGATTTTTTTGATTTCATAAGAGGATAAAGAAGCCAGGCAACAACTCTTGGCTTCCCTTTCCTAGAACTTCTAATTCTAGTGGAATGCCAAGAGTTCATAGACAAAAGTAGAGGTTAAGTAGTGTTTTAACCTGCTTGGTGATACATCATAAACCCTGGATCCCTTCTTTACACACTGGCTGGGTTATAGGTTTGGCAAAAACAAAAATATGATGAAAAAAAAGAAGAAGAAAAAAAAAGAAAAATGAGTTGGGTGAGCTTTCAATTTGTCTAAACATCCGGGTCGGCCTGCTGCTGACTGAGGCCCAAACTAGTAGACATTGTACTGTTTGTTTAAAAGCAATTATGAGAACTTCGAATTTCAGAAAAATATTAGCTAATCCACTGTTACAGAACTAAAAAAAATCTGTATACGGTCTTGTGCCGCGAAGGAGACCCATGATTACCTCGACCGTTTTGCTGACGGTCAAGATAATCTTTTCTCCGAGTCAGGTCGTAAAAAAGGTTATGCAAACAGTGTGCGAACGGCTGAACGGCCAGGAGAAGCAGAGGATCTCCGCTGTGTTTCCATTTGTCGGCCATGAATAAAATTGAAACTAGTTCAGTCACCCAGATTTTAATTGTCTTAAAGTACTTAAAGTGTATTAATTACATAAATTCTTGCAAAATAATTATTCAACTTTGCATGAATCCTGAGTAACCTTTAGAAATACTTGGAATCAAAAGGAAAAAGAAAAAAATAAATATATATATATATATATATATATATATATATATAGAAGAATCCATTCATTGAATCAGCACTCCTGATCTGATTACACAACATGTTTTAATCTCGCTGATTAGAAACCAAACATAGCTGAAATGACACGCACACGCACACACACAAATTATATACTAGAATAATTATAAATGTGCTCTTTACTACTCATTCTCTCCATCACATTCCTCTGAAAAAAATACTCATGCACTCAAACAACAAATAAGGTGAAGCATGGGAAAGTAAAAGGGTAAAAAAAAAAAAGAAAAAAAAAATAGACGTGTGGTACGCATGAGTAAAAGCATCAAAAATGATGCAGATATAGTTATTCATCAGTCAACATTTCATTAATGTCTCTGTGACCGAGTCTTATACAGTGTTTTGTGTCGCCAGCAAAGACAGAGATCTACACCAGCCGGTAGTCTCAGCGCCAATATGGACTCAATAAAGGTTCAGACAGGCACATTTGATAGATATATACAGCATATAGATATATATATGTGTGTTTATACACACACATATATATATACGTACATATGTGTATATACACAACTCAAAAGTATACCTGACATGGAGGCTGAAACAGTCTCAGTCTCTCGTCTTTCCGTGTTTGAACTGTTCACTTTGGTAAAGGTTATCAATCACTTCATGACGCCACTTGCTTCATTACTTTTCATTTTTTAAATAGACAGGAGTCGTTTTGTACCTAAAGGGAGGTGTGTTCAAGGCGGTATCACAGCCAGGTCAGTATGGAGGGCAAATAAATGCTGGATCCCCCCCCCATCCCCATTGACACTCTTCTTCTGCACCTTCCTCCTCAGTTCTGGTGCTTTTTTCCTTTTTTTGGTGTCCTGGGTGAACTTGACTCTGTGGGGTGAAAAGTGCACAGGAGCTGGGCTCCCACCGTTGCAGCAAGGATCCGCTCACAGTAGTAAGGCCTTTTTTTGTTTCTCCGAAAACAGTGTCACCGCTAAAGCAACCGAGTGTCTGCACAGTGAATCTGTCAGTGTGTGTGTGTGTGTGTGTGTGTGTGTTTGTCTGAGAGAGAGAGAGAGAGAGAAAGAGAGAGAGACAGAGACAGAGACAGAGAGAGAGAGACAGAGAGAGAGAGAGAGAGAGAGAGAGAGAGAGAGAGAGAGAGAGAGAGAGAGAGAGAGGGGTGTTCTTTATGTGTATTTGTCAGCTGTCTGTTTGTGTTTACATTGCTGAAAGGCAGTCGAGTGACTCGTTTCCTTAAACTGCATCTCCTCTTCTTTTAATAACACATCCCTGTTCTTTCATCGGTCCTCCTGCTACTGACGCTCTTCTCCCTCCTCCTCTTCCTGGATGACTTGGATGTCGTCTGACGGGGAGGAGGGCAGGCCGGCCGACATGCTGTCGGACTGCTGCTGTTTGCTGGGCTCTTTGTTCTTCTCCTCCTCCGCGATGGTCTTCTTCCACACCTTGTGGTTCTCCGTCAGGTGCTGCATGATGCTACAGAACAACCTGCGGTGGCTCTTCCTCCTTTCTGCAACACAGAAATCACAACATGTTTCAGAAAACCCAGACCCTCTGACTGGACTTTGCTGCGTATGGTAAGCGCTACCGTGCTGGCGTGCATTTGGGCGTCTTACTTGGTGCCAGCTCATCCCCGAGATCATCGTCTTCCTCCTCATCTGTGTCTGTGTCTACCTGTCCCTCCTCGTCGTCTTCATCTGAAACCTCCTCTTCATCTATCCAGTGGCCAGGAAGTAGGCCCGCAGCATCATACGAGTTACAAAGTGGTCCAACGATATGAGTGATGAAGGACTCCTGTAGCTTTGCCAGCTGAGGGGAGGAGCGGTCCATGAAAGGACTGATGGGTAATCCCAAACTATCCTCCTCATCTCCCTGCATAAAGAAAACACAAATTATGATAATGTAAGTTCTGATACTTGAGTCAAACCAAATCACAATCCCAGAGGAGCAGATCTACTGATGTCACGTTTGCAGAGAGGAATCTCAGTGTCACACACACCTTCAGAGGAACTAACACATTATGGTTCTTGTACTTTATGGGTTTTTGTTCTGAATAATGACTCTTCGCTGCATCAGTATAAACATGTTGACTTTGTGATGCATAAACTTTCAAACAGGATTAGAATACTTTCACTTGCTGTTTTGTCGCATTATTCATTCTATTTTTTATCTCTGAAAATTCGGGGATATTCCCAAAGCAGATCATTTGTGTTAACGGCATAAAATTAAAACTATTTCAGGGATCAGTTTCAAATCTTATACCTTGACTGATCTACTTGTCAGGTATAAACTGAATTGACTTTTGGAAAAGTCGGTTGTATTTTTCAAACACTAGGGGGAGCTTCATGTCCAAAAGGTTTTAGACAATAGTTTAGGGGGGTAGCTTTTTTACTATTAACTTAAACTGAAAGAGCATTTCAATGCTAGTCCAAACTGCCGAGCTTATTGAATAATATTTAAAGTTCTCCATCGCTCCAGGAGAAAAACTCTTCTCAGTGCTGACTCCGCTGTGTGTTTAAATGTCAGAGATGAGAAATATTGGATTTTACTTTATTACGTTTTATCCTAACTACGATTTAAGGCGTCGGAATTTCTTTTTTGTTTTGCGCTGAACGCATTGCGCTTCCTTAGGACATAATTTCACATTTAAGTTGAGGAATTCAATCTAGGAGATTGCTTGTACAATGCAGTGGATGGGGGACTTTTGGATGATAAACCCCTTGCAGGGTTCATCCTCCGAGGTACGACAATGTGGGCCTAGTTAATATTTGTGACCGTGATGTTTAGATGGTTCAAATGGGGAGATCAGATAAATCATTGTTCCGTCTGAAGGCGCCGGGGAGGAAGGGGAGTAAATGATCAAACACATCCCATCCTTTCCACTTCACCGTCACCGACAGACATGCTGTGTTCTAACCGATATCACTCTGCAACACTGACATGATGTCTGTACCTGCTCATAAAACTCATTGACGATGCCCTCTGTCCATTTGAGGTGTAGGTCCCGAACTTTGGCTGGTCCATTGATATCAGCTAATTTGATACACACTTGGCACACCAGCAGCCTGTCGTTCTCATTGGTCCAATCAATCCCCGGACTGTTCACATCATTCACCTGAAATCAAGACGTGGGGATCTTGTTAAAACTGGTCCATCCATCTAACATTTTCCCAGGTATTACTGGAGCGAATAATAATGATGATGATGACGATTAAAAACTATACAGTGAGATTTCCTCATATCAAACCTTAGCATTGAATTCCGCCAGGAAGTCAAAGTGCTTCTTGAGGTCCGTGGCGAGTATGGCTTCAATGACGAGGAAGCGAAAACGCTTGAATTCCACATGGTCCAGGTTGACCAGGAAGTTAAACTCTGGCTGGGACAGGTAGAGGCTCCAGGCAGACGCGGCGTGGTGGTTCTCGAGCACGGACCTGTCATTGTACAGCACTGCCTGCGCCGCACAGGAGGGAAAATGCGGGAAGTGAGAGAGGGAAAACACTGCAGACAAAGATGATTCCTACATTCCATCCAAACTATAACCAATACTTGAGCTTGCATAAAAGATCTCCATGAGTCACACTGTTTGTTAGGGGTGTAAGATGTCAAGAGCCCAACAATTAAATGCTGTTCTTTGGCAGTTATGGCGACATTTGAAACACGGAAAGGTTCAAAAGTTCCTTTTAATAGATGTGGTGGTTTTCAACATTCTTAGCAATCAATGGGTTCAGGGTTCCCTCTCCTTTCGTCTCATCGACTTTCCTGGGACTCTCACCAAAATCATATATTATGAATGCTTTCACTAGACGCGCTGTGCAAATATGATAGTTAACATAGTTGAGTTTCATTCATCCGACTGAGCACGATGAGAGCGTTACTGTTGAATAATGATCCTGTGTGACACCGAGGAGACGAGTAAACTGGCTTAATCAGGCTTAAACCACAAAAAAATAAAAAAATATTTCATTGGAATTTGTATGGATTGTTTTTATGTAAGGAAACTGTGAGGGAAGTAAGAAAAAGTCATGTAAAGAAAATACTGACTCCGAAGTTAAAGACTAACTAAAACTGGATAACTTTTTATCAACTAAGAATGAATTTGTGAAAAAAAGAAGGGCTGATTATAGATGCATGCGTGTGTGTGTGTGTGTGTGTGTGTGTGTGTGTGTGTGTGTGTGTGTGTGTGTGTGTGTGTGTGTGTGTGTGTGTTGTGTGACAGCTTTTCACGGGGGTCCAGTGAGAGGATAGAAAAAGCAGACTTGGATTCATCCGCCAAACGTTCTCAAACATACGATCTGTACGATACGGTCTGTTCGTGCTGAAAGAGCAAAAACTGGCTAAAAGTCGAAATTGTGGCAACATGGAGGACCCAGAATCTGAGATGGACTTCATCGTTACTCACATTGGGTACTGTTTAACTTCGGCAAATGTAATTATAGGGCACGTAGACACCAATCAGCCATAACATTAAAACCACTTCAGTGGTTCACTTCACTTTCAGCACCCTCTCTGACGAACCGTGTGTTCTGACACCTGTCTATCAGAACTGTTTCAGCAATCTGTGCTAAATAAGCTTTTCTTCGGTACCAGACAACATGGGTGAGCCTTCGCTCCATAATATATCCCACCCCAAATGACAGGTGGTGTGTTATGCTGACTTCCTCTTTCATGGGTTTTAAAGTCATGGCTATTGTTTAGGTGCACAAGAACAATGTTTATGGTGGTATCGACTTTATACTGACTGTCATGGGTCGGTTACTTAACCAGTGATAATATTTATACTATACATTTCCTTAAACCATGTACGGTGAAATGTCACTTTGCATCAACCCATAATCTGGACATATGATCCTTTGTATCTATAAACACTAAAGTGTTTATGTGCGCTGATCAAATAGACGCTTTCAAGTCCAAGCAAAGACTGCAGGTTACCTGGGGTGCATTAGTGGCTACTAGAAAGGCATTTGTGCGACCGGGGGTGGTCATAGTCGTGCATTGCAGCTGCTACATAAAGGGCCATCAGCTCCAGGGCGGGTATGTTCCAGGCCAGGCAGCCATAGCTGTCATCTGAAATGGAGGAGCTTTTGGAGGAGGCATAGGATATCCTGCCAGGAGAGATCCCGCTGTCTGAATCTGGAACATGACAACAAACAGATGTCACTGTGATGAAATACATGGTGGATCGCATGCAAAACACAAGAGGACGTATTGTTGAATATAGCCCCACACACACACACACACACACACACACACGATCGGGCGTAGGTGTAAGTATTTGAGCTACTTTGATAAGTGTGAGACTGTGATGGCTGACGACTGTGTCAGAGCATCTCCTGATCTGCAGGGCTTGTTCCCGGTCTGCAGCTGTTAGAACCTACCAGAGTGGTGTAAGGAGGAACAACCATTGTCATGTCTCATGGACGCACATGGAAAACAAAGGCAAGCCAGTGTGGTCTAATCCCGAAGGAGAGCTAATGTTGCAGAATTTGATAAAAAAAAAAAAAGTGTCAGAACACAAAGTGCATCACAGAGTTTTTTTGCTGGCAAAATGGGATCTACAGAATTTCAGGTGAGTTGTTTGATGTTGTATACAGAAGAAATACTGTTGAGATGAGAAATGGAGGTTCGTATAATAATTAGACGGTTATAATTCTCTATCAGTGCGCCCTCTGTGACCTAATATCCTCACCACAGAGTTTGTTAGGACTTATACATCAAAATGTATTTGACTTATTGAAGGGTCAGAAATACTTTCGTGCCACGTTAGCCGTTTAGCTTTGATTGGCTGTGGCTGTCACTACTGTTAGCCATTTAGCTTTGATTGGCTGTGGCTGTAGCTGCTGTTAGCCATTTAGCTTTGATTGGCTTTGGCTGTAGCTGCTGTTAGCCATTTAGCTTTGATTGGCTGTGGCTGTAGCTGCTTATAGCCATTTAGCTTTGATTGGCTGTGGCTGTAGCTGCTGTTAGCGGTTTAGCTTTGATTGGCTGTACCTGCTGTACTAGTTTAGCTTTGATTGGCTGTAGCTGCTGTTAGCTGTGGACCTTGTGCCCGACTGGACTGGACCGTGACTGCAACCTTTTACATTGGCAGTCACCACCGACAACAAAGACAAATGCGCTTTTATGATGAGCTAACAGGGCAATAAATGTTCTTTTATTCTCCTGAGAAGGAGTGAAACCCAAGATTTACAGGAGCATTTTTCCGGTTTAATATGAAAAATATGTGCAAGAAAATATCAACTCACATTTGGACATTTTATAAATCTATTTGTTTAGTAAAGATTAAGAGAGTTTGGAACTTAGTTAACTCGTAGCTCACAGGGATACGAGACTAATGCCTGTAGCTGAATATTGTAGTATAATGAGACAGGATGGGCCGAGGCTAGCACGTTAGCGTGCTAACTTCTGAAAAAGTCTGCAAATGATACTCTTTTTTTGACATGACCTCAAGGATTCTGTTAAGCAGTTCGCTTTTGAAAGTTCAACGCTAATGCAATATGACAAAAAAAAAAATCATATTTTTCAAATTACTCCTTTAAAGATTCTGTATTTGAAAAATGTTATGTTAACTCGATATCTTATAATCTCAGGAAGCCACGAGTAACAACCACAGCACCAGAATGTTTGCTTTTAGCGGTGATGTGTGTAAAGAAAACCAGAAACTTTTATAGTATTTAGAAAACATACTGATGGCATCAGAAAAGTTAATTTAGGAGAGTGACTGCATGCATGCTTACCCACAAAAATGTGAGCGGACAAAGGAAGAGGAAGAACCAGATTACTGGAATCCGTAAAGCCGAACAAAATCTGCGCTTCCCATCAGTGATTAAATTATGCAATCATGCATTTGGCCTAAAATGACTGTCCAAACTGTAATCTGTGTTTATGAGCCCACCTGTGTCACTTCCTGTTACATGTTCACTGTGAATCTGCTGGAACCCGGGTATTTGTCGAGTGGTCAGGTACCAGACAGCATGGAGAACATCAGTAGCATGGACCCGGTTATGATCTGTGCATTTATAGCAACAGCAAGACGGAAAATTAGTCCATTTTGTCAGATACCAAAGGCAGTAATCAGATTTATATTCGATTATTAATGGCTGACTGAGACTGTATCTCAGTTTGCCCAAACAATAATGACCAAACTCAAACAGTAACACACAAGACCATGGTGGGAGAGACATGACAAAAACAACACTCACAGGGAATGTCCCTGTAGCCATTTTCCAGAGCGTGGAAGTATGACATGAACTCTCTTACAGGGATCTTGAAAATTTCAAACAGACAGGTATCCTGAAAAAGGGTGTATGTGACCTGTGGAAACACAAGCCAGAAACCGTCACTGATGTTTAAAGACACTGAAACACACCGAACAAGACTTTTACCTTTTGTTATTATGCATCTTTTACTCTAAATTAAACTTAGAGTAAAAGAAGCCTATACTATAATCTGTAATGACCATAAAGGTGTTTGCCCTCCAGTTTTCGGACAGTGCGACCGGATAAAACACACACTACTACAGCGAGAGGAGGTGATGCTTTGTGGTGGTTGTACTAACATAGCTGAGGATTCTCCCGGTCTTCCCTCCTGTTACGTCCACCAGGTCAAAGATCTGAAAGTTCCATGTGTTCATCCTCTCCATGACAGCCTCGTGGTCCTCCAGCATAGAATCCAGTTTGAACTCCTTCTCCTCCTGGAGACAAACAGACGCAACAATAAACCAGGCATGAACATAGATCTATATATTTATAGACACAAATAAAACATTTTAATAAAGTATTTGGCACCACGCATCGGTTAAATAGCTGTTTCGCATTAGAATCCTAACTATTATCTAGGATGATTGATATTATATTTATGAATGTCATACATATGAATTATCTGAATGATACTGAATCATGTGATGCTGATGGAATCACAGAAGGTTGAACTCAACTGCGAGGGGAAGTGGGAGTTTTCTACACTACACTACACTACACACCCACAAAAGTGTCTGAGGTCAGTCTCTGTGCCGCGTTAGAAGATGTTCAGCATGCCAATGCTTGGAACCTTTTTCATTTCAATGTTCTGTATCAGAATACTGAGTTCAGAAACATGTAGGGTCAGGGTCCCACTCTGGACCCTGATATTAGGATGCAAAGAGTTAAAACAGGGAATGGTTGCAAGTAATGTTATTTGTTAAATGACTAAATAACTGCGAAAACAAAAGGCACAAAGTATTGAATGTGAAAGTATAGTGAAAATATCACCACCAATAATAACTCCTGTGCTTTTCTTCTACAACCTTAGCTGCACTCAGCACTCTCTCTCTCTCTGTCTCTCTCTGTTTCTGTTTCTGTTTCTGTCTCTCTCTCTCTCTCTCTCTCTCTCTCTCTCTCTCTCTCTCTCTCTCTCTCTCTCTCTCTCTCTCTCTCTCTCTCTCTCTCTCTCTCTCTCTCTCTCTCTCTCTCTCTCTCTCTCTCTCTCTCTCTCTCTCTCTCTCTCTCTCTCTCTCTCTCTCTCTCTCTCTCTCTCTCATATATACCGGGGTGACTGATATAAGCTATGAAATTAGGTATTTATCAATGAATTAATGCTGTTTGACTTTTTTTTCAATGGAAAGGCAGCTGCTCCCTCTTGTTCAATACATAAAAACAAACAAAAGTACCTGACAGTTTGACTCAAAACTGTTTGACAAAGAACGGTTGTTTGCTCAGTATGTTAGAAGAATTATTGCCTGGAAACAAACGTTTGAATTACGTAATTAAACTAATGTGTGACGGGGTCAACTTTCAATGCAGGCACGATATGTTCAATTATTCTAAGCAAGTACAGACAAAGGTATGTCTGACATGCAGCTGTGTCAGAGTCTCCTGTGGGAGGGGACGACACAAGTAACACAACGAATGGGATTATTGCTCGACATTCTTAAGGCATTAATAAATCGTGCTTTTGGCAGAGGCCCTCTCATCAAGCTCACCTCTATTTCCTGAGTCTGCTCATCTGTGCTTGGGCTTTTTTCCTTGTCTGCATGCCGACGACTACCTGCAACGTCTGGCCTCACGTCTGCAGACACGTCCACCTCCAAACTCTCCTCCCTGATCAGAGACTCTCCCTTTTGCTCCTGCCCTTCAACCGCTGCACACACACATCGCAGTGAGATTTTACTTTACATGCAAACTACTTACTGTCATGTGTCTGAATGTAAATAAAAAATATGAATGAGGTGGTGATTAGAGGTGCACAAATTGCAATTTTTCTTGGCTGATACTGATTTTGGCCAATTCCCATTTCTTTTCTTTAAGTTTTAAAATCATAATGAATAATGTACTTTACGTGCTCTTATTTTGAAGGATCACAGTGGACGTAAGGTCCGCATTGGGTATGTATTCTGACCTCAGTCCGCCAGCCAAGCGTTTCTTAAACCAATTGTATGACATTTCGAAGTGAAACACACACCAGAAGTTTAAGATTATATAGAAGTTTAAAAAAAAAGTGTCTCTTACTATCATGGCAAACACTGGGTCTGATTGGAAATGTGGAGATGATTTTGTTTTTTTAAATAAATTAAGCTTTTTTTGATCAGCAAATCCTGAAATTGTATTGATTTAACACATTGGCACCAGAAAAAATAGATATTTCTTTATTTTCGATGGCTTTAATGTGTGACCATATGTACCTGACCGCCGGCGCTGCGCCTCGGTGGTAAATTGTTGATGAAATTCTCCTGCATCCCCACTGGAAAGTCCCTTGAGCGTCTGACGACCACAGCTAGAATAAATAGGTTTTGGATGTAACCAGTTACTGACAGATTACATCTAAGAACAACATTACTGATTACATTTAACAACAGCTAACAGGAGAGGATCAGCACCATGACCAGTCAGAGCTGAAGGTCTCACCTGGTGCAGACCGGAAGGGTGGAGCCTCGGTAAATCTGCTGGAAATCAGGTGAGCTGAGGGTGTAGCTCAGGGGCTTGTGTACATTCAGATTGACACTTGGCTTTGTCAGGAAGTCAGCCGTGTCTGGGAACTCCACAGGTGGTCTAGTAACGGGAGATAATGGGGAACCCATACCTGCAGTGAAGGAACCGTGGGCTGGGGAAGTGACTGGGCTCAGGCTCGGAGATGTGCCTAAAGAAGAGGGAGGAAAAGAGAATGCCACCAGATTGGAAAAAAACACAAGGAATATCAGAATGTAGCATCATTGGGACAAAGTAAAGTCTCACCTGCTCTCTTGGGCCCGGCGTGGTAGGATAGGGTAACAGAAGAAGATCTCTGCTTGGGAATGGTGAGCAGGTTTGCATTGGGCCCATTGGATAGACCCGGGCTGGAAAACCAAACACGTATTTTCAATGCTCATTCTAGAACTAACAAATATAACAATACTTAATATTTCCCATCTAAAAATGCAAAAGTGGCATTCTTCAACAAATCAAAGCGACCAGAGCTACATCTCTACTGCCATCCTGTGGAAGGATAGAGACACTGCAGCGATTTATATTTCAACTAAGTTGTTTTGAATAGTTGGGTGACTTTGTCTGTTTTTCTTATTTTTCAATCAGAGAACAGATGCTAGAGTAAACGGAAACCTCTCTTTTTTTGCTTATTTTAAACTCACAGAGCGCCACAGATACTTTTTGATGTCAGCAGAAACAGAATGAAAGTAAGTGACGGAGCACAACTTCAATTTCGTTGAATATGTTCAACCACTACAACAAAAACTTTTATTGGTATCAGTCATAAGTATATTCATCTTTCCTTTTTTTCTCAGCTGATGGCAGCTGGATCTGGATTGTCCCGTGAAAACAGCCCAAACCTGGTTTAGTTTTTTAACAAAATCTAATATCTAATATATAAAATCGGAAAATCGGCTCCTCACAGCACGAACAGCGATAATCACCTGAAAGTGTCATGTTTGGAAAAAGTGATGAATCATTTAGCTTTTCGTGATATTTTATTGTATCAAATTAGACACATCTTGAATATTTGTGTTCCGTTCTGGCTATAAAAGTAACATCTAATGTGTTGAGTAAATCTTTGTTTCAAATCTTGATGTGATGATATAGAATGTATGTTATGTTAATTATCAATAATAAACATAAATAGTAATGTTTGAGCGGTGACACAAGGAGAGAAGTGTATAAGTTTTATTACTATTTTAACAATGAAGATGATTTCTTGCTTTTCCACATAACCTCTCAGAAAAAATTCAAACTTTCTTTCTGGCTGAAAAAAATACTTTTACAGTGCACCAGTGCTGCTGAGCCAACCGACGAAGACCACGAATGAAGAATCGTCTCTTGCTTTAGATGAGGAATTAAAATCCGTCAGAAAGCGTGCATGTGAGAACAAGGTATTCCTTAATCTGACAAAAAACAACACAAAACAAAGGTTTGGAAAAACTGCTGTTAATCCAGAACAGAGCTGCGCGACTGGATCTGATCTGCTCCATTAGAACTAATATTATTAAAATGCACCTAACCTTAGGTTGGTCACTAGCGAGGGACAGGATGATCATTTTGCTGCTTCGCTTTATGAGAAATATGTTATTGTATAAAGTTCCAACAATGTTCATGCCGTGAAAACAGCCACAGCTTTGAGGCTTTTTCTCCCTTCCTGCTTCTAAAACTAAAGCAATTCAGCGCGATGTTGAGTCCTGAGTCCTGAGGTATGGAAATATGGAATGGTTAGCCACCATAAATCTGTTTTTACAAAGATCGTAAAGAAACATCTGATGGTGAAGAATACCAGCCCCTATTTCAATACATAAAAATCCCAACATATCTCAGTTTTCAGCCAATTTTATCTTCCATTTCTCAACCACAGTTAGTTAGCAGTGGCTCTTCTATCATTTTGAGCTTGTTTTAATATTTAGATACTATGTCTTAGTTCTTATGACTGTGAGAGATTTTAGTGTTGTTTTATTGTGGTTGTTCATTTCTATTGTAGCTCGACTGTGTTTGTGAGTTTTCTTTCCTTGTGCATTGGATTTAAATGATGTTCTAATGTATGTATGTTATGTATATTATGTTCCATAGATGTAATCTTGACTTGTGTGGACCCCAGAAAGAGTTGCTACATTTGTAGTGAGTAATGGGAATCCATATAAAATAAAACAAAAACTAAACCTGAGGATCATGGATGGAGTTCCAACAACAGCTGAACAGATTCAGAAAGTTTCCATATTCAGGGTGGCGTTCAGGCCAAATGATATAAGAGAGAAATTCTGAGAATAGTGTGTTCCTGGAAGGCCGACAAGCGTCCGGTTAGGCTGGTACCTGATCAAGGTGAGGTCAGGGTGGGGCCTCTTGCCACTGTTACGCTCCCAGCGTGAGGAGGCGGAGTCATGAGGAGGGAGTGCGGAGGCCAAGGAGGAGGTGGAGCTTCGCCTGGGCTGAGGGGTGGGGAGGCTGTTTCTGCTGCTCAGGCCCTGATGGAGAAAGGAAGTCTCCAGTCAGATGTGTGTTTAACACACAAACAGAAGATGCTGGTCGTCTTACACAAACATTGCTGCTTCTGACCGGTCAGTTCTGCTTCTTCATCTTTTAATAAGATAGGCTCAATAAAAAAAAGGTTGTTTGTTTCAAAATACACATCAGCCGGCCCGTTTCGTGATTCGAAACAAACAAACGAAATATTAAACTATATGACAGCGGGCGTGTGATTTTGGTAAGTTTTGAGTAAATGAAAATATGAATAGATGCATCTGCTGCCGAGGGTGGAATCGATTCAGGAGGCGATATCACGACCGATCCGTACAGAACATGCGCATATACTTACCCTTTAATCCTACTCCAGATACTTTTGACAGATCATTAAAAATTGCATTATATGGAGATCCATAATCTCCGTATACTTCATGTCACACACGATGCCTTTGTTCTCTCCAAAGGCCTTTCATCATTATGTAAACCATACCATGCAGACCATCCATCAACTTTCTTCCGCTCATCTGAGGTCGGGACGCAGTTGCAGCAGACCAAAGAGCGACTTTCAGACCCTAGCAGTCTAATAATACTTATTCTATTCATCACCAGTTCTCCAGGAGCCTTTATGACATCAAAAGTCTGTGTGTACAGGAAGTGGACCGACACACAAATGCCACTAGTCTATGTAGATTCTCATTCATCCGGGTTATGGTAATCTACGTGGGTTTAATCCAACGCAACTGGATTTCCGTTTCGGCTCGAGGACGTTTCAGCTCTCGTCCATGAGGCTTCCTCCCAACAAACTTCTAGGTGTGAATACAAGTCTGCTTGGCCCAGTATTTTGAACCTGGGACTTTGTGAATAGTTTGCTGTGTGACTCATCTGTTGGTTTGTCCAGTCTGGTTTGGCGCATTAGTAATGCTCGTACTCACCTTCATCGTTTTCCGGTCAGTCTTCTCCACAGGGTCCTCCACCATGTCGTAAGGGTAGAAACCAGGGAAGGGGGTGAAGGGGCTGACCCGGGGGCGACAGGAGCCTGACAGTGTCCCCATGAGGCTGGAGATGCTGCGCAGAGCTGAGACAGTTGGTGGAGGCAGAGAGGAGTCCACCAGCAGGTCTGACACGAGGTTCCGGGCCTCGTTGATGACCGACAGATCCATTCCATTGCCGCTCGCTGCACTCTGCACACATACGCACACAAAGCTACGGTCACAAGGAAAGTTTTTTTATGTAGTACCACTCACACACGAGCAGAGGTGGCAACAGTAGAAATATTCTGTCCTCCGGTGGAGGCACAGATACTCGTGTAAGAATAAATAAAGGTTGATTCAACTCATGTTAAAGTACAAAGTACTGACTCTGTAATGCACTGAAAGCATAAATGTAGCCCCTCGGAGGTTTAAATGATTATTATCATACTGAAATCACATTAATGGAAGGGTCATTTGGAACTTTATCTCAATCACGGCCGTTCGCAGGTAAAGAGCATGTTTGTGTAAAAGACCGTTACGTAGCACACAAGTGGAAAAAGAAAACTCCGACACCGTGCCTCCAGACCGAAGTAAGAGAGAGATAAAAGTAGGGGAGTTTTGGATTTTTTTTCATGATGTTGTCAGGTACAACAATGAAGTAGACCCGTTCCACGGCTTCAGTGTTATTACTGCGCTAGAAACAACACAAAGGGTGACCGCTCGTGTGCGGCTAGCGTAACAGACAGTTTGGGCTGGTGGTGTTTTGGCAGAAACAACCGCATCACATGACGATTCAGACGCGTCCGTCTGTCTGTCTCGTTTTTTTCCCCCCATTTTCATTTCTTTAAGGAATCCCGCTTTCCCGTAGATTTACCTACTGGATCATTTGACCTTCCTATCCAACATCATTCCTCTTTGTTATCTCCTGAGCTTTTCTCTCCTCCTTCTTCCCGCTTACACAATAGAAACGGGGACAATAGCTGCAGTTTATTGGAAGGAGGTATATACAGATATATATAGATGTATATATACATTTACATAAACCTACAGAGAGAGAGAGAGAGAGAGGAGGGGGGATTGGTTATATATATATATATATATATATAAAGCTATATAAAGTGGAAAACCTGAAATTATAGTAGTAGTCTGGAACATAATTTGTGATGGCAGGTTTAATTTGTGGAACTGTTCTGTTCTTGACCCTGTCCATTGTTCCTGTCAGACAGGAACAATGGACTAAATTCTTCCATAGATAGGCCAGTCTAGACAAAGAATGTGTAAGTAAGATAAAATGTGGCAGGGAAAAAAAATTCCATGGTCATTGTGTGCCAAGTTTTAGAAAATGTGGACTTTTGGCCAACCAGAAATATGAGAGGAAAACTCATAAAGGTGACCTGTGAGGAGGTGTAAAGGACTGAAGCATGCACCTTTAGCTCACTGCTAAAGCATGGAAATACTGACCTGATACTGTGGTTTGTACCAGTGTTTCAGATCCCAGTCCCACAGGATCATCTGAAAAACACAAGAGACACACATCAGCCACCAGTGGATTATCCCCACTGTGTGTGTAGTTGTGTTAAAATGGTGAAATGCAGTTTGCGTGGGACAAACACAGGCCTTAGCCACACGTTCTGTGCACTCCCTCGTGATTTCTCAGTGAGGCCACTGACGGGTCAGCTTCTAGTCTATTCTGCCTGTTATCCAAACACACAGTTCAGCAACAATTTACATAAAGGATTACCTGCTTTCCTTCTGCAGGTATGTACACTGCATGACACGTCTGACTGGAGCATAAGAAGAAAAGCAAACCACCGAAACCCCCTGGTACACTTACAATGGAGCTGTGAGATCTTATCTGGCCCAAACTACGTCAATCGTCTGCGTTTACACACTTTTCGTAAGAATCAACACGCTGGAGGAGTATATAGTCAAAGTTATTGCAAGTTGTGTAACACGGAGATCGTTTCCTAATCTAAATTTAAGGTTAAACACCATACAAAATGAATTTGGTCCATACATTTCTACCCTCACTGATATTCTCAAGATGTGCATTTCTGTTTTTCCAGCCACGCATATTAAATTGAAAAGCGCTGAATCTTATTGCTTCTGACAGCGTATTAAGAGAGAGGAACAAGAAAGCAATAAACGTTAAGAGAAGATGGGATATTGGTAGAAATCTGTCGAGTTGAAACAAAAGATAAAAAACCACAACCGTTTTTTTTTTGCAATTAAGGGATTTAACATTAAAAATTTGAGCAATTCTTGGATTTTTAAATTTATATAAATGTGGAATAATGGCCACACTATGTCAGCGTTTAAATCACAACCAATAATGTGAAGCTGAAATGGGAGAATTAAGGGTAAGAATCCTTTTCACTATAATGTGCCTCTTTTGAATTAATCTTTTTGGCCAAATACCCACTGATCAGTGAAAAATAGGATTTTTATAGGAAAAAATGCATTTATAAAGCCGTGCAATACCGTAACACTATACAATACAACAGACTTGGAACTAGCTGACACGTGCTATATTATTTAACTTAAATGTTTTTAAGTTGTGTGAGCAACCTTTTTTTCTTCTTTCTGCATGTTTTTCTGCAGTCATTTCAACAATCTGTCATTCAACATGGAGGCTTCCTGCTTACGGCGAACGTTACTGCATTATTTCAGGTCAAGTAATAACAAAGTTGATAAAAAAAAAACAAAAAAAAAAACTGAATACTAAATATAAACTTTGGGTTTACTGGTTACGTTTATCACATTATATTCAAATACTAGGTAACACTTCACAATTAAAGATTTATAAATGGCTTGTACGTAGTCTATTAATGCAGTTGTAAACACTTTTAAAATTATTAATAAGCAAATATAACTCATTACATATAATAGGTCAGAGACCTGATGCTTGCCAAATAGTGAGCACACTTGTCTGCACTGCTAACTTGATATTGCCAAATAGTGATCCACAGTGACAAAATTTAAAGCTCTTATAAGCTGTTTATAAAAATTAACTCATGCCTTATGAAGGGCTTACAAACAAATGCACAAGTTAATTATAAACCATTTCTGCGTCCTTTATAGATGTAGCATTATTGTAAAGCGCTACCAAATAAATGTAGAAACTATGTGTGACTGATATTTTCCTATTTGAAAGAATCTCCCGTACTTTCTGCTGTAATCCAAAATACCCCATGGCTATGGGAAAACATGGCTCTGGTGCATCCTCACATACTTGGAGAGTTCACTTTAGGAAGAAAATCCCTCTTTATTGACACTGAAAACTAGCAGCAAATACATTTCTTAACCAGCACCATGTTTGAGAGGATGTGGGGCGATACATATGGACTAATCTGATTGGGTTTGGCCCTCGGCTAGAACTGTTCAAGTTTGGGGAAATGTTCATTGACCAGACTGGAGTTCATGATGTACCAAAACATGTTTAGAACTGTACACTGGTACTATGACTGGAGAAAACCGTGTTTAGGAGAACTCTCTAACTGAAATTCATGCTGTTCCTACAGAAGGATATTATCATTTAAACCAGAAATGGCCATAAAATACTCCTCAAATTAAATGTCCACAGTATTTTCTTTGTAAAAAGCTCCCCCTACCTAGTAAAATATGTACTACAGTAAAACACAATGCTCAATAGATAGATCTCCTCGAGTCAATAAATATGCACCCAAAGCCCCGTATCGATTAAGAAGTTATGTCTATAAAACAATCAATCAACAATCAATAATTATATGAAACTGTGCTGAAAGATAATCTATTGTCAAATTTAAGAGGATTCTTCGTTGTTTTGACATTCTTAAGAAACACCATCGACTGATACTCAAACCAAGCGAGACATTCATGCATTTTATGGTTCTTTAATGATCTTACTTCAAAGTGGTAGTTAACTTATAGGTCGACCATTTGATTCTGCAAAAGTCAACTTTTTATTCTTTGGTATCGGCTCCACTTTCTATATTTTCCGGGCTTGAGGACGGACGTTTTTCCTGAAATTCTGAATAATAATAATAATAATAATTAATATATGTAAACACGGGGGCAATTAATGAGGTTATGGGCTTGAGGAGCTTGCCATCAAAACTGTCGACCCAAGTAGGTTTATTCTTAGAAGTCTTTAACATGAATTCCGATGTTCATGTAACAGAATTAGAAATGGAGAAATGGAAATGGAGAAGAAGAAGAAGAAGAAGAATGGGGGAGAGAGAGACAGAGAGAGAGACAGAGACAGAGAGAGACAGAGAGAGAGAGAGAGAGAGACAGAGAGAGACAGAGAGAGAGACAGAGAGAGACAGAGAGAGACAGAAACAGAGAGAGACAGAGAGAGAGAGAGAGACAGAGAGAGAGAGCGAAGCAAGAAGACGAGTAGGGGGGCTTATATTTTTGATGAAATACGTGCAGCCTTGGTTTGATGAACAATATCAAACAATATCACAATGTCAAAACTAGTTTAGAGTGTGACTTAGGATAGGTAAACCCAGACGCAGCTTGTTAAATTAATCTGATTCGATGTCTGTGTGATATATTCACAGTATTAGATTCCAATATGCAACCACCTGATTTATGTGCCAAAGAATTGCAACTAGTACTGGTACACAAAGGTTCCCTCATTGCAACTTAAATTAAGAAAGGAAGAAAAGGAAACTATTCTGCAAACATCTTATACATTTGAATGTGTAATATAACCCAAGGTTAAAGCCAGTATATTTGCATATGTATTCAAATCTATGACCCTGGTGTTTCTATTGAAAGTGTGTGTTTCATTTGGGTTGACAGAATTACTACATGGTTCCGAATCCTGTTGTTTTTCAATTTATTTTGCAAGAGGCTTGTGGAGATTTATAATTAACTTAAGATTATATAATGATATAATTTATAAGTGCATTATAAATCAAATTTATTATTATTATTATTATTATTATTTGGCAGAATGGTGGACTGTAAAAAGCCATCATGCAGTCTCACCCCGCACCACTAGGGGGAGAGAGACAGCACAGAGGATATGGTCTCATTTGAGAAGCTGTTCAGTACTAAATGTTAACACACAGTCTCATAATGTATCAATCAGCCAGTTCACGCGTATTCTGGAATAATCAATGTTCATTATGTCACTGGATCGATCATTTTATTACATGTAATGTCAATAACTTCAGTAAAACACGAGAGGATGTTTCATTTAGTGACACAAATGAACTTTATTTTGAGGAATAAGGTGTGTTTAAAAACTACTGCACTTAATATTAGTAAATTGGGCTTAAATGAACATGACATAAACCAGCTGTCAGGAATGCAAAAGTCTGGTTTATCCATTTAAGATATAGGGAACATGAAAGCTATAATGGATGTCGATAAATAGCTCCGCCTCCTCTAATAAGTAACTGTTTCATTGATCAAAATGGGATGTTGGGTTGTTTGTCATCAGCATCTGTACAATGCTGCCGCACATTTAATATGGCAAATAAGCCCTGCCATGGCAACCTATCATAGAGGGCAGAAAACAATGCTCCATACACCATGGCAACGCGATGGCGGGAGACGGCCGGAGGACAGAGTTGATGGTCTTCTGCTTGCGTACGGAGAGACGCAGGCAGATCGAGGGGAAGGTGGGTAAAAGCTGAAGGAGCCGATATTTCTACTCACTGTGTCAATCACACACATGGCACACACCCAGCGCTACGAGTCGCACAATGCAGCTTAGAATGTGTACAATCTGTTTATCACTCGCTATTATGCTCCTCAACCTCGCATAATCTGGGCTAATGTGCAGAAAAAAAACATGAATGTATTTTCTGGCTGGCATATCTATCACACATCACAGGAACAGGAAAAGCTGGCACCACCACCACCACCACCACCGCCGCCGCCGCTGCTGCTGCTATAAACGAGCGTGTGTGCCAAGCAGCAACTTAAAAACACCCACGGCCCTAACTGAGTGATGAGATTGAAATCTTGCAATGAGGAGTGATGTTATGAAAACACATGTGCATGAGGGCAGACACACACACACACACACACACAAAGACACACAACTTATCTGCTGACAAGGAAATGACAAAACACAGTTATTAACCTTCCTTAATCCATTGTCCATCTTCAATGGCTGCAGTAACTAGTTAGTGTGCAGAAGTAGATTCGACATGCAAACCCTGCTGGTTAAAACAGACCATGATGCATTGTTCATTTTAGCTGGGTGCAAAAATGATGTCAAAGCATGAGTATGAAGTTTATTTATGGAATATATGAATGCAAAACTGGCATGAAATTAAAGACACACCACAGAGACCCGCACAAACAAAACGGACCATAACTTAGCCCATGCACCGCGTGTGGAAAAAAAGAATATAGTGCACATCGAAAATAACACTTTACATCGACAGAGTTATCTATCATGAGACAAGTTGTAAATATTTCCAAACCGGAGTCAATAAACCTGTGCGGCCAGTTTTTTTTTTTTTTAACACCAGTGTGTCATATTAGCTCGGCCGTGAGGTGCTAGAACTGATAAAAACACGCTAATAAGAGTGTGTGTGTAACGGGGAGGGTGTGTGGGGGTGGGGGGCAGAGAAAAAGGAATAAATGGCAAGCAGGCAAGCACATTTGTATGGAGAGGAGCAGGGCAGTGCTGACGTCAGTTGGCAGCGACACACAGCGTCAGCAGAGCTCTGTACACGCTGATAATGAGGACAGGGCTCTGGCTATCAAGTCATGCACAGGAAGAAAAAGACGATACGGAGAGGGGAAAGGAAAATACAGACTGGCTCGATTCTTTCTGCCTGCGCGGGTCTAATTGATCAGACATGGCCTAAACGGCGAGGATGTGCCTGGGGGTGCAGCGGAGGAGGCAAAGCTCATGCGGCGTTGGCTGACGGTGTCCCAGCGGCTCAGGTGACAGGAGGAAGGAGCAGGCTGGGGTGTAAAAGCACCGACTCTGAACTTTTGACCCAGACTGACTCACTGGAAAGACGATTCCAACGCTTGAACTGACATGAAAAAGGCAAAAATGATAAAAAAAATATACATATACACTATATTTTAGAGTAGAAGTGTGCCATTTTCAAAAAATTCATTTTTAATAAATGACTGTTTTAAAATTTATTTTAAAACTTTATTGAAGTAATCTTAGAATCTGACTTAAAATAAAAAACCTTGTCAGTTTGCATAAACTCTGCTTTTCACGGCCGCACATTTAAGATCTTCGCCCCATCGATACACTGCTCTAGTGTGAATTTCGCCTGGAGAGAATTGTAAAGGCTTTTACTAGTTTTTGACAGATAGGTTCGATTATAAATTTAATGTATTATTATTATTTGTTATTAATCAGTAATGACCAAAGAAGAGGAGTTCAACAAAGAAACCGGTCTACATCACATAAGGGATAAGGAAGTTACTCACAGCACTGAGTGAAAACAAACTTCACATATATGGAAGTGGAGAAAAGAGAGACTTGATTAGGACACTCCAACAATCAACCAACGACAAACACAAGACAGGAAGTGCAACTTATATCTTACGTAACTTAGCCAAGCATTACTAGAGCGTTATATTGACAACATAGGATTGGGTTCAGGGTTTGTCGACATTGATTCAATCACTTTTACATATAGTGTTTACACACACAACCCATTGAGGTGGGACGTATAGGACCCTCTGAAGGGGCTTAAAAAAACTTATCTATTCTTTTTTTCTATTTATTAGTTTATTGGTAAGGGACGCGTAGAGACGCCGCGGCTCGTTTCCATAGCCAGTCCAACCAAATACAAAGAAAACAAAAGCAAGACATACAAATAGATAAAACGTGAAAAAAACACAAAAACATCCGAAAAAATATACGGATGAGAGCCAAAGTCAGGATTACAGTTCCGACAGTCTGAACCAGGATTTAAGTGTTTTAGAGAATTATTCAAAGTCCTGAATCTGCATTCAACTGACAGGAAGACAATTCCAGAGGTTTTTTCCATTTTCTTTTTTTTACCAAAATGTTGCATCTGTTAATCTTTACTACCTCCACCATAAAGGTTTTAACGTTCCGCTTAATCCGTTTGTTTGTAAGCAAAATAACAGTAAATAACAAACGTACGGCTTGAAATGAAATTTTACCCAAGGGTAGGTTTTAGCATGTCCAAAAGTCGATTACATTTTGGTAACGTTACATGTGTCGCGGCATTTAATATAAAAAAATATATATAAAATTTAAAAAGCAAATATGGAGCCCGGGCATGACGCCACCTTGTGGTCAAATTGCTGTCGATTAACTATAAATATAGTGTTATAAAGTGGGTCCAGTTATCCTCTTTGGGCCTTAGCAAATTAGTGACAGCTCCGTCTCAGCCTCTGTGTTGAGACGTGGGAATAACTCTAACTAAAATAAATTAATGGACCAATCTGCATGAAAGGTTCCTGCATAAAGCGATCTAACTGATTATGATCACAAAGTTGCCTACCTTGGATGCCGTTGTGCCTTGGCGAGGGGTTTGTCCTTTTTCTAGTTTTCTTGTATATCAGAGAGGAGCTTAACACATAAAGTCGGTAAAATGATAGAAACATTGAATAGGTGCAATATCATGTTGAATCCCTTTATAACTGATAGGTGAATTGCTCTCTCTGTGACACAGAACAACTTACCTCAGTGTACTTGATAAATTATCTATTCTACATTATATTCTATATTATTCATAGGTTTATTATCCTATGCAAAATTACTTATATTACTTTACGTCCAAGTATTATTATAATGTGCAATATTACGCTCATTATCATACTGTTATTCTCAGGCACTGGTTTGCATTTACCTCTTATACACTTTATTTTCACATTTTCGCTTATATTTATATTCCATTTTCTTTACTTACAGATTGTAATTTTTTCTAACTGTAATTTTGAGAAATCTCTGGCACAAGAATTCCATTCTTGTGCCAGAGAGGTCATTTGAAAATTAGTCATTGGCTATAAATCGTACATGCAAAACATGTGTATTTTGTAATTTTTGCATGATACAATGTTCCCTGCCATTGTCCCGGACTAATAAACAAATAAATAGATCAATAAATAAATACATACACTGCATTTTTACTCTTGTTCCTCATTTTCAGTCAGTTACTTAATGAAAAGTCTGAATTCTACCGCAACCCATTCTGTCGCTCTCTGCCGATTGGCTCAAAGAACATTTGAAGCCGGTCCATGACAAAGCTAGGACATTATTTCAATACTTGGCTGTGAAACCTGGGAAAAATATATTTCCTCACTGTGAAACCAACCACAAATTCTACAGGACCGAGGACTAAAAATCTATTTGCATCTATGGTCATTTTCCCAGCCAACAACGCAGCAGGAAAACTCATACGTTACTCCAGACAACGGGTCCACCAGTGGCCGTCACCGGTGGTGTCAGGGCTAACTGGCAGGACCATGGAAAATTCTTGACTAGGAAAATGTCATCCCTCTCTTTCACACTTATCTACCACTTCACTGGATTGGTGTTGTCCAGCGTCTGCGCTGCAAACGCCAAAATCTATTAATGTCATTCGGGGTATCTTGAAGTACTTTATTACAAAATCTGTGTTAAGTGCACAGTGTGGTGCTTTAGCCATCTAGCATCAATCAACCGTAAAAAAACAACAACACAGCAGTGAATATTAAATATTCATCCAAGGCTTGAAGTAGTAAACAGGTAAGTCTTGTGTCGTAGAAGTTTTGGACCCATAATGAACTAACGCCGTAGTAAACAGAACACTCTAAGACTGATTGGACAGGGTTTTACAGACTGTATAAGGTTAGTGGATTAAAATGTAAACAGTTTTGTAATGGCCGTGTTAGATTTAGATTACTGTTAAAAAAAAAAAGAGAGAGAGATAGTTTTGACCTTTGTTTAACAAAAACAAAAAAACAAATTAATTTTTTTAATTTTGTGACATATAAGGCATTGTTATTACATTGTTATACTAATTCTTTCACAAGATCTCATTGTTTGTATCTGTGCCATATCTTTAAATAAAAGTGGGCGGAGCCTGTAAACGGTCAAGGGAGAGTATTTTTTTTTAAAAGCTGTACTTCCTCTTCACCTCAAACCGTTTCTGTACTCTTTACATTCATAACTGTACGTTTGGATATCAAAATTGAGTCATTCGACCATCCTGTTTCACCAGGTCCGAACAAATACGCTCATACTAGACAAAAAACTTTGCGGGTTAGCTATCCACGACTCACATTAACCACTTAGGCTGCCAGTAATGATAAATTGTGTCCCAAACTTTGAAACAAAAATTCCTTATGAGAAGAAATGCAATAGTTATGAGGACAACAAATGTAATTTATGTTATGTTAGAACTCGATGTTATGTTAGAACTCGATGTCTCCTTAACAAACACTTTTTCAAAGTTTCACTGACAAATATATGCTTAGTGAAATAGTTTATTTGCACATACTCGCTTATTGTTTGATTAGGGTCATGTCGTCAAAGCTAACTACGTTAGCATGGACACTACACCTGGAAGCCTTTATCTCTCAATTAAAGAACGGGTTAATTGTCAAGGTGAACGCTAACATTCAGGGAGGGCAGATTAAAAGGCAAGAAGAGCAACTTTTATTGCCCTTCTACTGCGTTGGGATTACATCGCAATTAGGGCAACACCGTCGTCCTCGGCAGCAAGGACATACCACCGAAAAGTCCCCGATCTCTTGCGTTGTTCCATCGATCCCTCTGATTTAACTCCTTAAATTTTACCTGAACTACATCGGACAAACAGTTGACAAATTATGGTCAAAAAACCTGGCCAGAACATATTTCCTAAATACTCTCTGGTTTCTACTCTTGTTTCTGCTTTGCTACTTGATGTTAGCTCTCCGGCTACTCGGGATGTTAGCTCTCCGGCTACTCAGTGGATCCCCTAGTTAGCGCTAAGTCGCTAACTTCAGAAACGAGACTGTATATACGTCTGAATTGCGGTTGCAATCTTTTTAGGATTAATCTCCAAGCCCTTTGATCAACATTTAACTTGAGACTCTTTCTTTTTGTACCTGAATGGTTTTAGTGACGATGGGTCAACAGACACTTTGTGACCACTCCCGTTACAATCTGGATTTCGGTTCTTGAGAAATAAAACCTTGTTGGTTTTACGGATATCTAATGTAGTCTCTTAAAACTGATTTTAAAGTCTTTGATGAAAAGATGGTGACCAGCGATGTCTGTCCTGTGTGTCACAGAGATGCCCATGAGAGAGTCTCCCTTTACGAGAACATTTTACTTTACCAAATGGTATGATAACTATCTATCTATACCATGTACGTATATCGTTACCGCCGCAACCCTATTGACAGCACTAATTGTCAGTGTGAAAAGTTCTCACATCCCACGAGGTGGACACTCCCAGAGAGTTGCACTGCTTCATACCACGTCACATCTATAAAGTTAAAATGAAAACAGAAATGGAATCAGCCACCACTCCCAAAAGTAATTATACCAGGGAACGCAGAGCTTCATGCATGCACAGTGGGAGGAAAGTCAAAGAGGCCACGATGGAGCTTTTTCTAAAGAAATGGGGCATTTTTCTGCTATCTACTGTCTGCAATGCTTTTGCATCTGTGCATGCGTCATAAAGATACAAAAACATGTTGCACAGACACATCTATTTTTAACTGAGATAGTATCTACGTAGAGGAGATGTCATTTATTCTCTATGCTCGTTGAATTGTACAATGTCAGCTTTGCCTTTGCCTGTAAGTGAATTGAGACGCACAGAAATGTACAAAATGAGAAGTTTACATGAGTTTGGCTCGGAGTTCAAAATCTGCCCAGTTCTTAGAATGATCCATTTCCTGCCGTAGATTCTATATGGGTGTCTCCTCACTATTATCATAAAGGGAAATCAAAGTATTGCGTAAAAGCAATGAAGATAAGTAAGGAGTAATATTAGCAAAGTTATGTTAGAAAAGATATTGCACCCAAACCCCCCCCCCCCCAAAAAAACTACCAGATTGCATGAAAGGTAGCATCAATCTGGTATAATTAGTACCAGCCCAGTCTTGTCATCACTTAAATACTCCATTTTCAGAATCATGCAATTTGAAAGTGAGTCCCACAGGTAGCAAACTATGCCAAAATCAAAAGAAAATCAACAAGGGATGTGGTGGAAAGTCAACATTCTGAGAAGTGTTACTTTGACTCCACAGATACACAGTAAGAAACATAATCTACAGAGTGAACAATTTAAGAAGTGGTTTATCTTCCAAAATCCCCCTGTGATGATGGTGATCACTGGTTCAGGAAGTCAAAAAAATACCCAAGAAACATCAAAGGAACTGCAGGCCTGTCTCACCTCAACCCAAGTCAGTCACTTTTTGAAAAACAATGAACAAACTCCTCAAAAAAACCTCCAAAGTGGCTGAACTAAAGCTGCTCGGCAAAGGAGAGTGGTACCAAAATTCAAATTCCGACACCGATCTCAAGCGTTTGATTGCTGCTGTAAAAGTTGGCACAACTAGCTCTTAAGTTGAGGGGGGTGAATATTTCACGCTGGGGATTAAGGAATTGCTAGCAATTTATTGCATTCTGAAATGAAATTATCAAATGACCATAGAAATCATGAGCAGATCCGAAACTTTCTTTCAGAGCAATATACGTTCAGTTATGGCGATAATAAAATGTTGATGATTAACTCAAACCTCTTCTCGACTTAAACTCCCCCTCCCCCGTCAAAAAAACAACAATGTGACAGGTTTGCTATTATACTGTTGTGATATATGAGGTGTGGCAATACGGAGGCGAATAGCAAGGTGTAGTGTATAAACAAGAAATTTATAGCTTAATAACAAGCAAACATGAGCCGAACAGTCAGCATTGACTCCCACCATTGATGTGCAAGTCAGTCTAAGTTAGGTCAACCCAAGTGAGTCACTTCAATGGTTTTCAATACTAAACCTTAGTTAGGAGCTATAAGCAAACGCAAAATAAACCCGAAAAACACTTGCAGTGTTTTTAAAACCCTTTTCGCAAGGAGATCGAGCCACAGCGGAGACCCTTCTCTAAAAAGATTGTTTCCTCTGGGCAACGCAACAACAGAAAGAGTAATTAAGGTAGTTAGCAGTGGTCGAGATAAAGTGAGGCATCAAGTAAAGCACGGCATGGGGGAAAAATTATATACCATAATATCGTGATATTTTCCGTGAAGAAATTGAATTGCAAAACTTTACTGTATGAATCAAAAATACGCTTTGAATTGGCACCAGAATGATAAAATCAATTGCTATTCCAAGCCACTAGATGGTGCTATCGAGTGTTTTCCCACTGTGGGTGCTAATAAAGCAGTCAAAAGCCTTGTCCCAATTCTCGCACTACGCCCTACGGTCTTGGGCAAATGTGTGATGTTGAGGAAATGTGTACTTAGGGCGTTAGTGCTCATGAAGCGTTTAAGTACAGAACCGGGACAGTTCTGTATAGGTAACGTACGTACATCACTTCCGTTTGGATCGGCTAGGAGACTAAACATGGCTCTGGCCACAGCCACCGCACTGATGGCAGTACTGCTGCTGCCATGAATTCATCAACATCAAACGCCATCTGGTCGGTCGTTAAAAGACGTTTATGAAAAGCGTCATGGATGCTAATATTAAACATGTATTTGTTCTGTATTATAGGATATTTGTTTTAGGGTCTGTGCGTACACAAACCACACTCCCATCTTATCTTTCTGCCTCACTTTTATACAGATGTCAGTTTCACCTCCGTTACTACCTTTGCTGCCGACTCATAGGTGGAATAAAACAGACCAACTCCATCTCCCGGCCATGATTAAGGTGAACCATGCCAACATTGAACCGGCACAGATTGGGCTTAATGTGAACAAAACTATTCCTTTTGTCTAAATCCATGAATCTATATAGTAAGAAATCAGAACATTCAGAAATTCAAGAACATTTTCAAAGACATCTTTATAAGTTGCCAGAAAGTAGGTCACAGTTACCAAAGATTTGCTTGGACATAGTGTAACTTTCCCTTATTCCCAGCTACACAGCTGAGTCAGTGCGGTGAGTCTTGACTGTTCGTATCTGACCTTTTCAAACAAATCGGTCCAAACAGCAGACAAATATTTAGAAAAATCTAGTCATTGGCATAGTTTAGCTCACTGAAAGTGAATCAATCGGTAAATTACTCCTGTTTAGTTTCAAGTTGGTGTCTACAAAAACAAAAACTTCAAGATGGGCCTTAAATCAAGTGAAATGAGAAAAAAAAAGAATGTGACTTTTTTACGACTCTTAAGCTTTCCACAAAACAAGATATTCCATCCAAAGGGATTTGATCTATGCTTAACTTTGGGCCCTGGATTTACTGGAGGAAAGAAAATAAATCAGTAAATCATGTCACTATGAATAGTTCCAGTCAAATTGCAGTTTGGGTTATGTATGCGGGTTACATTATATCCGAGCTTTAGTATTCTGTTGCACTGGAACTCAGCGGTTGATCGCTATCGCAGGAGATTGGTAAGAGTATGGGCATGTATGACCTTTGGAGAGTGGTGGCAGAGAGCCCAAGTGTAAATACTTTCAATAGCACTTCTCAAAGTCCTTTCTGCTGACATTGATCTGCAGGTTCATATAAACAGCCCACGTTTACCCAGGGTAAACACAAGAAACTATTAAATGCAGAAATAATCGTGTGACACTCGGCTCAATATGTGCCTGTGGGCTTAATATGTCATCAAAAACATTTAAGCAGCTCTTTATCAAAGCAGTTAACCTGACCTGACACTGCCCGGTCCATTAATTATTTTATTTTCTCACAGCTGTATTTGTTTCCACCTACATGAGCCCGAAGACTTGTTTCTAAAAAGCGTTTTAAAGTTAGCAAAGATGCAATATATTCTGATAAAAACAATGTCAGAACACAAACTGCACTGCAGAGCTGTTTTTGTTTCATAAAAATAATAGTTGGTGCTTCATTTTCACACGATTTGAGCAACACATGCATGTTTGGAGGATGTAACGCGCACAAACTGTCTTGTGTAAACGATAAGATACCTCTGCTCAATCTATCTGAACGTTTCAGAATCAGCTTTTACACATCCCATCATCAAGATGCGATTGCCTCCTTTTTGCCGTCATTTCCGTCGAGAACCTTCAAAGGACGGCAAGCAGTATTGACTTGTTGAATTGAGAGGCCTGCCAAAAAAATGATGTGAGCCCAACCGGTGTTGAAATCATGCTACTGCAACTGATACACAACATAGAACAGCTGGTTTTAATATAATGATTGATCTGTGTATCCAACGCAGATGTACTGAGCCTTTGATGGAAAAGACAGGCAGGCCCATATTGAACATGGCCATAGACAAAGCCTGAAGTTGAATTTATGGATAATGGAAAAACTAAATGTGTAAGTCATTTGGGCCTAAGTCACCGAAACACTTCCACCAACTTCTCAAATAAGCTGTAATCTCAATTTATGTTAATATCAGTTTACATTTAAAGACATTGTACGGTTATAAACTCCGTTCTTGCCTTTTTTAAGTGAAGTTTCAGTTGTAATTTTTTTCTCTCTGAAGAATTTTATGATATTGCGGTACCAAACAGTCCTTATTTCCTGCATATCCTGTTTTCTCTCTATCAAAGTGCAAACATAAGATGCGTGTTCTTTCCACGCAGCATTCTTCTTTTTTTTTTACCACAGTGGAGCCCAACACTGAGCTATAGCTTGGAGGTCTGAGTACAACAGGAAGGTTATACCTGATATGGACATGAGTGCTAGATGAGGGAGGCTCGAAGCCATGTAAGGGAACATCTGGTCTATCATAGAATCAGCGCAGGCTCCTCTCATAAACACAACCTAACGCCTGAGCCCTGGAGCTCTGGCCAATAACAAGCATGTGAACACCAATGCTATCCATCAGAGCTGAACAGCAGGGGGAGGAGCTAACGGGGGGAAGTAGAGACATACACAAAATCAGCGAGGCCCCGCAAAAAAAGAAAGTGCGTTTACAAGCAAATGACTCGCTGTAATTGGTTTCACATCGCACTCACAAATCTGCAATTTAAACTAAGTTGTCAACTTAAGGGACAGAATTGATTTGGAACCGGCCCCCTCTGAGCCTCGGCGCCCAAACTGTCTGTCTAGATGCTGCTCAAGATATTTGACAGCACGCTTAAATAAATGGTTCTCACACAGACTGGTAGCAAATGAACCTAATTCAACAAATTCACAGCAAGATTGTGTTTATGTAGTCCGTAGAAACCCAGAGCATGTTGCGACCCGTCCTTTCCTGCTCTGATTGTGGTGTGAAGTAAAGGTCAGCGGTCAGCATCATACACACAGCGCCTACATTTACTTTCCAAAATGCCTGACTGCTGCCAGTTTTTTTTCTGTCAACCGATTTGAGCTGAATTTATATTTATGAGGAATGAACGCTTCCAGTAATATTTTTTTTAAATGGTGATTTGAAGTCACATATTTGCTATGGTTCCGTCCACTCTACTCAACCACCAATTCAGGACGCTCTCTCCAGCCAAAGGACTTTTGACAATGCACAACGGCAGGCGTACCAAACCAAAAAAATAACTGGTGAAAAAGAGAGAAACGTAGTAACATAAATTCAGATTTTTTTGATTATCGGATTTACATCAGATGGCGATAAAAATGACTCGCATGAAAACGTAATGGATACTTTATTTCTACTGGATGAGAATTTGACCTGATCTCTTGTGGCCCGTTAACAAAAAAGGTTCCCCCTAGTGAGTAAAATGTGAATTATTAGAGTAAGTTACAATATATACAAGATAGAACTCTCGAGTCTTTATACACACACAATCGTACAAATCGGACGAATGTTTGAGATAAAGCTCCCTCTAGTGTCAGAAATTTAAAACCAAACTTTTCCGGAACACAATCCAGTTCTTCCTCGCAGTAATGTCTATGCGGGTTCAAAATTAGGAAATTATCCATGTAACAGTTTTTGAGTTATGGGCGTTAACATGAAATATCTGCGGGGACGCTTGCAACGATGATTCCGTAATGTCTCCGACTTTTCGCCGATATAATTACACATGAGTGTCAAAACAGTCCGCTTCCCTCGTTAGCGTCAGACACGGGAAAAGTGAATGCAGCTCCAGTGTTCTGGCACACTTTTGAAAGCAGCCCAGCGGATAGTTTTTAGTGCTCTAAAAAGGTCAGGGATTCCATTCTTAGAAATGTATTTTTGCCTAAATGTCTGAGAACAGTTAGTTAATGTTTCATAAAGATAACACACTCTGGTTGGGTGTAGGGGTGCCTCAGTATTCAACACCGAGTCCCTGCACGTACATCATGAAGTGAGACATCAACCTATGATGAGGCCGAGAGAGAGAGAGAGAGAGAGAGAGAGAGAGAGAGAGAGGAGAGAGAGAGAGAGAGAGAGAGAGAGAGAGAGAGAGAGAGAGAGAGAGAGAGAGAGAGAGAGAGAGAGAGAGAGATGGAGAGAGAGAGAGAGAGAGAGAGAGAGAGAGAACTAGAGCTACACTATACCTTGTTTCAGCATCGGCATCACAACGTGCGTATGCACGATAGTAACGTCACTGGATATGCAAGTAAGCCCACGGCACTAAACTCTAACCTGTCAGGCTGCAACGTCTTTGCTACTTGATGCCATGACTCTCATTTTCCATGACTAACCCACGAGTCCCACTGATTCAACATAATATTCTTGGAGCTGGTTTGACAGCGCTATTTTATTTGTGTTTCATCAGTATTATTATAATTTTGTGAGACCTGACTGATTGAGAATTCTCCTCAATGAATGAGGAATGATTCAAATCACCTTTTGTAAAATGTGTTAAATTTAGTTAAATTTACTTTTTTTATTTATGTATTTATCTGTTGGGGAGGAACAATCTACAATAATGACGATGAATATTACCATTTGATGCAATTTATATCTATCTATGTATATATCTATATAAATATATATATATATATATATATATATATATATATATATATAATATATATATAGAGAGAGAGAGAGAGAGAGAGAGAGAGAGAGAGAGTTATACAAAGATAGATATAGATATATCTATACATATATAGATAGATATATATCTATATCTAATAACTAATAATTATTAGTTATTAGATATAGATATATATCTAAGAATAAAATAATAATTATACTAACTTTTTCCAGAATTGGAAACAAAGTGAGTCAGAGAAAGTGAGTCAACAAAGACAAAAATAGAATGATGACTCAGAAAAAACATGCAAAAATGCACATATTACAATAAAACCAAACAAATGAAAATGGTATCACAGCGCAAAAAAAAAAAAGTGGGGGGATACAAAGTTTTAAGCATTACTGGCTGATTCTGAGACACAAAAATAATATTAGTAAAGTGTATTTAGTGTGTAAAATGTATTTAAAAATTGGATTTACCAGCTCATCCCAACATGCCCTCTATCTAAATATCATGTCTTATTATAAGAAAACCTACCAAAGCAAATTTTCAGTTGTTCTATTGGCCGATTTTTTTACTCATTAAAAGCTAAAAACACTGTGTATAAATCATTTTGTTAAACTTATTTTTCATGGGATATTCTCTCCAGTGCAAGATTCAACTCTGATTCAGCTCCGTCATTTCACTAAAATTATTAAAAATGAACAAAACTTCTAAATTATACAAAATGACTATTAAAACAGATGTTGAGCAAATGGAATAAATATGATTTATTCCATTATTTCAGTGATAAACCCACTCCTTCTTGCGCCGTCAGCAGATCAAACCAGTGAGTAAAGGTGACAATCAGGGCGGCTTCGGTTACTTTAACCTCGATATCTCATCTAAGGAGCGAGGAGATTCAGTCAGCAGTGCGGGCGCGTGTGTGTGTGTGTGTGTGGTCAGAGTGGGTCAGAACTTAATGAACGAATCACTAGAGATCAGCGAGTTTAATATCAGCAACAGTTTAATATCTGTGACGATATTCAAGAAAAGGAACTTGGAGCTCTGCGCGCTCTGCCTACATCACCTGAGACCTATGTCACATGACACAAATACTGCAGCGCTTGCTGCTGGTCAGCTGAGTTACAGTCACACAAACAAATGTACGGTTTACTAAACACGGTGAAGGAGAGTAAAGGTGAGGCCTACATGTCCTCTTCCTCCTCCTGTTTTTGGAAGAACTTTACATTTCCAGCTATAGTGCTATAAAAAGGATGATTGGTAAAGTTTAGTGCGATTGCTAATGTGGGGATAACCGCAATAATCCTTAAGTAGTGACGGCCAAGTGTTAGAATAAAACAAAAGGGGCAGAGCTATAAGAAAAATATAACTTTTTTAAAAAATGTTTCTTTTCTTTAACCCACTGGTGAAATCACACTTTGCATAATCCCATATGAATTGTATTTTTTAAATGCCCTTTGAAAACCTGGCATTGAAGTTACTTTGAGGTTTGTTTGGAGTGCGTTGCCTCCATTTCCTCTCCTGAATGTGACCTTTAGCTCATTGCTTTCATAGTTCTATGCTCCAAGACAGGCATGTAGTTACCATCCATGCAATATCTGCATGGATGGTTCCTCGCTGTGACGAGCAAATACAGCAGAATCTGTAACATTTAAAAAACCCTTTTTTTAAATTAATTCTAGCACATTAATTCAAAGCCAGTCATTTTTCTTCAAATCGTTTTTTATGTTTTCGATGATGAACAATGCAGTCGAAAAGTTGTGTATTAACAAAGATTATTATTATTATTATTATTATTATTATTATGGTGCCCCGGCTTAAGCACTTGTTTTTATCTGGTGAAATGAAAGAGGATGATGATGATGATGATAATGATGTCTCTGAGCGAACGGTGATTAATAGCTCTCTGATCCTTGATGGGGCATTTTTATGTCAGGATGACTGCATCACACTCGCAGTGTTTGTATGAAGAAAAATGCCTTCTAATTGTAGAATGTCTAATTTAGTGCTGAGATTACATTACAAAATACAACTGTAACTGCATACAAAGGTATGTATTTGAATCTGAAGGTGAAACAATGTGTATATTGGACTACTTTTATACATTGTTCTCCTACGTTAATGATAAAATCATCTATTTGGCTGCATTCATATTGTGTGATCAGATCCATTATTACAGAAGAAGCTCATTAATACTCCATCTATGCATGAAATCAGGAGGGTGTACTAAATTTTTTCTTAATTTTATACCTCTGAGTTGTGCCTGGAGACACTTTGTTGTCTTTCTTGACCTGGAACTATCCTTTCGTCCCCAACAGAAAGGGTATATCCCAGAAAATCCCCCAATGCCCTGCATTGTACATTGTACAAAACTTGAGAATGTTTTCCTGGCGCTATCGTGTTAGCATGAAGGATCCGCGGCGGACGTGGCAATGAGGATTCCATAATAACACTGACTTTAGGGGATTTAAATACGGCTACACTGCCCCCAACTGCTCTGTTTAATCTGTCTCGTCCATCTCCATAGGCTCTCAAAAATCATACACGTGTAGCGCAGAAATGGTCCTGTATATAACACACATTTCACATTGATGCATTTTCATTAGTTTGGTTAACATGGACACTTTTCCTTTCAGAACAAAATCATTCCCAAAGCTGTCCTGTCCTGTTAGACTGTTTACACCAGCAGGGATCTAATCTAATGAGCTGTCAACAGCCGTGTGAAGAACGCAAGCCAGGAGGTGAGAGTTTCATCAGAGGGTGGGCGTCTATTGTGTGATCAGGGTTGTGTTTTCTATTATTGTGATGCTTCGGATTTTCTTTCACGCGCGCTTTTATTCTGAAAACCCAGATCCACAGAGTGTCATAGACTTTGACGCAGGTCTACCTGCTATTTAGGTACTTCATCCATTATCACATAAAACGTGAAGTTGGTCGCCGGAAATCATCATCATCTGAAACGTTAAAAACACAAAACTCTTCATCGCATGCTTCATCCTGAAAATCCAGGTCCACGTCATGGACAGAGGTCTGTGATTCATACATTCTCCGTATCCTGTTCTGTGCCGCGGGGACTGGAGCCTATCCCAGCTCTTTATAACTTCATTCATGCTCAATGAAAAGTGAAGTCGGCAGGTGTGATCACCTTTGTTGTTGTGGCATTTATTCATATGCATACGTTGACGATTATAAAATCGACATCTTTAAAGTTTTCCAGCACTTTTTAATTTCTTCACAGCGTCGGCCAATCACGTTTGTGGAGTTCATTATTTCTGTCTTTCCCGCTAAATGGTTTGAGTTTGCTTAGCAAACAAATTGCTGCTGTTGTCTTGATCAGTGGTTCTCTACTGGTCTGGCTTCGGGACCCACCATCACCCCTTAATAACAAGCCGCGACCCAAATCAAATCAATTTCACACAAAAAGCCAGATCGTATTAAGAAAACAGCTATAATGCACAAACACCTTATGATATTTTTTATCTGCTGTGTAAGCGCTCCTAACTTCCAGGTCATGTGGTCGTGTGACTAAGAATAAAACGTTGATCAACATCATGAAAATAACAATAAAACTTAAAAATCAACCTAGCATGCTCTCTACCCAAAGGTATAGAAACAAGTGTTTCAGAAAACTCTTCAACACCTTTGTGCAACGCTTACATGCAAATCTAAAACCATTAGCAGCATAAGCTTTTTTGTTGTGTCTTTGGGCAGTGTGTGTGTGTGTGTTAGGGTCATTATTAAGGGTCATTATTAAGTTTAATTATGTGTACACAATGTTAATTATCTCTTTTAGGTCGCCTTTGTAAACGATTCAATTGCGTTGTGGCTTCTGCGGATGGTTTTTCTTAATTTGCAGTGGCGTTTGCAGCGAATGTGTCGCCTCAAATTGATGAAGATGTTTTATTTAATGCTTTAATGTTTTATTTTAGTTGCAGCGCGCCACTGCAACTAATACTGTGGAGGAGAGGACAAACCTTTGGTGTCGGCTTAAAATCGTATTCCAGGGGGGAGGGTAATAAATTGTAAAATATTTAATCTGCAGTAATAAATGGACTTTTATGAAGGAGAAGAGAACAAGAATTTGAACTACTCACCCCACTGACCTCAACACGATCCCTTCGTTCTACCTACTCATACCGCCTCCTCCTTCCCCGGACTAAGCTCAGCACCATAGGTAATCGGGCCTTCTGTTCTGCTGCCCCTCGTCTGTGGAATGCCCTCCCTGACCATCTCAGGGCTCCACAGACCACTGACACATTTAAAAAAGGACTTAAAACTTTCCTTTTTAGCAGAACCTATAACTGTAATTAACATTAATGCTTTTGGTCATGTCTTTATATAGTTATTTTTTTATTTTTATTGATGCTTTTATCTGCTTTTGCTTTGTAGCACTTTGAGATTTGATCCAAATGTAAAGTGCATTATAAATTAAATGTATTATTATTATTATTAAGATGAAGCCCACAAAGGCACAAATGTAACTTAAACATTACATTCTTTTGGAAATGTGAAAAAAAAAAAAAATTACATTCTATAGAAAATGCAAAAGAGCAAAATGAAAATCTTTTTATCATACATAACGTGCGTAAAGTTTTGTAAAGCGAGTTTTTATAGAGATGCCTACATTACTAATAATGTTGGAGGGACAACAAACATATACTTTTTTTTTTTTTAAATATGCTGTATTATTGTTCTTGGACAAACAGCCAACCGGTTATTCAAGTTAACAGGCAAAAGCAGCTGCGCCACAAACTTTTCATATGATCGCTGTGCCTGGTGGATTTCACCTCATGACAAAAACACTGCATTTTTAATCCGTTACTCCCCGCTGCCATCTACTGCAGTCTGCAGCAGAGCATCCGGGGATAATTCTATGGGGCCAAGCCAGAGCGTCTGCTGTGGATCTGTGGCATTAAGTCCACTGTTGATCCAGTTGATCCCTTGGTGAAGGGTCAGAACAAATAAGGACAAAGAAGGGTCAGACTGCAGCGGGCCGGCTGACGCATTTCAAAATGTATCATCAGGAGCGTGAGACTTCTGTTCCAGTTTCTCATTTTTATGACGTACACACACTTCAAGAAAAAGCGTTTTGTTTTTTTTGTCTTGAATAATGAAATGGATCTTCAGCTCACGTGTTTCCACAGTGTCGGGTGTGCACATGAAACCCACACTTGATGGACACTAGAAATGTCATCTAATGTTCTGCTTGAAGGAATTTTTTTTTTTGCCACTAAACAACTACCGAACCTTCATCCCTGGATATTAACCTTCAGAAATTCTCATGGGCGCATTACATCCAGGCCTTTTGCAGGCTGCAGTTACAGTTAGGGACAGGCTGCCGCTCCGACTATATCTGAGCAGCACAGGAAGCATTCGCTGCAGAGGGGGTGGGGGGGGGGTGGGGGTGGGGGGTGAGATTAAAACCCTGCCTTCTCCGCTCACTGGCTCTGGCATCAATGAGCTCCACGCGACTGCTCCTACCAACGATCTCTGCCGATGGAGCCTCCTGTCTCAGCCTGGGCTCCTCCATCTGCAGCAGGAGTCTGCATCAACCATAAAGACTCGGATGAAGGAGACATTAGAAGGGTTTACATGGACCCCCTTATTCCGATTAGGATCGGTTTAAAGGCCCATTCAGATGAAAGAAAATACTCCAGAGTAAGAATGCCAAGCACAACTGAAATATCCTTCCACTGCACTGAGGTAGAATAAGCTTTCCAGGACACCCGATCAGAGAGACAACCGCAGCATGAATCTGGTGGAACGGAATACTTCCTTGTCTGCGCCGGCCCAATGTCGCAACTAACGTGCACCTACGTGGGAAAGTAAGAAATAATGAACTCTATCCAGAAGTCACGGAGAAAGCTGTGATAAACAGAAGCGGTAGACGAATAAGAAACTCCAGACAACTCTGAAGACGCCGGTGGATCAGAACCACCATCCCTTTGTATACAACAATGACTGAAGTAATTGAAGAGGGGGTAGACCTCCCTGAAGGTCTCTGACCATCGCTGGATTTGGGTGTTCGAGATGAACTGCATGAGGAGGATGATGATGTCGATGTTAACGTAACATTTCTGATGAGTTTGCCACCCAACAGGGCCCTGCTAGCTAACTTAACTAATGTCTGCTACCGTCGTCATGATGTAACGACGGTCAACCAGGGGCTTCGTTCACGCCTGCAGGGAAAACGTGGCCCTGCTGGGATTGTTTTGCTCATGTGTGATGTTTTCATTTGCGGGGGTGAACCGCACGGAAACTGTTCGGGGCCGTGAACATACCGGGGTCTGATATAGGCCACATTTTTTAAAGTAATGTGAACAGCTCCACAAAAAGAAATGTGCATCGACACTGGCTGTGTGAACGTAGCCAGCGTAAACCCTCTCGGGCTTTCTTTCCAATCCCTTTCTTGTTACGGCCGTTTCCCTCTCTTCTCCCTCCCTCTTGCCTCCCGCAGGAGAAAGTCTGCGTTATCATCAAACTGCTGCTTCAGTAAAAGCATCACAAACAGCAAAAGTTGTGCTGATCACCTGATAAAAGCCCATCTTCTGACGAAACACGTCATACATTATTCACTTCTGCGCTTGTGACACAGCTGTTCAGATTGGAGGTGTCGCCGCACGTGAACACCAGATCTTAGTAGATCACTACTCATGTGAGCAGTCGACCTCAAATCTGCCGTCAGAATGAAGAACAGCGTCCGTTTAAACCCAGATAGTGTGTCTTTCACATAAACTGCATATGAGCTATTTCTCACTATGAAAGCGAGGACATTGCTGCGTGTGAGTGACGCAAGCACAGCAAATTATTCTAGCTCAGTATTGTGTCGCTGTTGCGGTATCACACCGCAAAAGAAAGGCATAAAACTCACTGGCAAAGCGACAACAATGAAACTGTTGAAGTAAAATATTACTTTAAACCGAAAAAGCAGATAAGCCTTTTGTTTGGGCCGCTCTTGACAGGTCAAATTTCAGTGAACAATTGCCAGCATATCAAGAGCAAACTTGGCCGGATGGGGGGAGATATCACACAGAGACTTTCCTCAGACAGAAAATCTATGCACAAATCTCACTTACATTATTTGAGGAGAGGGAGAGGGATGGGGTCTGGCATTTGAGATTTGAGCCTGTGTGTGTGTGTGTGTGAGTGTGAGTGCATGTGTGTTTGTTGGGGGATGGGTAGATAGGGGTTAAAGAGAGAAAGAAAAGGAGACAGCGACAGACTCAAGAAAAAGTGAAGAAAAAGGGGTGGAGATTGTTGGAGGGGGGTTTGTCTAAAAAAAATACATTTTTGCTTAAACCTCATTATTCCACTTTGAAAGACTTATTTCACCAGAAAGCCACTCAGAATAAATTGCGCACAGATATTGGAAATGGCGATCTTGTTGGTCAAAGTTAGGGTTTTCACTGCTGTGAGTAATAGTGCTTCTCAGTTTTGCCCTTTTCACTGAGATCTGCCCTTAGCTGCTAAACACACACAAGCCCTCCTCTGTAGCTGCGGCTGACGTCAACCGTCACTTAGCAACAGCCTTTTGGTGTAAAAGCAGCAGTGCTGACACCGTTTTCAAAAGAGGCGCACAGAGAAAGACAGAAACAAGCTCGGAGAGAATGAGAGACGGCGACGGAGGGAATTGAAGGAGGGGGAGAAGAGCGGAGGGAGGAATAGAGTAAAAAAATGTTCGCTGAGAGTGCTGAGTAATGTTTGGATGAGAACGCACAGCAAAAAAAACAACAAAAAAAAAAGATCTTTGTTGGAAGTTTGAGTGCAACAAAAAGCTGAAATCATGCCTGTCTGACCATCCCTTCAAATTACCACATAAAACCTCTAGAATATGGAAGGAAAAGATGATGTTATGTCAGTAAAGCCGCACGGAGACTATTAACAGCCAATAAAACCTATGGTAGGTACTCATTAAATGCAACTTAAATTTACTACATCCCTCACCTCTATTTTTCTCCATGCCTAAATTCCCACAGCATATGCTATCTATGTCACAGAACTCTCGTTTAACCATAGTCTCTCTCTCTCTCTCTCTCTCCCTCTCTCTCTCTGTCCAACAACCTCCTACTGAACTTCAATGTTTGCATTGTTGGGAATTTTGTGGTTTAGTGAAATTCATTTGAGATGAGCTCTCGTAAAGAAATTATGAACCTCACGCAGAGGCTTGATTGTGCTGCAGCAGCCTGGCAACAACATTTCCACACTTATCTCATCGGGCCTTTTTGTGATGGACGTTTAGGAGGCTGATACAAAAGTACCGGGGCAGAAAAAAAAGGGTCACAAATGTCCGCATTCTGGGCCTCGACAATGTCCAAACTATTTCTGAAAGGCAGCTTTAACGCAAGAAGTTATAGCTCATATGAAGCGCCCTGTAGGGAAGAATTTAAAAAAAAAAAGAAGGGACATGCTGCAAAGCTCTTTATAGGCAGCTAAAAACATCATCATCAAAAAAAAAAAAAAAAAAAAAAGCACCAACCTTTACAGTGTCCTCGAATAACAGTATTTTAAAGACTATTTTATAAACACAATGTTTAAAGACAAAATCAAAGTGAAGCCATGTGTGGAAACCCTCTTTTGATGGTGTCTCTTCACACACCAGAGTCATTAGGCTAAGCTCTGGTAGACCTATCATGAAAACTCAAGAGCTGCAAGCTAATTGCTGGTGATCATGACGCAAACCGTTACCAGGGCAACCAGAGTTTTGGAGTACCCGCTCCAGCATTTCCTCATCTGTTTGCACTCACACCAGCAGGCTGACAATGCAGTCGCTGCATCCTGTTTCACTCTGCAGTCAGCCAAACACACCAGGCCTCGCTCAGCTTAACCCTTTCTAGCAGGCACGCTGCCGCGGCCGCCGGCCAAACGTTCAAAGCGGCCGCGCAAGTTAGTTTGAACACTCCAACGAAGACATTCTGACGCACGTCCGTCTATCACAGCAGGTCACGAAGTTCAGCTTATAAGAACGACCGGTCATCAGTATATCACAAAGGGACAAAGTTATGATGTTGGATTTGAGTAAGGATTTGTAATACCACAAAACATTCAATCTTACATAAAGGGATTATTCATAAATGCTGATTCGGCTCTGGATTTTGCATTTCATGAACTCAAAGCTGCCTCCGATCGAACGCTGGGAGATGAACGAGCACACGGCGGGCCTCGATATCGCCACTGTTACGCAAGCTCCCAAACGCAGAGGTTAACGTCACACGTCATTATTGTTCGGTTAAACAACAACTTAGCCTGGGTCACATTTTAACAAACAATCAGATCCAATTCACATGAACTTTCAGGAGAGACGGATATTTTCCAGTTTAAATCCATGACCCCTAACCCATGAATGGTTGCGTCAGAATAAATCCATGCCTGTCATACATGAAACTTTAGATGTACAGGAATATTTTTTAATTAATAAATAATCATCATGCTGCAAGGTTTTTCTTTCACAGCGGCGCATTTTTTTTCCCTGTCAGCACAAACATTAGAGGCTACATTTATTCCTACACAAGTTTTATGAACATAATAAAATAAGACTACTGTATGAAATGTATATATAGATATATACATTTGTTTTTCTGAACATATTTACACAAACATTGCATTTACATACATAAATACACATCGCATACGCACGCATGTGGGACTGTTCACTTTTATTATATATTCACATAAATCTATTTTCTACTTCAATTAAGTATATATTTATGTTTTTTTGTATTTTAGTCCATATTTCTTCCCCCCTATTTTTACATATTTATGTGTATAATAGGAATTTACATCTCATCTCTTTTTTCACTTACTACATCCTCTTTGTCACTTTGTAAATGTCGGAGCTGCAGTAACGTTTCTATCCTTCTAAACGTTCACATTTAGTCTGAAGCTGATCAAAATAACTGATCCTACAAAACACACAACCTTATTTTTTTTGATGACCTACAAATCTAGTGTGTCAGATTCCATACCAGTTACTTTTTGCAGCACTATAATACGTATATGGAGTAACTTCTTTAATATATACTTGTTGATGCAATCAACAAAAGGATCAAATTATACAAAAGGAATATAGAAGATTTCCACTTAAAAAGCTTAGAACTTTGTCCGATTTTCCTAAATCAATCTGCGACACACTTTCTTCAACCTCAAACTTCCCATTTCACCTCCTCTGAATTTCTGCCTTTCTCATCAGCGCTCAAGGCAGACCCTACATTCTAGAGGGCGATTAATAAGACTTGGCTTTTTATTTTTTTTTCACTCTTTGCAATCACTCTGCGGTACGTCACTGGGTTGTGACGTCAATGTTATATCATTCCACATGGCTTTACAGCAAGCGAACGTGACAGCTGAGAGCTGCTCTGCGTTTCCACTGCTCTCCCGTCCAACCTCTCTCTCTGCAGCCCGTCCCTCTCTTCTTGCCTGAATGGGGGGTTGGTGAAGTGTATTATTTACCCCTGCCTGCCCCCATGGAGTGGGAACCACACAAAAAAAAGGGCTTTTTCTCTGAATTCAACACTATCTTGTAAGCACTGCCACTGAGGGGGGAGAGAAAGAGAGAGAGAGAGGGACAGAGAGAGAGAGAGGGAGAGCTGACATTTCTGCCATGTTAACCCAAATATCATAATCCTGCATTAAAAACATTAACTCATTCTCTTTGTCGCTTTAAAAAATGAACCTGATGTCAGAGACTCACACAGGAGAATTATTATTGGGAAGAACAAGGTGATATTAAGTTGGATGATAAAATCATTGCATTAATCAGGAAATAAGTTATTCCAAGGAAAAAGACTCTATTTTAATATACAAAATGAATCACCCGTCGACAATGTTGGCCAAATCCAGGGTCTCAATCCGAGACCGATTTTGAATATGGGAAAGTCTCAAAGTGTAAGAGTGATCTCTCAATAATATTATCAACAACCGTTTTTTTTTCCTCCTTCCCTTATTCACATTTATACAATTCGCCGACCTCCGTCTTAGATTTCCAACTGAAGAATGACTGACCACAGTAGAGCCACACATTAAATGCGACAAACGCAGGATTCTGGGAGCTTGACGTCTGCACTTAGAGCCATTCCAAAAAACCTCGGCTGTGAAACAGGCTTTGAGGGACAAATCTGATATTAGAAAATTACCAAAGCAAAGAAATTCATAAATCGATTAAGATAAATGACATCATTCTGAAGGGGACGGGTATCAACTGGTATAAACAAGCGCCGTCAGGAGATGAAATACACCAAACACGCACGCAGAAATCTCAAACTCATAACAATGGGGTGAGAGAAGAAAAAAAAACACAAACAGCATCAACAAAAAATGGAGTATGTTGTTTAAGTTTCAAACTGAAAAATCTTAATTTACGCAGGGCTTTCAAGGTTCATTCATTTCTAGGAACCATCTTCGCGAGCTTGTGATCTAACCCTTAAGCTTTAATTCGCTCAACCTTACCCGGGTCCAGCTTTCAAACCGTTTCCATAGAAATACACTAAAAAGAAAATTCAAGTAATCCGGAATGAGGTAAAGAGGGAAAGAATTGTTCCCTGGTGTTCACATATAACCGGCTAAGAAAGACTTCACAGTTTGTGAGATCTGCATCAAAAAATCACTCTGTTCTTAAAAGCAGACATAAGTTGTACACCACACAAAAAGCCGTACGATTTGTTAAAGCTTACATTTAAAACCACCCTCTGCACACGCACCACGCCAAGCATAGCCCAGGTTGAATATTTTCACATAAAACGATAAAAATGAAAGTGCTAAAACTTGTAATTTGTAATTTGTAAGCCCAGTTTTGAGATACTGCCGAGACAAAAAAAAAATTTTTGCAGTCAGACGGACGAGACGAATCTACAGCCAAATGCGATACACCGCAAATATATTGTATACATTAATCACTTTTATTTGTGTGGCAATTCATCGTCAGCTTAAAATCTATCAAAATCAGTTTGAGATAAAAAAAAAAAAAAATGCACATCATGCATCCATATAAATAAATGAAGTGTTTCTGCTCAATGGAAGGTAAACGGGGATTTAAATAAGAACCAGATGCGGAAAGTGTCGCGTTTCCGATAACATTGTATTGCAGTAACTTTACCAGCAGTGGATCAAATACGGATTCAGACTTAAGTGTTGTAGAGTGTGTCGTAATGTTCGACAGCTCAATCTGCACCAAGCCATTCACTAATGAGGGTCCTGACTTGTGGACGCCGGTTTACTCCTCTACACTTGACAGATGCTGGCTCGGATGATTGAAATCAAAGAAAAGCGCTTTAAACTCCTAAACCAGACCAAAATAAAGAAAAAAGCAAAACACCCAACTATAATCATAGCATTTTGAGGGTACAGATAGTGACACTCCAGCCCTGCTAGGGATGATCTTAAGCTTAACTGCTGACCTTATTGTGTATAAAACAGAAAAAAAACAGAAAAGAAATTACAACCCTCTTTATTTGCAGACAAATAGGAAGTAAGAAATGTTGTAAGTAAAGAAATGTGAACGTGAAGAACTTGTTTGACATCATCAGTGAACCTTGCCTGACACATTTTTAAAGAAAAAGCAGTCATTGCATGACAAACCTCATGAATGCTCAGTGTGTAGGGAAGGGAAGGAAACACTTACTGCCTTTAATATTTAAAAAATAAAATAGTACATGTTGAGCAAAGAGTCCACGAGGACGTCGAACTCAGTTATGTCCCTACTTTATCGGATACAGAGCTCGCATTCTAGGCCATCACACTATCAAAGTAAGTCGGATCTATCCCAGCATGCAGTGGGCGCAGCACCCCAGACAGGTTGCCGGTAAGCCGCATCAAAGACCCCTACAGTGAAAAACACTCACCCCAACGTTTTCCTGGCACTTATGTTGTTTGTCTCCTTAAGTCTATGTGAAAAACTTTGACTTTGACTTTGACAGAAGACTTTACGGGCAGACGCTCGCCGGGGTCTGCTGATGATAGCATATGTCTGCAATTTTGGCTATCTTTTATCACAGAGTGTGCAGAGACAGACGTCAGATGTTCTGGTGACATGTTACCTCCTTCACGCACGATGCCCGTGCAAGTACGAACACAAAAACAACGAATCCATATGGATGGAAACGTGTAACGAGCACATAATTAACCCTCTAATGTCCTCAGCAAGAAAAAAACTAAGGGAAAATTATTGATTTACATATTTTATTAATTTGAGGCATTTGTTAGTTTAATATCTTAGATACTCTAAATTCAACATTATGAGAAAAATTGTTTGATCAGGCATGTTTTTGAACAGTAAAAAAATCTGACTTATAAAGTTACTACATAATGAAATTTTGTATTTCATGGTTTTGTACAGATAAGCTCAGCCTTTTTGTAAAGCATGTTTTTAGAAAACTATTTAAACCTTATTAAATTATTTTTTTTTGTATCAAACTGCATGATTCTGTTTAATCCTTCACATGCTTTAAAATGCCAAATAATCTATAGCAACGTAAAAATAGCCATGGATAATTATTCCTCCTCGTGGCCCCTTTGATTTGTAGTGTTACCCAGGGATCCTTGCTTGGCCCCTTACTCTTTCGCACTAACATGCTATAACTGGGCCCCATATATATATATATATATATATATATACACATTTTTCATTATGAAATAAAGACTGAAAACGAGCTCAACCAAACAGTTAAACAGGACATTAAAAGTTTAAGTAACTGAAACAGATGCATCAAATCTTATTAAATAATTTACATAAAATATGAATATAAATCAAGAATTTAGGGAAACAAATGATCTTTTCCAACTTTGCAATGGAAAATAATAAGATGTATTACTTATAATTCTTATTGGGCAATGTGTACAATTATTACACATTGTACATTAGTTCCTGAATATGTCAATACAGAAGAACATTTTAGGTTAAAGGTCAAGTAAGTAACTAAAACAGCTCTTAACTGAGTCAAATATTAATGTCTCAGGTATACGTCAAGACTGCCGGTTTCAATCCTTCTATTCCAAATGAAAAGGTTGTTCTTCATCACAAAAAAGCAAGGTGGACAACAAATGGAATGAATAAATGTTTACGGCTCACTAATAATACACTTAATGCATCTGTGAATTAAGTCCAAATGTTTCTATTTTGATAAACTAATCCTTAAATGTGCCTGCTCTCATGTGACCAACTTGTTTGTCTATTTTAGTTTTCACGCCCTTCTAGACCTAAGTCTACCAATCTGCTAACAACCTGAAACACAATGAAGCGAAAAACAACTGCTGGAAATTGCGCAACTGAGACGGACTGGACATACATTTTTAGTTCTCAAATCATTTCTAACAACGCCTGAAGGACACAAACAACAATGTGTGTGAGCTGATGGCTTGGCATCCACTAAAAGAGCTGCATAGTACAGTGTTTAAAAACAATGCTGATAATGTAGGCATTTGTCTACACACAGATTTAAACTACAGCACAGCCTTCATTTTTGAAAGGAGTGCACTCTTACGGGTGTGCAGCTGTGTTAGACTGAAGCTCAGGTTGAAAGATGCATCGTTTTGCAGAGGATCTGAGAGTAAACACAGCTTGAGGGTGCAAGCAAACAGAAAAAAAGAAAAGGAATGAATATTCCTTGCATGTTTTTGCTTTGTTGACTACCACCACTTTCAGCCTGTGTTCCTTCAGGCTGCAGGGTGTAGATGGATATATGGTCATATTTCATTGATTACCAGGTGTATAAACTTCCCTGCGCGATGCAAATAAACATCACCCATGTCATGTTGGCAGGAAGTGTTCATATGATTGCATGTTAATAATTTATGACCTGTGTTCTTAAATAAACATTTTTGGTGTTTATAAAAAAGACCTCACAGAGAAGTACTTTCCCTCACTGAAAAGCATTAAAGCCGTAGAATATATGGAGTTATGGCTGACTAACTGTGTTTTTTTTTATGTTTGTTGTAATGTAGTTTCTGCAGAGTGATCTGTCAGTGTGGCTGCGTGTTTTCGTCTCCTGGTGCACATGTGCTCTCGGAGACAGTGTGTTCTCAGTGGGCCTTCTCCTCCACTACTACATCACACGTCCAGTGCGGGAACTCCTACCTGTTCCCTGGATATACACGGCAGCGAGGGTCTGCGGGGCATTTTGCAGCTGCCATAGTAGCTGGTGGACGTTTCCCCAAGAGAAACACAACTGGAGCGTCTGCGAGGTCTGATCACCGGGACCTTCTCCTCCGTGGCGGGGACCCCACCCGGTGCGTCCCTCGACGGGTAGCAGCGGTCAAAACACAGCCCCAACACGGAGCCGCAAACCCCCGCGAAGCAGGCGAAGAGCGGTCTGAGCAGCGCCGGCAGTCCGCTCAAACTCGTGAAAGAAACCAGCCACACGACGCTGGCGAAAAACAGTATGAGAACACTGTGTTTGAGTTTGAGGGTCGGGATCAAAGTGAGCAGACCCACGCATCCCAGCACGAATAACAACCTGCCCACCATTTGCATCTGGTGCTGCTCCTCTCCCCATTGCAAAAACCGCAACACCAAAAAATCCCCGAGGTAACACGATGCTGGCAGTGACAGGAGCCAGCATTTACCGCTCTCCTTCTTTCTCCTCCTCAAGTAGAAGGTGAGGAAGAAGAACGCGCAGCCTATGCTGAATAAGGGACTGATGGACTGAGAGAAGCCGGACAAAAAAGTCCGCAAATCCCATGGCGAGTCACTTTGTAAGCTCCTGGAGATGAGAAAAGACACCGCCAAGATCACACAGGCGCCCCCGTAGAAGGCTGAGACTTTTAAACATTTTGAAGTGAAGATATCTTCGTGGCAAAACCTGCAGACGTTAAAGAAAAAGCCCCTGTGACGGTCCTGCTGGAGAGGGGTGACGCAGCTCTTCACGTAGCCGTTCCTGAAGCCCTCTGAGCCGCTCACACTTCCAGCTCCGTCCTGGTGCCTCGGCTTGCCGTGAGAAGCCTCTCCTTTCTCCCGCACGGCCATGGCTCGGCGGCGGCTCCTCGTTTCCACGCTCAAGTCTCCACTTCTCTGGTGATCCTCACGCCGTTTTAGCACCGATCTACATGACAGCGAACCCACTCCATGGTCACCCTAACGTGCTCCAACACTTGGACTAAAGAAAGAAGGTGAGATGTTGTTTTTACAGGAGCGGCGCTCTCTGTCGCCGCCTACAGGCCACAACTCACAATGCAAGGCTGAGTTTGTTTGTTTTTCTATTTGTTTGTTTGTTGGATTTTAATTGTAGTAGAGCGTGCGCCACTAAACGGACATAGGGACACTAGCATGGACAAAGAAAAAACTGACGAAACACAGGGAATTATTTCTTAGCAATACAAAGAAAATCTATAAAAGTAATTGATAAAAAATACACAAACATATTAATGCATTACAGAGAAGTTGAACAGGTCCTTTGCTTTTTTGGGGGGGGGAATCTCGTCAGTCTCAGGGACGTGCAATAAAAGGAAATCAATATAAAAAAAAAAATCTAACAAAGGGTGATTTTTTTAATTTGGCCTCATGGATAAAGATTGAGTAAAACATAGACAACTGGGTCCAGCTTAGGGCCCCCTAAAATAAAACAAAAAAATAATATTAATAATGTTTTTTTTACTATGCAATCAGTAGTTGTTATTTAACCACTCAATTAATTGTTTCCAGAACAGTTGGGTATGAGGGCATGGAAATTCTGTTGTTTCAACATTACCATTACATAAACTTCAAGGCTTAGTAATGTAGCTGAACTCATCCTGAGCAGAAACAGCTTTATAATATGATTCATAAAATCCAAGACGGTAATTTTTGGAGAAACTTTACCACAGCTCTTATTAAATAAATAAAATATCATTATTAACATACAGGCTATTGCATCCCCATATAGGGACATTTTTATAATCAATTTAAAACAGTTCACCTTCTGTTCATCTATCTTCAGCTATTTAGAGATAAATTATGCTTATTATTTAGAATTGGGCAAGTTGTTATTGTTATCATTTTCACTTATTTCAATTTTTTAGCCCTATGCTTAGCATAGGATAAGATTTCTTTAAATGAATCGCTTTTTGCTCAGAGCGTCGCTCCTGCGTGTTTCGGAATCATGTTGCTCTGGGATTGTTTAGTTCGCCTGCCAAGAGATTAGTAAAGTAGACGATTTCCGATTACACCAATCAGAATAACTTGGAAATGGGAATCCCACAGAAAGAAAGTTCCCTCTTCTCAGCGGTACCCTGGTAAACAGATACAATCATTACATACAATAACGAAGTAACAATACTAATAAAAAAGTAACAATGCTTTATTATAATATATTATTTTACTTGTAAATACTGTGTTCATGTATTTTTAAAGCACAGAATATCATTCAGAGAGAAACCAAGCCACTTCTTTAAAAGTCTTTATTTGCTTTATTTTCATTGACCTTTATTTAACTAAGAGCAATATTAGAGTCTCTTTCACAAGTGTCATGGCCAATATAGGCTGCAGCACACGTTGCACCATTGCAAAAATATAGACATGCAGACATAAGCAACAATACAAAAATCTGAAATAAATCAAAAATAGCAGACATTAAAATAAAACAAATGGCATCGAACAGCGAGGATTGCGTAGAGTTACACAACTAAAATCTTGCAGACTGATGTCTGTGCTTCCAAGTCTTTCAAGATGGCTGTAAATCCATTAATTGAGACCATCTCTATGATATTCATGTCATTTTGTACTAGGTCCCAGTCAGGATAAGAGTACTCCATCACATTGGTCTGACAGCTGAAATCCATGCATATGTAGATGGGCGGATTTAGAATGTTTGAGAAAAGTTTCCCAATTCTTAAGCAATATAAACTGCGTTTGAAAAAACAGCTGGAATTATCTGTCAAACGAATTGCTGCAAAGCTGAAAACAAGCTGATCCTAGGGAACTGGTGGATTAATAAAGCCTAGGGAGAGTTGACTTTTTAGAGATACATGGTCTCCACAGGACAGTGCTGCAATAAACATGCTCTAATGAGCTCACAGATTAAACTATGCAACAGCAACAAACCTTTAAAATCTACTCAGTAACATGCAACATGCCCTAAACATTTGATAAGTAATGATAAAGCAAATGCATCTTGTATAATAGTAGAACACTGAGAGGAACTGCATTAAGTTTAAGTACATTTTGTTGACACTACTTATTAAAATTTACTTGGCTGAGGCTTTGTTAATCCACCAGTTCCTCACAAACATTGAAAAGTAACACACCTGGGTATACGTGGTATGGAAATACCAAAAAGGGTATGGAAATTTGGAATCTTAAGATTCTATTGCATTAATTATTAAAAAATTTTTTTTTTGTATTTGAAATTTGTTGAGTAATTGAAATATTCACAATTAAAAAAGATTAAGAAAGGATAATTTAGCTAAATGTGGCAACAATGGCAACAATTTTGCAGTTTTGGAAAGTACCATGAACTCTTATTGTTTTGGTACAAAGGATAAGACTTCAGTTCAAATCGTAATTTTATTCAAGAAATTATATTTTTAGCACTTATAATTTCAATTGTTGATTGGAATTTGTAGATATAATAATAATAATATTGTGATTAGATAATTCTCTGCCCCCAGCAATTAGACATGAGGACAGGGTTTGAGGTCAAACAGGATTTCCTGCTCATGTCATGTAATGTTTATTTAATTGTCCTATATATGAGAAAGCCCCACTTTTCAGAACTAAACTGCAAGACTTGTATTCAACGTCGCTACCTTTAAGTTAACTTGAGATAAAGTTATTGGTGCCATATGGAAACAAATATGGTCAAAAGTTACTAGTAACTAAAGGGGTTTGACAAATGTAGTGGAAGAGAAAGTACATTATTTCCCACTGCATTGTAACAGAGTAGGAGTATTAAGTGGTATGAAGGTCCCTCACACGAAATAATTCTTAATAAATCAATTACAAAAGAATTACAGTCTTACTGTCATATTAAGTGATTCGCGTTCGGTCGCTTGACCCTCGCGGTTCTCCGTAGCTGTGATGTGGCTCTGGATGATCTTCCACGTCACGGGGAAGTAGAGCAGCTCGCTGATGAGAACCCGTCACCATTTCTTTACAGGTACATGTCCCAAACTGGATATTGGAGGTAGCCTCGGAGGGGTCATATTCGTCCAGCTTGGTATGTTTTTGTGACTTACTTTAAGCTAAAATGCGTGATGTTTGCTGTCGTTAGCCACGCGAACTCCTCAGACAGCTAACGTGAATGTCGTCCATTTCCCTGCTAGTCCGAACGGAGGCTAAACTGACGTTAGCTAACAGCCGGTAGTTAGCTGTGTGTTAAATCATACAAACGTAAACTGACCGAAGGAATAGTAAAGTCAATACGTATTGTTTGCGTTTTAGTACTTATTAAGTTGCTTGCCTATGAACCGCCATTAACTCAGTGAGAGTAGTTAGCATCAACTGTACTGCTAACGATTCGTACACACTGTTTACCCAATTCTCTAACTTCAGACGGTTTTATTGTCTAACTGTCACGATTGCTCCGATGTGATCACCGAAATTTGAAACTTAAAGAGCAGAAATAGGATAGGAAGAAGATGTCTAATCGATATGTATTTATATACAGTCATAGACTGCCGTGCATTAAAGGAGCATCTTTACCAGATACATACATTTATATCTAAATATATATATCTGAACACACACACACACACACACACACATATATATATATATATATATATATATATATATATATATATATATATATATATATATATAAAGATATGCTTTAACAGCTAAGATGTCTTTTTTCTGGGTCAAAAATTACATTATAAAGGAGAAAAATAATAATAATATTTGAAAATATTGTTAGAGTTCCAGTAGGATTTCACATACCTGTTGGTTGTACAGGTCACTGTGGAATAACTGTGATCACATAATTAAATCATTTAGATATTTTTCTGTCATGGAGGTCACTGCTATCACAGAAAATAATTACAAGCCAAGTTGGTAGAAGATACATTGATAAGTAATTTAAAGGTATTTAATTCAGGCAGATTAATTCCATAACCCAGTAAACCAGTCCTTTATTAGTAGGATGTCTTATGATATTCAGTATTCGCTGATATTCAATGTTTGTGTGTTCATAATACTAAATTATTAAATGGCCTTATAGTGTGTAAGTTTGTTTACAATGTCTCTCAACAGTGGTTTGCTTAATCACTTTATCAAAAGTCAGTTCAAGCACACTGACACGTTTGCATGGTGTAGTAATAATCCATCCCGTTCTTCAGGGCCACTGTAGCGTCCATCCAAATATGCTCCCATTTTCAGTAATGGGAGCATGTAATGGGAACCAAGTTTCCAGTCCTTGTTCAGTGCCAGCATATACGCTAGAATTTATGTGATATCAATACAAGGTTTCAGCAATTTGTGTGAGCGAAGGCAAGTATTCAAGTTTCTTAGAGTGAATTTAATGATCAAAAGTGAAACTTTGTTATACAACCATCACAACTGCAAACAGAAATACTATTCAAACAAAATCCCTAGATTGAAGAACTTTCGAAGATACCCACATTATTTGACTAGATCTGACTACTGAAGCCTCGTGTCATAACATCTAGTGGATTCTGTCCATCATTTTTGCCACTTTCAGGATTATGTCCAGTATGAACATTAAATATTTCCCATTTTTAATGCATGTTTGACTGTTGTGAAATTGTTAAAAAAAAATTGGGTGACAGTCATAGTATTAGTTTTGAAATGTTTCTAGATCTGCAACGAGTAATCGACAAAAATGGATTATGTAATTAGTTGTGGACAAATTTAATAGTTGATTAGTCGTGACGTCATCGGCCATCTTCTCTGACAACGTGTAATAAGAAGGGAGTAAACATTGGTGCCATGGGAACTCCATCCTGACAAAAAACATCCAAGGTGTTGGAGCGTTTCTACCTCAATGGGGTGAAAAAATGTTGTGAACTGCCAAATTGCAAAGCTTGTCCTGCGTTACTGAGCACATCAGTAATGCTGGGGTATTTGAAGCGGAGGCACGTTGGCTCTGTAGACGATGAGGACGCGTCTTTCTAAGCTAGTTAGCTAGCTAGCTCAATGTCAAAGGGCATTTACTAAACGCCTCTGTTTGGTTTGGTATGACTTTTTAAATGTAGTGAATTGTTGATTTTGTCGAGAGTACCAAATAAATATTATTAAATCACGATGATATTCTTCCCATTAAAAATGTGCCTCTTCGTTAAAATCATAAACATTGCATTGCTCGTTGAGACGTTTCACATCACTGCTGAAAGTGTCGCTGCCTGCCGAGTGCACACCTCAGCGTGTGTGCGTGTCCACTGTGGGCTGCATCCAACTTGCAAGGGATTTGGCCAAATGTAGTTGTTGGTTACAGACTGCACAGAGCGCCGACTGTTTTCTTATTTATTTTTAAAGATGTTCATTTTCCTAAACTTACTTGTTTTGATTTCATTGATGTTTGATTTAATTTGAGAAAAACTATTGTATTTTTTAGGCCGTAATTTCTCAACTGTTTATCTGTTCAAATTTATTGCATACGATTTGACTTGAGGAGCTCCATCTTGTATAAATAGTGATTTACTCTAATAGCTCATATTTCCTCACTCAGCAGTTTTTCGGACATAATGTCCTTACCAAGTCGGTTGGTTTGATCTTATTATTAATTGTTCATATTTTGAGTATGAGGCAAAGAGTCAGCCAGGATGGGCTTTTAGTTTATTCCAAGTCGGACACCAGAAAAGACTACAGTCATAACTTCTGTCCAGTCGGTTACTTTTAAAATATATGCTTTGTAGAATCAATCAACTCTATTTTTCTTTCATACTCCAGGAAAAGTAACGTTGTTATTTATACTTCAATGATTGTTTTGGTTTCAAAAGATTCATAAGAGCCTTCTATCATCATCACCTCACAGTTTGCCTTCTGGTGCTGCTGCAGAGGAAAGAAAATAACTTCTGTTTTATGCATATGATGCTGCACAGTAGAATGAATCCCTTTTTTCTGAGCGTCTGTGCATGTGCACCTCTGCTTCTTTGGGATTGTTTTCTCCAATGTTTACTGAATCTTCTATTTTTCTTTTTCTCACAGGTATAATCCAGTAGGCAACATTCACTGGGATTTTTCTAAAAGGATACAAGCCAAGCAGCAAAATGACAGCTGCAGAGAACGTTTGTTATACTCTAATCAATGTGACATCTGACTCAGAGCCCCCCTCTGAAGTCAGCCTAAAAACTGATCTAGGTAAGTATTCCATATTCTATTCCCCACTATATTATTATTATATATTAGTCTAGAGCAAACCAATTTCCTCACCGATGCTAATGAGCTATGCAGAGGGGCGATGATATCCCAAATTCTCCGCTCATTTACAATGGATGTCAGGAATTCAATTGCTGATATTAATGGAATATTATATTGAAGTAGCAAGAATCAACCTAAACTTGTCTTTATTTGCTACAACTTCCTGCCTACTTTGGATTATCCACATGATGTCAGCCTATTTCACAAGGATTATTTCTTCAGTAGAAAGTACCTCTTGTCAAAACTATGATTAAGAGGTCTGAGTGTTATTGGCTATAAGCAATGCTTTTTTTTCTTCGGAATAGGAATACCATAATTAATTTCTCAGAAAAATTACGAATATTAATGCATGCTAAAGGTCTTGGTGAAAGTATTCAAAGATAATACTTTTTTTTTTGATTGTTTGTTTTTTTGTTTTTGTTTTTACAGAAAAGGGGGAGATTAAGGCAAAGACTGAAGCCCTGAAGAAGGTCATCATCATGATCCTGAATGGTGAGAAGTTGCCAGGACTGTTGATGACTATAATTCGTTTTGTGCTGCCACTGCAAGACCACACCATCAAGAAGCTGCTTCTGGTTTTCTGGGAGATTGTACCAAAAACAACCCCAGACGGCAAGCTTCTGCAGGAGATGATCCTGGTCTGTGACGCTTACAGAAAGGTAACCTTAATGTCCCAGTCTTGTTTTTGTTGATTTGGTATGTTTCGTCAATTCAATCTTTATATGTGTATATTTTAAGTAAGTTGTTACTATTAATAAACAACGCATAATAGAAGTGAATTGAAGGATTTATAGCTGTGACGGTTTGAAAACTCTATACTCTTGAATTGGTCATGTCAGATGTCCACATCAGCAGGGGTGGTTAAACACACATTATCTTTAAAGTATTAACGGTATAACTATTTAAAGTCTATCTTTCCTTTAAATTGTTTTTACCTTTTCATAAATATTTTGAGCATAATTCATCATTCTACCTGCGGAATATATCTTTAAATTTCAGGACCTGCAGCATCCCAACGAGTTCATCCGCGGCTCCACACTGCGTTTCCTTTGCAAACTTAAGGAGTCCGAGTTGCTTGAGCCTCTCATGCCAGCCATCCGGGCCTGTCTGGAGCACCGTCACAGTTATGTACGCCGCAATGCTGTCCTGGCGATTTACACCATCTACAGGTACAAACCCTCACCTTTCCACATGAACATATTTTGTGAACAACAGGTGACTGACAATAATTATTTCCTTCAGGAACTTTGAGCATCTCATTCCAGACGCTCCAGAGTTGATCCATGATTTTCTTGTCAATGAGAAAGATGCCAGCTGCAAGAGAAATGCCTTCATGATGCTAATTCATGCAGATCAGGTGTGTAGCATATTCGTTTCTTAATCCTCCATCATGGTTTTCCACAATACCTTCGGTATTTCTCTAAAGCCTCACTCGCATCATTTCTTTCCCACAGGACCGCGCTTTGGATTACCTCAGCACTTGCATCGACCAGGTTCACACTTTTGGGGATATTCTCCAGCTGGTCATTGTGGAGCTAATTTACAAAGTGAGTTAAAGCCTCCTTGCATCTCATTTAAGTCAGAAGATCGGCTTTAACGTCTGACCTTTTGCTGGATTTTTTTCTTTTAGGTTTGCCATGCTAACCCTTCTGAGCGCGCTCGCTTTATCCGCTGCATCTACAACCTGCTGCAGTCCTCCAGTCCAGCTGTCAAGTATGAAGCTGCTGGCACACTTGTAACCCTTTCCAGTGCTCCCACAGCCGTAAAGGTAAATCACTAAGGTTTTATCAATGACGTTGTGTATGCTATATAATATTTGGGTGGTTCTGATGGTGCACTGCACAACTGTGAGGTTTTTGGTCTAAGCTGGTCTCTCATACATTGTGTGCTCCCTTTTTTTCACCCAAGGCTGCTGCCCAGTGCTACATTGATTTGATTATCAAGGAGAGTGACAACAATGTGAAGCTGATTGTTCTTGATCGTCTGATTGAGCTGAAGGAACATCCCACTCACGAGCGCGTACTACAGGTACATTGATTTATGGCTGCGGTTAGTTGTCGTTATTCTTCTGCAATTAAATGTCCAGCACGTAGGTTTAAAAATCTTAAGACAGGGATTCTGCCAGGTCTCCAATGTGGCTGTCCAATTATGGGCCTTAAAAGTTTAAAATATGTTGCCTATAAAATTTAATGTAGGAGGTTTAAAATATGCTCAGTTATATCCTGAAGATACTAACTTTCTTTCAATTCAACGTCAGTCATGCGCATTTAAATTGCTCCTCGGTCCTTCAAAATGAGCTTTATCTTAACACACACACACACACACGCACACACACACACACACACTATAAGTAAATCAAGTTACTGACATTGTGAAATTCCATCATAAGTGGCATATACTGTTTTATTGCTAGTATGGACATGAAACGACTCTTGGTCTTTATTTAATGGTATAACAAATAAGGTAATAAAAATGTCTTGCGGAAACCCTGTGAAAAGGATAAAAATATAAATTATAACTTAGTTTTTTATCAATATATCACTTAAAAGAGTTACTTTTTTATTTTTCTATTTCTACAGAAGGAGCAGGTCCTCTTTCCCAAAGCACATCATGTTTCACCACCATATCTCCACAGTTGTCCCGAATATAAAATCCAAACTTTCGCAAACTTTTTAGAGGGAAGATCTATGTTTATTTTAGGACAAAGGGTTTTTGCTTGGATGCAATTCGCAGCCACACTGTTAAATGACACTAAATAAACAAAATAAACTTTTTTTTAAATGAACGTTTTTCCACGTTATAAGAACAAAAACAGAACACCCGTGCAAAAACAACAAAAGCAAAAGAACATAAAATAGAACAGAGGTCATGTGATGATCATATCTAATAAAGATTTGCCTGATTTCGATGCATGAAAAAAAAGATAATATGATCCATTTCATTATCCAAATAAATCAACCATTTCTTCCACTGCTTTACTCCAGATAATTTTTGGAATCTTATTGAGTAGGTCATTTGTCAGCAGATGTTAATGTTTCACAATATCTATAAAGACGAGGGCAGTGGGGCAGCTTTCCTGAAGCCAGTGTTTAGTGATAGTCTTTTTACTGGCTGGCAGGATGAGTTTGACCTTTGATCAAAGAAAATATACGGCCTCAGTCTCAGCAAACACCGCTGCCCTCGATCACATTCTGTTCTTTGTTAAAAAGAATGGAAAAGAACTGAAATTAAACCCTTCTTAGAATATAGAAATGAATCATTTATTGTCATTTGTCTTTTTTGTCGATGACTATTCCTTAATGTGAGATCAAGCATATGAAAAGATAACAAATTTATTTATTAAAGAAACTAATTAGAAAATTAAGGAATGTATATATGTCAGGTAAATGTAGTTTCATAATGAGAAAGTACCAGGTAGATGTGCCTATAGTGTTTCTGCTCTGTTCAGACTAAATGTGGATCCTTATTCCCCAGGACCTTGTAATGGACATACTGCGTGTTCTCAGCACGCCTGACCTGGAAGTAAGGAAGAAGACATTGCAACTGGCTCTGGACCTGGTTTCATCTCGCAATGTAGAAGAGGTCAGCGTCATGCGGAGTGCATCCATGTCTTTCTTGTTATTTGTGTCCATATATAGACACACAGGACCAACAAAGTGGATTATGCTACAAATACAGAGACACCTGTTTCTGCTTTTTCCAGTTGGTGATTGTTCTAAAGAAGGAGGTGATCAAGACAAACAACGTAACGGAGCATGAAGACACCGATAAGTACAGGCAGCTTTTGGTGCGCACCCTCCACTCCTGCAGCGTACGCTTTCCTGACATGGCAGCCAATGTCATTCCTGTGGTGAGTTTCTCATTATCTGAGAACATAGAAAATAAGATGCTTTTGGTATTTTATATTTCATAGCTTCTTCTTCTTTCTTTTTTTTACAGTATACCAGATGCTTGATTTTGTTAATACATTTTAGAAGCCGACATTGAGATTTTTCTGTGCGTTGATGTGATTTACAGCTGATGGAGTTCCTAAGTGACACTAACGAGGCAGCTGCCGCCGATGTGCTGGAGTTTGTTCGGGAGGCGATTCAGAGATTTGACAACTTGAGGCCTCTGGTCATAGAGAAGATGCTGGAAGTCTTTCATTCCGTCAAATCTGTAAAGTAAGACTTAAGTGCATTCAGGGGAATACTGTGCAATATTTTTCTATTTTCTCACCCCTAATTGGTATAAAAAGACGGTCAAATTTGCGTTCGCCTATTTGATTAAAATAAATATGAAGACAAGATGCCCTTTTAGTAGTTAGTTACCTTACATGAAGAATCAAAGATCCAGTTTGGCCGGGTAATCTGCCTCACACAACTTTGAATCATGTCAAGTTTCCATCCCGTCTGTCAACTTTTTAGACTTCTATTTCATAGACTTAACTTAGTATAGTAATAAGGACTGGATAGTGTACAACAATCAGCCAGAACATTAGAACCACTGGCGGATGATGTCATAACATTCATTATTTCCTTACAACAGCACCTGTTAGTTTGTGGAATATATTAATCAGCAAGTGAACGTTTTGCCCTCTTAAGTTGATTAGTTAGGAACAAGAAAAATGGGTGGGCATTTGCTCTAAGCGGCTTCATCCAGAACCAAATTTTGATGACTAAACAATTGAGTCAAAGGATTTCCAGAACTGCAGGTCTTTTTGGAAGTTCCTGGTTCAGTGATTAGTTAATTTACGACCTACAAAAGTGGTCAGAGGAAGGGAAACTGCTGACAAGGTCATTGGTCTCTATGGGTTGTAAAGGATTGTGTTTTTCTGATTCCACATAAGAGCTACTTGAGCACAAATTGCTGAAAAGGTTAAGGCCGGTTATGGTATAAGGGGGACAGGACACAGTGCATTTCAGAACTGTTGGGTGAAGAAAAGGTCACATGCACAATAAGAGACAGGCGGTTTTAATGTTTTGGCTGGATGGTGTGTAAAACAAGATTTACACGTGGCACTGTGAATGTTGATGGTTTGTAATTGTAAGCATTGTCATATATCAGGATCTACAGGGGGGCATTGTGGATCCTTGGAGAATACTGCAGCACCAAGGACGACATCCAGAACGTGATGACAGAAGTGCGCCGGTCCATGGGAGAAGTACGCGTAACTGTTTTTTCTGAGTATTAAATGCAACAAAATCTTACCTGACTGTTTGAACCGAATTGAAAGTGTGGTTATGTCTCCTGCCTGCATAGATCCCCATTGTAGAGAATGAAATAAAGAAAGAGACAGGAGAGGTGAAACCAGATGATGAAGTGAGTGCAGCTCCAGCCCAGAAGCTGGTGACAGAGATGGGTACTTATGTCACGCAGAGCGCCCTCAGCTCCTCCAGGCCTTCAAAGAAAGAAGAGGATAGGTCAGATATTGTACTTCGTGTGGAGGAATGTCATATTTTCCAGCAGAATTCCACTGATTATGTGGAGTTTGTTTGCCTTATCAATTATTTAAAATCACTGATTTCATGGTTGCAGACCACCTCTCAGAGGATTCCTGATGGATGGAGACTTCTATGTGGCAGCTTCTCTGGCCACCACACTGACCAAAGTGGCCTTGCGCTATGTGGCTATTGTTCAAGACAAAAAGAAACAAAATGTAAGTTTTCCCCACCTCACTTTACCGAAAGGCGACACCTTTGTCGATATCGTCAAACCTGACATCTTATTTAATTCCTTCTGTCTTGTTGTCCCTCTCAGTCCTTCGTAGCAGAGGCCATGTTGATCATGGTCACTGTGCTGCACCTAGGCAAGTCCTCTCTACCCAAGAAACCAATTACAGATGACGACGTGGACCGCATCTCGCTGTGCCTCAAGGTTCTGTCAGAGTGTTCACCACTTATGAATGACATTTTCAACAAGGAGTGCCGCAAATCCCTGTCACACATGCTGACTGTCAGACTGGAGGAAGAGAAGCTTTCGCAGAAGGTACAAAGACTCTAGTTGTTGACGATGGAGTAAGCAAAGTACTGAATGGTTTTTTCCATCTTTGTTTACTTTCCTCACATGGGTGTTTGTTTGATTGATTGATTTTTTTTACTCATTTAGTTTTTTATATATATATATTTTTGGGTTAATTGTTTATAAATTTACATTTTGCATCAGCAGTGATGTGACAAAATAGATGCAACAGGAAAGGACTGAATTCCAGTTCAACAAATATGCTGTTGGTATAGTAACCAGTTTGGTTTAACAGTTTGTTATAAAAACAGTAAAGTTAGCTAGAAGACATATTTTGGAAGTATTCATATTTTACTTAACCTTTATTTAAACAGGAGGGAAAAAAATCCATTATCGGAATAGTGGATTAACCGTTTAAGAATAACCAATAGATTAATCGACTATCAAAATAGTTGTTAATTGCAGCCCTAATCTACGGACTGTGTTACCCCTGGAAAATGAACTACATAATAACTAAATACATGCTTATCTTTTTTGTTGTTGTCATAATTACAGAAAGAGTCGGAGAAACGTAACGTAACAGTGCAGGCAGACGACCCAATCTCCTTCATGCAGCTGACGGCCAAAAACGAGATGACCTCTAAGGAGGATCAGTTCCAGCTCAGTCTGCTGGCTGCTATGGGCAACACTCAGAGGAAGGAGGCTTCTGATCCCCTGGCTTCAAAGCTCAACAAGGTAGAGCACAAACTCTCAAAGAATGTTTACCACCAGGAGAACTGGCTCTGAGATTGAGACTTTTTGAGCTTTATACTCTGCCTACTGTCTCTCACTGGACGGTCAGTTGATGTTTTTCCTCCTCCTCTGTCCTTGACTAAATCTTTACCTGGAAATGGTTTGTCCTTAATTCCTCAAAAACTGCAGGACAGATTTTCATTACTGCTGTTTTGATGATAGACAATGATCATAGAGGTAAAGGTTCAGCCACATCTGCACAGATTGAGATTTCCCAGCAGCGGGAGCATCTGTGACCTTGGACATTCATTTTGTGGTTGTTTTGAAAACATGCCCGTTCTTTGTTGCCTTTATTATGCTTAATTATTTTTAGACCCAAATTAGCCATTTGCCGGAGAGGAAAAAACTATTTTTGTACTGCACATTGGAAATACTTGTCTTATTTGGTTTCATAACTAGTCTGCTATTTAGTCGTGGATTCAAAACAGTTGATGTCATTATTTTCATTCCTTTTTATTTGGGTGTGGGTAGGACGGCCTTTTGTGCAGTTAGATCTGAGTTTGGAGGCTTTCTTTTCTTCATCCTGTTGTGCTGCCCCTGAAAGAAACCTGGTAGAAACCAAATGATAAAAAAAAAACACCTTTGAATTGCTGTGGGGAAATATTTATATTTCTGATGTGACTAATGTCTTCTCTAATCTAGGTGACCCAGTTGACGGGCTTCTCGGACCCAGTGTACGCTGAAGCCTACGTTCACGTCAACCAGTATGACATTGTATTGGATGTGCTGGTGGTCAACCAAACCAATGACACTCTCCAGAACTGCACCCTCGAGCTGGCCACCTTAGGTGACTCTGTCTTCCACATCGCTAATCAGAATGTTACATTCCTACGTTGCAGCGTTTTAACCCCTCTGTCCGTTGTCTAGGCGATCTGAAGTTGGTGGAGAAACCTTCGCCTCTGACTCTGGCTCCTCACGATTTTGCTAACATCAAGGCCAACGTCAAGGTGGCTTCAACTGAGAACGGCATTATATTTGGCAACATTGGTAAGAGATATTTACCATTTAACCATTGTAACGGTTGTTTGTTTTGCTTTCTTAACCAAAGTAAGAGATGATGTTCGATTCTTTCCTCCCAGTTTATGACGTCTCAGGAGCCGCTAGCGACCGAAACTGCGTGGTCCTCAGTGACATCCACATCGACATCATGGACTACATCCAGCCCGCTTCCTGCACCGACGCGGAGTTCAGACAGATGTGGGCGGAGTTTGAGTGGGAGAACAAGGTATGGTTTGCCTTTCTCAACCCAATACGAGCGTCATGAAGAAAGCGTGTACTTTGCTCAACCTCCTTATCAGCCCCTGCCACAATCAAGGCGAGGAGGAGGGTTTGGTTCTGTCCGTCTCTCTGACCGTCATGTTTAGTTTGCAAGAGTAGTACTGAGATACCTTTGTTTGTTTGTTTTTCATTAAACTTTCTGCATCAATAAACAAACAAAGAAGTGGTTCTGTTTACTCCTCAGGGATATAACTTGTTTTTATGGATATGTTTACACCATTATAATTTGGTGGGTATTATTCCTGGAATAGATCTCAAATACTAGTCAATATTTTTCCACAAAACTCTTTCGCACAAAGAAGAGGCACCATCTGCTTATTTGGAACTTTGATCATTTCTGTTTTTGCTGTTTTTGCAGGTGGGATTGGATTTGCTTAGAGGGTTTCTGGGTTTTAAAAAATATGCTTACATTTTTCCATAGAAACCTAATACTTATATCTCACATTTATTGAAGATGTACCCTTTGCTATTTAGCCTGTTTAAGCACTTTTATATTTTTCCTCAGACAATTCAGAGGAATTTCTTTTTGCAGGTCCAGCTCAAATAACTTCTATCCTCAGTGTCATAGATCAATATTTATATTCCACAAATCAATACAACTGTGAACATCAAAGTCTTGTTTTTTTTCCCATAGGTGACGGTGAACACAAACATCACCGATCTGAACGATTACCTCCAGCACATCCTCAAGTCCACCAACATGAAGTGTCTGACCCCTGAGAAGGTTGGTATAAGAGGCAGCAGAGCAAAGAAAGAAGGCAGTTGAATGTTTGGTGCTGGTGCATGATGGAAAAAGGCCTTAAGTGACCTTTCCAGTGCTACCAGTATGATTGCTATAATCTTTTGTGATGACAATACATTTCCAGTCGGAAGTTTGGTCCCGGTTTCCCAGAACTTTTGTCTGGTACTGTGTGTCTCTGAGCATGAGTCATCGGCAGCCGTTCATGCGAGATCATATGTGGTAATACTGTTGCTGTCGTACAATATTAATATTATCAGCTTATTTCTTTTTGTCCTACAAACCAGGCTCTGTCTGGCTTCTGCGGCTTCATGGCCGCCAACCTTTACGCCCGTTCTATCTTCGGAGAAGACGCCCTCGCTAATGTCAGCATCGAGAAGCCCATCCACCTAGGCCCCGAGGCATCCGTCAACGGACACATACGCATTAGAGCCAAAAGTCAGGTGGGTCACAGCTGCTGCACCGCGAAGCCTTACGTACCTGGGATATAAACGCGGGGTTGAGTTTATTCTCTCAAAGCAGAGAATTGTTCTATTTATACATTTTACATCATACGTGATGTTGTGCTGTGGTTTTAATGCTCAACAGGATAGTAAAACGTCTGTTAATACACGTAGTTTATGTCTTATCCTGCTCCCTTCTTTCCACAGGGCATGGCCCTGAGCCTCGGCGACAAGATCAACCTGTCCCAGAAGAAGACAAACATTTGAGACGACTCCTGTCCGTCTACCCCTCCTGACTTCTTAAGTCTGCTGTCTTTTAGCGCCCATCATGTCACCTCCGTTTAATAACAGCGCATTCAAAACTCTTCATGGTCAGCTGCTTCCCTGCTTCAGCCTTTTTTTATTCTCTTCATTACTCTGAAAACTATATCTCGTCTATGTCCTTCCCCCGTCCTGTTTAATTTTCAATAAACAAATGTATTAAAAGAATGAGGGAAATTTTTTTCTGTGTTGTTTTCATTGAATCATGCCCTTAAATATAATTATGACACTCTCCACTCTATACGTATATTAAATACATTCTACTTTTTTTATATTTGAAAGAGAAACATAGATGTGGACTGTCTGTGTTTAGTTGACATAACGGAACAACATTATGAATTATTTAGTTTCCCTCATATTGTTTCAAAGGTTTTTATGTGTGGTGATGTGAAGTTCTCAAGAAATAAATGAATTCCTGTCGACAGGAGTCACGGGAGATCTAAGACAGTTTGACTCTTTTGAAAATGACAATGAAGTAAATCTCTCCCAGTCTTTTGGTGAAGTTTGGATGAATACTGTGCAGAACTATGAACAGAGTTCTTCCCACTGCAAAGCCTGACCGTTCTCCAAGGCTGACTGTGTCCCAAAGTAAAGGGAATAGAGGATTCCTGCCTGGATCACAGGCCGGGTCCATTTGAATTGATCCAGGCCTGAATTAGAATTCTGTGGACACCTTGCATGTCGTCTTTCAGTAGGAAAACAATTAGCGTTTTGTTTGAGCAGTGCCCCCAGAGTTGAAAATGACATCACGAAGGAAGGGGACCTGATCTAACCTTGTGTTATGTATTCCAGTGATCTAAGAGGTACTCTCAAAGCCATCTGCAAGTTTTTACTGTCGCTGTGGTAATGAGATGGAGATAAATTAGTGCGGGCACAGATATTCCACTTGCTCTGCTGTTTGTGTTATGAGTAGAGGGAGATTTCTGGGATTATGACAGATTAGGAGTCACGGCACCCCATTTCACATTTTCAGTATCTATTCATTCTGTCACTCCATGGGGTTAGATAAAGGCTGAAATGTGGCCCCCAGGTTAGAGCTGCAGCTGTGAAAATAAAACACTGGCTCTCTGGCAGCACTTTCCCAGCCAAGCTACTGTGTTCAGTTTATGGCCTCTTTAGCAAGGTGGATGTCCCTCGTGATTATGACAGTTATTATTACATGATTATTACACAGCAAAATCTCACAGCCTCTGGCTTATGCACACGTCTTTGGCGTGATATTCTCTTTTGTCAAGCTATCTTACAGGCTGACCCAAATGTTTTCAGCAAGGCTTCACATTCTTTAATTCCTCATACATTTATATGTTTTTATACAGTGTGTAGAACAGTGATTCTTATAGTTCCTGTATTGTATTTTGCACCCTGGCTGTCCTACAAACAGCTTATTTCTTTTAATCTGTGTAATACAATATATATTTCTGTGGAGAGTGATGTTTATATAGACACATATCATGCATTTTATTACAGCGTTTGCTGCAACGTTTGTTTTCCAGTCCATTTATATCCTTCTGACCAGCACTTTAAACAACCACAGATGAAACTGAGCTTCGACAAAACCATTTGCGTTGATGCCGATTTAATATGAAAGTGAATCTCTCAAATAATCATTTATATAAAGACTTTTCAGAGGTGTTGGGTGCTTTGCTTAAGGGCCAACCTCTTTTTGACACTAGGTGGCATCACAAGTGGAAAAAAACAGACCTTGTGGGGGTCTTCCTTTACATAATATGACATATGAATGACATGTTGACATAGGACTACAAGTCGTGCTTGTACAGTACACTGAAGTACACCAGAGTAAAGCCTGTCGCTTCAGCGTCAACACTTTTTATATTTCCTCCAGTGATGATTAAATGATAAATGAGAGATACATGACTGTAGGTAATTACAATATGAAAGGCTCGTAAAGCTTTGTATAGGAGACATGTGGAGTTCACTGCAATTAACCATCTTCACAATATCCTCATAATACAAAAGGACCACATTGGGGCTACATAAAAAAAAAAAAAAAAGAATTTCTCTGCTTTATTTTTTTTTACTTGGTGTTTGTGTTTATGTTTTCTTGTTGTGTGTTTGTTTGTTTCTATATTAATTACATGTATTAAGTTAATATATTGTTCTTCATTTTATTTTCATACTATGCTATTAAAATTTTGTCTTGGCCGAGCAGCTTTTGTGTGTATTTGGTATTTATTTTGGAAATCTGTATCTTATCTTTTCTCATTGTGGTTCTATATTTGTTTCTATATTTACTCTTTCTATATTTTTTTAAATTGCCACTGGAGATCCTTGATCTTAATGCACAGTGTTTTACCTGTTATATAAAGATTAAATAAATTAATTAATTTAAGTTTCCATCTATCTATCTATATATCTAGAAATATAAATACGTGAGTTTAATCGTATTAGTTGTATTGTTGCATTGCTGGATATGAGTAGCTGCAGGGCACCTTTATAACACCTTTATAACACCTTTATTACACCTTTATTACCCCTGCATAAGCCAGCTGTGCCGTAGCGCGTGCGTTCAGGCTGGGTTGGAGGACATAAATGTGACTGCATGGCTGTAACGCGGAGTGGGTTAGGACTGAGGATGGGCGTGTGTGAGTGTGTGCTTGTGCGCTTTGTGTGTGTAGGCAGTCACACACAGCCTATAGCAGAGCCCCTAGCGCCAGACATCAGTACAGACCTGACCGCTGCTTCTACCGGATCAGCAGTGTAGTCGAGGCGCAAACACGGTAGGGCGTATGGACAGGCGCGCGTAGCTACGGGACCCATCGTCCTATCCCTACGTGCACCAAGCGGACTACATCGCTGAGTGATTGGTGGCACCTATCCGACTCCCTCTCTGCTGCTGCAGGGCTCTTCAGTCCACAGGAAAAAAAAGAAAAGAAAAAAAAAGTGGGTGTTCGCTGCTCACTGGTGTTCCGGCGGAGAGCGCAGAGAAGTGTCCTCGATGGCAGGCTGGAAGGACGGATCGGTGCAGGAGAAGTACCGGCTGGTGGTGGTCGGGGGAGGAGGTGTGGGGGAAATCAGCCCTGACCATCCAGTTTATTCAGGTGAGTGTGCGTTCACACTTCTGCTGAATTTGTTTCGGCTTCACTGCTGATCGCGAAACGGAGAAAGAGAGAGAGAGAGAGAGAGAGGCGGAGAGAGAGAGAGGGGGGGGGATAGAGAGAGAGAGAGAGAGAGAGAGAGAGAGAGAGAGAGAGAGAGAGAGAGAGAGAGAGAGGGGGGGGGTGGGATGAGAGAGGAGAGAGAGAGAGAGAGAGAGAGAGGGGGGGGGGGGGATAGAGGAGAGAGAGAGAGAGAGAGAGAGAGAGAGAGAAGAGAGAGAGAGAGACGAGAGAGAGAGGAGATGAGAGGAGAGAGAGAGAGAGAGAGAGAGATTTGGGGGGGGGGGGGTAGAGGCCAGACACGGGAACCCCACGAGCGGATACCCGGGTCTGGGTTCTTCTGCGGTACTTACCGAGGCCCAGATTCAGCCGTGGGTTGTAAGGAAGCGTTTGATTGAGGCGTGGGATCGTTATCTGCACTAGTTTACATGGAATGTCACTTTAAGGCGACGAATTTCGACAGATCCACTTCCACTTGGGTCTGAAAGGGAACGCGGAGGTTTAAGATAAAGTTTAAGATAAATTCACAGATTTAAGACTGAGTCTCAAACTCACACGAGTGGAGAGGAAAAAAAAAAGGTTCTTTAATGATCGAATTCTCTGATCAAAGAATGGTTCCTGAACCCTTCTCAACTTTTTCTTCTTTTTTTTTTTAAAAGAAGAAGAAAATGCTGCTTCTGGCCTGGCAGGGAAAGACAATCAGCTACTCTATTCTTGGAAATCAAACTTTACTTCCACTCACTGAGTCAGATTTTTTTTTTTTTAGAGCAGCCTCGCTGAAAAGCCATCCGTGTCACATTCTAAAAGTCATGTAAACAGTTTACCTCCCATCTATCCCGGGTTACATTCCAGCACACTCCAGGCTCTCATTTACTCATTTAGGTATGGGCTCCCCCAAGCCTAAATGACACCCCCTCCACACACGCGCGCGCCCACACATACCGCATTCAATACATGACAAACTCCGGATTTTCTTTGTTTGATCCCCCCCCCCCACGTGACTAAGATCGACCCTTTGCGGTTTATTGTGATATTTTGTGGCTTATTGAAACATATGTTGCAACATATTACAAAAATAAACTTTTTTTTGGCATTGCAGGCTCAGAAAAATATAGGAATTGTATCATGTAGGAATTTATATAGTATTAAAATCACAACATCAATGATAGTTTTGATGCTTTTTAGTTCAACTGAAAATATACTTAAAAAAACCATTATATAAAATAAAACATTTCCTAAAATTGACTTAATTTGCTTTAATTTTCTTCTAAACTTGAACATTTTAAGTTAACTCAGTAGTGGCTGGGCTTATACCACAACCTGACACTAAACATAAAAGGACTAATTGGATTTACTTAATTCAATAATGGACATTGCTCTGGCGCCATCTCACACAATTATGTTAAATCAACACAAACTATTTAGGTTCAATCAACCCAAACTTTTCATGTTCAATCAACAAAAGTACTTGAAACTCTTGGAAATTGTATTTAATTAAGTAAATTCAACATCTGCAGCTGTCAGCAGAAATGCTGCATTTGACCCCGCCCCCCTGAGATACTGTCCAATATAATGCTTTAACTGGTGTCCACAGTTTAACACCAGCAGACGTATGTTCCTGCTAAATCCGCTGAATTATATCACATGAACCATGTTTATTTAAACGTGTGTAGGAGCTGATATTGGTTTTATTGTTAGACCAGATTTTAGTGATAACGTCAATATCTTGGTCTCATTGTTTACACATAATACTCTTCCTCCAGCGGAGTGTTTCCTGTCTCGTTACGTGTTTGTTGTCTAACATCTCCAAATTCAACACTCAATTATCCCGCGAGGCCGAAAAGCCTTAAATATAAACCATCAACCTTTTTCGTCAGGTTCTTCATCCATGGTTTTGTCGTTTCTATTTCCCTCAAAGGTCAACCCGTCAGCATCTCCGTGTTCGGTGCTCCACTTGTTATTGAGCTTTCGCTCTCAGCGGACGAAGACTTTTGCTCTGTGTTTTTCTTAATGCGTCATGATGCGGCTTTTCAAGCGCGTTTTCCAAATACTGTGCATGTGTCGTCGAACTGATGAAGATTTTTTTTTTTACTTTGCTTGTTTTGTCTGTTTGCATGTGTTTTCTTATGTTGCAGCTTGTTTGCCGTTCTCAGCTTTTGTTAACGTTGAGGCCGATAGTAGCAAACTCGTCTTTAAACTTTCAAGACTGCCGAACCGAAATGTTGCCACACCCTCGACAAAGATCGACAAAAATCCATCACGTACGATGGCCGACACGGCTAACGTGTTTCAGATCCAGAAAACACATGCAGATAGACAAAACACAAAAAGTGAACAAAACATCTTCATCAATGCGACGACAAATGTGCAGCATTTGAAACGCCTGCTGCAAAAGCCTAAACACAAAACAGAACTAAACACTTAAGAAACCGATATAATACACTTTTTTCCGAGTCATGTGGTCATGTGACCTAGAATTAAACCTTAATCGAACATCGTGAAAACAAAAGCTAAACCTAATAGTGACCTGATAAATGCAGTACCCAAAGCTACAATAAAGAAGGTGGTCGTGACTTTCACAGCTAGTTTTTTACTGTGTCGTGCTGTGGCTTTTGCATTGTACTTAATATGTTGTTTTGTTTCGTTTTGTGTTTGACTTAATATGTAGTGGTGTGGCTTTTGCATCATGTTTTCTTAACGTGTGGTGCACTGGCTTTTGCAGCGTTTTTTTTTATGTATGGCGTCGTGGCTTTTGCAGCGTTTTTTTTCCCGTAATGTGTGTTGCTGTGGCTTTTGCGGCGAGTTTTTCTTAATGTGTTGTGTTCCGACTTTTGCAGCGCGTTTTTCTTTAGAAGATTTTGATCAGCTTTCTCATAAAATGGCTTAAAGAAATATGACCAGTCCAATTATTGTATGGATGTTAGTGGTCAAGTTGTCTTTATTAGTTAAATGTTCATTTCTCTGCGTGGAGGAAATGTCCGAACTGTGAATGTGATTGAGGCTTAAGATATAATTTGAATCAAGCCTTAGGTTTAAGATGTACAATACTGCAGGAAACATTCTGGGCCTCACTTTGGCTGTGTTGTTCTCACACACTTCACTCAAACCTTTAAATGGAAAAGGAGTTGAAATTGTCACTTTGATTGATTTTGATTGACAAAATCAATTAAATCAATTTTCACGTGTTTTATCAAGTTTCTGCGATTTGCTCCTGTCGGACACTATAATTGTGGCCATTTTGATGCGCGCATGCTGTGCGTGACCTCCAGGGCAAACACAGCTACGGAAATGTGACCTCTGTGGCAAATAGCGATGTTACAGGGCGTTACCAGAGAGTTACTAACAGGGTTTTTTGTTGAAACTGAAGCTACACTTATTCATATGTGTATCACACTGATATACCGGTTTCATCGCTCAGCCTTCCATGTGACGGTGGGTTAGTGACTAAACTGCAGGCTGCTGCATGTCTCCTCAGTGTCTCACAATAGTGGGCTGGTACACATTGCAGAGCGGGGGTTTACAGCTTGGGAGTTGGTGTGTTGGGGGAGTTGTGACTAATGAGGGTTCAAAAAGCTCATTAACTGCATACCAAGCCAAAAGGGATCGGATAGCTGTGGCACAGATTTTGTTGCCACAGCCTACTGACCCCGCTGACCTGAGGAAGGGGACTATTTAAAGCTGAATATCAAACACTCACTTGATTCGGGGCTGCAGGATTCACCACTTTCTTGTCATAAATTGTATTTTCATACATTTTTTTGGCCATTTGTCACTTCCTTTGTTCTGGTGGTTTGATCATTGCATTAAGGTGGATTTGTATACAAACAGAAATGTTGCAATGATCCCGTGTCCTGCCTGAAAACTCGGACCACCTTGTCAACCATCAAATAATTCAAAAACCTGCTCATTTCCTCTTCAGCGAGTGAGTTTTACTCTCACTCTGTCTCATGCCGCTGTCTTACATTTAATCAGGGAGGAATAAGGGAAATGAGTCACAGCATACACGCGGTTTTCAGATGTGAGGATTTGTGTGTATTTTGTATTTAGCTGACCCACACTTACTTTCCTCTCATGTGTCCCTCCATGTCGGTCTGCATATGTGCTGCTGGGAAAGTGACACACAGATAGAGATGTTGACAGAAGTGGGAAGGCCTGCAACCACGCCAGAAGTTTTCTAGAAGTAGCTGTCTAAGGGGAAAGACCTAACAGCTGCTTGTGATGTCGAGGTTTTCCCCAGAACTATGTTGAGTGCTGGGAGGTTAGTGAGGTGGGGGGTCTGACTCAGTCTGGGTGGGTTACTGGTCATGGCCCATGTGGAATTTGGCCCTTCTGCAGAGGAAGTCTGTCTACGGCTGCTCATACAGCCCTCTAGTTCTGTATGGAAAAACATGACCTGCTTCCTGAATCACCGGCGCTACGTTTGTTCTGTTGTGTGTTTGTGTGTTTGTGTGTTTGTGTGTTTGTGTGTGCGCGATTTTCACCAATCATTTTACAAATCAAGGCTTTCTATAAATACAGCAGTTGAATTTACGTAGTCTTATGTCAAGTGGTTACACCAAATAATTTGATATAGATCCTGATAGATTTTTAAATGGAAGGTGAATGTGTTTATTATTTTTACAACATTAGCTACATTTTGAGTCACCAGTTCGCCAGTTGCCCATTTTGAATATTTGTGGACTGTGGGAGGAAGTCGAAACACCCGGAGGTAACCCGCACAGACACAGGGAGGACATGTAAGTTCAAAACAGAAAGATCCCAGATCAGGTTTTGAACCCAGAACCTTCCAGCGGTGAGTTGACATTGCAAAAAGTCAACCGAAAACCAAAAGAAGTGAAATAAAATTGCACAATTTTACATGTTTACATGAGTAAAATCAACATGTACGTTAAAACATGGGATTTCATATTACATTGACAATAAAATAAACTAGATTCCGAACCCGTAACAAGTACACGTTGTAATAAATAGGCCAAAAATCACTTTGTAACGCCAAAAACATTAATATGAAATTCCTTACTGAATTTCTCTTTGGATGACAAACATTCCTCCAACACTTACGGCAATCCATAAACCTGTGATTTTAAATTGTTCAAAAACGTTTCGAGATGAGAGCTAAGAACTGGTGACATCATTGGCCAGAGGCAGGATTACTGTAACCAACCAAAACTTAATGACCACCATCTAGAACTAATGATGGGACATAATGATGTGGCTGTATTGCCTCTATGATGTAATGATACGGCTCTAGTACCGATGTGAAATAATCATGTGGCTGTAGTGCCTCTATGATGTAATGATACGGCTCCTGTGAAATAATCATGTGGTTGTATTGCCTCTATGATGTAATGATACGCCTCTAGTACCGATGTGAAATAATGATGTGGCTGTAGTGCCTCTATGATGTAATGATACGGCTCCTGTGACATAATCACGTGGCTGTAGTGCCTCTATGATGTAATGATACGGCTCCTGTGACATAATCATGTGGCTGTAGTGCCTCTATGATGTAATGGTATGGCTCTAGTGTCTCTCCAGACAGTTGATTACCAAACTGGTTTTCACAAGTCCCTATGTTAATTCAACTCCAAACGGGTTTCCGCACTTGGCCGGAAATTCCACCTGTTTCCCTTTGGTGATAACAGGGATAGTTCTTTGGTTCTAGTCTGAACCGGACCTCGAATCTGGCACATTATAAGTGACCCGTCCAGTATGAATCCCACATCTTGCCATGTGGGATGAGCTCATCCCTCCGCAGCCATGCAAATAGAAAATGAATGAATTGAGGTCCAGAAAGGTGACCTCTGCTCGAGTCTGTGGGAACATCTGAGTCATAACCGTCTCTGAAAAGTTCTATGGTTCAAATCATTGATATCAAAGGTGAAAAATGTTCCTGTGGGCTTTAGAGGGTGGCGGTTCCCCAGGAACTGCTGGCCACCCTAAAGCTGAGCAGTTGACTCAATCTGAAATAGCTTCAGGATGACATAACACTGAGTCATCTGACAAAAGTTGTGGAAGCCAGTGCGTTGTTAAATGTGACGTCTGTGAAGAAGCAAGCATCCAAAGTAAGGGAACACATGACTCACACTGACCATGTGAAGGCTGCATGTGGGGTGGCGTGTGTGTGTGTGTGTGTGTGTGTGTGTGTGTGTGTTTACTGTAAGTTTGTTAACCCACAAAACTTAAAGAGCAGAAAATAATCCACTCCAGCGAGGAGAAGTTGAGAGACACCAGAGACTCATGGACAACACAGACGCCGATCAGGTCCCCACAGATTAGTGGAAGGTTTCTGTAGACCTCCGCTGGATTTAAAGCTCAAGAACACAAGTGACCTCTCTCTTATTCCCTCTCAAACTCCCTACATCCCCCTCCACATATTTCACATATTTGTCTAGCATGGCTTTGATTACTCGCATATGAGGTCATTTAGAAGGAATGTTGCCACAAAAAGTAACTCAATAGAATAAACACAAATTATAAGGGCAGCCCTTCTCGGGCATGTGGAGGCAAGGTGCGGCAATGATAGAAGAGTTGGCCATGAAGGCGGTGGGCGCCATTTCATATTCTTTTCTCAGAAGCAGCCGCAGGTGGTTAGACAAGTGTTTGCAATGACACTTTTCTGCATGTGTTTGTAATTTAGTTCAGAAGTTGTTGCCGCTGCGCACACGTAGTTATACTCAGCCCCTTTTTTGGACGCAGGCACCTTTTCAACTTTCTGTCTCGGCGCGGTGACATGACACATGCCACTGAGTAGAAAGTTCAAAAGTATGAGAGACGTAGCCGTCCGTCTGTCCACGTTTACGAGCAACTCAATGTTGTTCGGTAGGTCTTTATGAAAAGTCCCCGCTTTGCCACCGTGGCAGGTATGTGTGTGTGAGTGTGTGTGTGTAAATTCAGATGATGACATCATTGTTTGTTTAGCTCTGTAGGAGGTCACCTGTTGATTTCTCACAGAGCGCCGCAATCAAGCCCTTCATTGATTTCCTACACCGGAATAAGAACAAATGATGGAAAGCTACTTTGGTTCTGTTGCTTTACGGAACCGCTTTCACAATCTGGCAGCTGTGAAGTGAAAGCTCTTTCATAATAGGTCCTTGTTATTAAGAATTAGTTTGCGCAGCAGTGAAAGTTTAAAACCCTTTAACGTCCTCAACCATAAAAAAAACATGGTTAAATCATTTCTTTGCACATTTGATTCCTTCGGGGAGTTTATTAATTAGATACTTTAAAATGACAGTAAAAATAAATCAGACATATAAAAGGATTTCTTTTTTGTTTGAATCAAGTTTCATAATTCTGTTAAGTAAGTCCTCACATGCTTTAAGATGCCAAAAATAATCCTGATTACTACTCCTTTCTCAGTCGCCATGGTGATTTCCTGCTGCTATGTGGTCCCTTTTAACATGTGGTGGGCCTCAGGGCTCCATTCTTGCCCCCTTACTCTTTAGCATATAAATGCTGCCACCGGGTCATGTTATATAACAGGCTCAGTCACCCTGTTTATAATATGATCCAAAATGGGCCCAACCCAACAGTTGAGCAGCACATTAAAGGGTTATTGAGGCATATTATTCAGGCTGTACCTGCAATCATTATAATCTACTCGGTATTTGTTGCGGTGTCTGTACATGCAGAGAACTTGCCCTTTTGTCTGTCTTTTCTTATTGTACCTTTGACGCCCTAGAGGTTTCTGACCATGAGTGGTTCTGGAGAGGAATGAAGGCTCTCAATCTGACTTCAAGTCGTTATCAGGATGATTTCAAACCTTTACTTTTAACACAATTAATGAATTGCGTTTGAACTTGAAGGCTTTGTTCAAAAGCACAAATGTATCCCTCCGAAAATATAATCGGATTTTTAAAAATCTTTTCTTGGTTTGGTGACATAATCGCTGAAATCTCAACGCTCAAATGATGGACAAACTGTGCTTCACATAAAACCCGAGACCTATGAGTTCTGTCAGCCATGCTGCTTTGTGCGCACCTTCCTCCTGCTTGTGTGAGTGCCGACTAACCCTTAATTCGACAGGGTGGAGACGCGACTGAAACAATGATCTACTATTTTCCTAAAGACACTTAATGACTACAGCTAAAGTATTAATCAAATAAATTGACATGAAAAGCATCAAGTCGGTAGGTTTTATTTCTTCTCAGCTGTCAGCTCTCAGCCCTGAGAAACATTGTGGTTTGTTAATCATAATGAGTCTCATCGTCAACTAACCAAAAACATCTGGATTTGATGACTTTCAAAACAGTCAAAGTCATCTTACAAGTCAGCTTTTCCATTTTCATCGTACTACATATCGTTTCCACACATAAGATCTAACCCTGACGTGAAAAAGTAAAAAAAACGTAGTATGTTGTTCGCAACGTGTTTAATGACCTCACAGACCTCCACGGAGAACGTCAATAACATATTATATTGGTGTTTTTTGACTTACACCACCGACATTATGACATCCTCCTCCTCCTCCTCCTCCGTCATCATTTTTGCTATAGCCAAGATGTTGGACTCTCCGATGCCATCTCGTGGACATATGGATGTTTGCATAAATGACACATGGAAGCATGTGTGCGCTAACGAATACAGACAATTCTTTTTATTTTTTAGATCGAAGCTGCTATATATTGTAAAGAAAACCAAACCGCTTGACTGACTTCAGGGTAACCAGCTGTTTGGGTGACAGGTGAAACGTAAACAGTAGATCGGCTGGTAACTCAAAAGATTTGCCCTCCTTGGTCACCACCGCGGTCAGATGCAATGCCCATCCCTCCCTCTATTTTCCCAACATTGTGAACAAGACCCTAAGATAAATAAACGCCTATAATATAGTATACTACATTATATTATATATAAAATATATTATGTTATAACACATCGTAATATAGCACAACACAATAATATAATACGATATAACATGTATCCCGACACAATGGTAGCGTAATATTATATTGTATAACAGAACATAAACCACATCTTTTCAGTTTCTCATAACCAAATCATTGACCAACAACCAATCAGACATAGACAAACATCTAATCAGTAAACTGTTTGTGCCATCCAACGTATTATGTGGTGAACATTGCAGCCACAAAGAGTCAGAGGTGAGGATTTATGTGTTCAGTCTTGTTTACACACGGTTCTGTTGCTGAGGTAATTTACTTGAATCTTGGCAGAATGCCTGGCAGCGCGCCATAGAAATGTTCATGCGGAAGGGGGTTCAGGATTTGTGGAGACAATCCCACCCCTGTGGCAAAAGCTCAAGAGACTAGCATGTCGTCCCTTTCACTGCGAAACTGAGAAACTAATGAGGGAGGCAGAACTTTGTTAATCAGCAAGAGCTAAACGCACCGTCAAGATATGCTGAAATAATGAGGTGCTATTCTATTATTGTATGAATGTGTGGTTGATTCCATCCTGGTGATGGATTTGTCAACCGGTGTTTCCTAGTGGGTCAAATAGAAGAACTGGTAGAGTAAATACACAGTTTAACAAAGGTATTTCAATCTCATTTCCCTCTCCTGTACCTCCGTTCAAAATGTGCTTACGCACGTTGATTAACGTTGGCATGGATCCATGGGCAAACCCAAACACCGACTATACACCAGGCTTCACACCTTAAACATCGATGTGGATATTACTCACTGCCTTTCCTAATTTTACTTCCTCATGCCTCGTAGTTCTTCTCTGTATGCGTTTGTTATAAATGAGGTTTCGCTCATTTGTTTTGCAGAATTGTGCACCATTAGTGTTTGCACAATCATTTCCTCGTTCGATGAAAGAAGAACTTTACATGGGCTGTACCAAGTGTTTTTGAATGGCAGGGGTGTACGTATGACATCTTCATCAATTGAAGGGGAATCCCAGTTAATGTTTTTAGAGTTTATCCACCCAGTGTTCCTCGTCCCTCCATACGCACCCGTACAATCTTAAGGGTGATGGGATGCCTGCTGTATGGTGTCGGTGTGAGATCAGAGCCTCTATAATCCGTTTCCCACTCATTTTTCCTGAAGCCTCTCCTCTCCTCTGCTGTGTGAAGTCAGAGTCATTTGAGGGGAAGCAGGCTTGTGATCCATTTTGTTGCTTACCAGATATTACGGACCTGACATCAGATGAGAATTACAGTCGATCCTATCCCTCTCAGTTTCTCTGCAACAGTCACGAGGAAGGCTATTGAATATTATTTCAATTAGAGAAGGCGGAGAATGGAGAAAAGATGAATGATTTTATTCCAACATTATGTGCGATAATTAGTCGCTCAGACTAGATGAATGTTGATGGTGACGGGCTAAACCCCAGACCGTGAAGCAGGTCGTTGAGACTGAACATGTGAGGAAGATGAGGATAATAGGTTGGAAAGAGCATGGAGATGGATCCCAAGCCAGTGTGCTTCTAGTGCCGGTTCCAAGTCTGGATAAATGGGGAGGCTTGCGCCAGGAAGGGCGTAAATATTCCAAATCAACATGTGGAACCTGATTCCCAAACTGGATCTGTTGGAACTTGGGTTGACAAATACGATCAATTCTTAGCCAGGTACTCTTAGCCAGCAGGGTGCCGGTGGTGTCTAAGGACGGAAACAGACAATCGGCTGTGGTGACCCCAAAAGGGAACAGCCAATCGTCTGTTTCCGTAGAAAGGGAACAGCCAAAAGAAGAAGAGATGAGAAAGCAGTAACTGTGGTCCAAGTGTACAAGAGGATAGTCTTTCTAACTGAACATTTGTTATATCTCCATAATTTGTATGCAGAACTTACAGAGAACAAAGAGTTTAATCTCTAGAGAAAATGTGAATACGTTGTTGTGTTCCAGATACTTGCACTACTACAAGGTTTAACCCTTTTTCTAAGTTGAGCAATCTATAAAATTTATGAGATCTTTTATTGGGCATCACCATTCTTGGTTCCAGAGTTGAAATGAAATGTTGTCGATTTAAAAAGGGATTTTATTTCAGCTGATTCTAGGCCTGCCGGCAGCGACGCACATCATAATAATAGGAGAAATAATTATTTCTCTACTGTCTGATAGTTGGACCTCTCTGCTGCGTCTCCCTAGTCTGTGTCAAATTTCACCTCCAATGGTTTCCTCTATATGCTTGTGTGTTGTTTACATACTAAACATGGTTTGAGAGGGTTGTCTGTCCAAACAGACGCACTATGGGATGCATTTTGAGCTTCATCTTGCTTTATCTTTCAGAAATATTCTTAAATTTCAAAAGAGAAAAACCCTAAAATCACTCGCAATACCCCCCCCCCTCTCCTGTTTTCCGGTCATTGCCCCTTCGTTAGTTAGACAGACAGCGAGGGCAGCGGGTTCCTCTGTGTTGTTTTTCGGCTATTGTTCCGTATTCACACATCTGTCTTTTTCAGAACCACCGGCCACACTATCAGGTCTCACATCTCAGAGTCATACAACAACAACTCTGGCTATGGGAAAGTGTCATGCTGCTTATTCTACCCAGTCAATCTCGCCTCTCTGCAACATCTCGCTCTCCAACTGCATGTACACCGTATTATATGACCACCCTTACGTCAGTGTTTAAGTGTTTTGTTGCGAGTCAGGGGGTCTCGTCTTGATTGTCCGTGGCGTCATTTGTAGCTCCGTGATTTTCACTGAACGTCATGAATGCTTCTTCTTGTATGTCTGCGCTTGTCGCTAAAGCCAGGCCCTTAGTCGCCTGCCAGGCAGCTGGTGGACATTTGGCACGTTTCATGCACACACTGTCCAGAGGGCTGTGGGACACCTGCTGTCCATCAGTGGGAGGTGAGGCACGGAATCAGACAACCCCTCAACAGTTGACAGCATAGCTTGACCTCCTATCCACTGTGCTGACGACAACGGGCGAATGTGAGTCACGCTCTTAACGAAAGAGCTTCAGAGTTTCTCTCCTGGCGACGAGACTCCAGATCCCAATACGAAAGAGCTGCTCAGTAATCACCAGGTACGTGTCGTTACATGCAGAGACATTTGAGTCTGTTGAGTCAGTGACACAGCTGCTGTGGGACTGTTACGCTCAACCAACACACACAGCGAACGCCACTGTGGCTCCGACCCCAGTTGTTGTCGGCAAACCTGATGCAACTTGAAATTGGCACATGCCCGTGCGCAACCAGTCAACAGCTGTCTTAAGAGAGTGTTTGTCTAACCAAAACATTGTCGTCTCACTGCCGGGGCCTCCCGGTGCTAGTTAAAGCACGCCGAGCTCCGCACAGACGTCGAACACTTTGATTGTTAAAGTCATACTCCAACATTAAGACCTTGGAAAAGCTCCGCTGCACTTTGGCTTACATTTTTACAAGTCTCTGCTGGACGAGATACTATAATTCCCTCAAAGCAGATTCTGTTGGTGATGTGTGGCTCCAGTCCAAAGTCCCAGTCCAAGTTTGAGCAGAATATCTGTTTCCTGTTACTTTGAGATCTGTCGAGTATTTATCATATTTTACTCTCTTAAGGGGAGCAGTTTGTTCGTACACAACCTCCTTACCAGTGCTTAGATTTAGTCCAAATTCTGTGCGTATGAATCGGCTTGAGGACATCTATCTTGTAAATGTCATATTTTACTGAAGTACTTCATATTTTTACTTCTTTTTTTTACGATAAAGACTGTTCTCCAGAAAAAACTCAAAAAAATATTTCATGGATCATTTTGAAATTTTATACCCACATAGACCTCAGTGTGAGGAAGAACTGGATTGATTTTGGGATAGCAGTTGTATGGATCCACAGCTTAGAGAAGCTTTATCGCTGAAAGTATTTGGGCCATAATTGCTCAACCATTGGTCCCATTTAGTCCAAATTTGGTGCATATGAATGAACTCGAGGAGATCTATCTTATTTTACTCTAATAGTTCATATTTTACTCACTTCAGGATCTTTTTATACAAAAAGACCTGAAGTGATTCATTCACTTCATATTTAATATTAGGAGGATTGCTTGTACAACGCAGGGGACTGAGGGCTCACGACAGCATGGGCCGAGTAATTTACTCTGGACAGTACATCATTTCTTTCTAGAGTAACAGGACGGGGGGAAATAATTCCTGATTATAAAGCTACTGGTCAACAAGCCCTCACCATGCCAATTAAATGCAATAACTTGATTTTTCCATCTCAATGCTGGCGGTACCGGGCCGTAACCTGTCAGTCAACATTAACTGGGTTGATAGTGAAGGCTAAGCATTTGCTGTACATGAAATCTATACTAATGAAACGATTAGTTGACTGCACTTGCATAAGTTTCCCCTTCTATCCTGGCTGATTTATGCACTTCCTGCATCCACATGAAGAATAATAAGGGACTTTCAGTGACAGTGACTAGACAGGCGGGGCGGGACCATCAGAGAGAGATGATGCCTCCATTAGGTCTTATTTATCAGGAGTTGCCCCCCTGAAGTAATAACATTTCTGCTGCCTTTGTTGTGGTGCTTGTGGCCTAAAAGCATACAGCAGTAATGATGTTGTGTGTCTGACACGATGCCAGTGAAGTGGTCCCATTTCCTTTCGCATGTCACCCAACGCTAAGAATTCTTATCTGCGGCATCACATTGGTGCAGAAATACACACTCTGCAGTGTACCTAGGGAGACAGGGGAGGTGGCGAGGAAGATGAGTACATCCCTGCAGGTGCTGCACAGCTTTTTCCTTTTTGTGGAGAATTGTTGATTTGAAATTTGTTAGTGAGTAAGTAATGTGTCAAAAATGGGCGTTTTTTTTGAAGTTATTTTGATTAATCTTAATCGGTGAACTAAGATTTTTGATCATCTGACTGATCTTTATTTTCAGCGCTTCTCGACATCTTCATTATTCGGTCAGTCACACTAAACCACAGACTATAGACTGATCCACACTCTACTGACTGACCCTGTGAGGGTTTTTGAAACTCACATAGTAGTGTCTCTGTTCACACAACCGCTGCAGTAGCTGGTGTTCTCTCGCTGAGCCAACACAGTAATGCTTTGTTGATGTCAGTATGTGTGCAGAGCTAATTCTGTACAAAGACAAGCGGAAGATGAATTAAATAAAGCTTAAAATGAAACAAAAACATGCAAAAAAACACGCCGTCTCAGACCAAGAACTACGATAAGACTCCAGAGTTTCAATATGCCAGAATGTACTTATGTATTAAACATGAGAAAAAGAAAATTAGCATGAAGGGGTTCAAAAGCTGCAGATAAAGCTTTTTGTTTTTCGCTTTACCTGGTCTGTGTTATAATCCTCACTACCTAACAGCGGGTGATTGACAGTCATTAACCCTATGACATGTATCCTTTACATGCGCTCTTCTAAGATTGTGTTGATTCTGATGTGGTGGTCACATGGGCCAAAGGTTTCTCTCTTCCACAAAAGCATGCATTGATGAATTTCACCAGAGCAAAACCCAATCAGGAGGGCTTTTCCATGTCCTTTTTTAGTTGAACTCTTTTCATAATACGTCTTTATTTTCCGCCCCTCCTCCAAAAACAAGAAAGGGCAGTGGAGAAATACCGGGCTGGAGTCGGCTTAATGCTGCCGAGTCCAACATTGGCGATGTCACATGATCGGCTCTGTTAAAGTTGCTCTGATTCATCAATTTGTGGTCTTCCATAAGTATTGACTTATGTCTCCACTTATAAATATAACGAAATGTCCTCATGAAACAGAGATAAAGAAGTAGTTTTGGGTGTGACAAAGGATCCCGTGGTCCGGTCGTAAAAGGCCTTTAAATGGCAACGCTCTGATTCCTCGGCTTTGAGCAGGTTCAAACGAGTCCAGCACACATTGATATTTAGGACGGCGATTGAAGTCTTAAGGCCAGAGGGGTCAGAGGAGAGCAGGGGGTTGACTGGGCCATGAGCTGGCCTACTTGAAGGGACATTTTTCTGCAGCTTTATTCTCTGCATGAGATCTGCCGTGGATATATAACATATTTTTCTCACATAGTTCACATTTTACTCATTAGGGAGGCTTTCATATGAAAAACACAGTTTTTTGGGACTTGATTTCCTATTCCGAAGTGGAAACCAAATAGCTTTACAGAAGTTAAGGCACAAAGGCAGTAAAAAACAATAGTATGCATGAAGGAAATGGCACAGGACCATTTTTGGTTGAAGTGGTGCCAAATCCTGACAAAACTAGGATCTGTTGTCCCAGACAGAAAGGGTATATCCTTGAAAAGTCCTTAATCCTGTGCATTGTACAATTCCCCCCCATTCCCCTTTCTGTACGCCTCAAACTAAATGTGAAGTTTGCCCACAGTGTGTCAGTTATGACCATTGACACCAAATTTGGACTTAATTGGGCCAATGGTTAGGAGGTATGTCCAACTCTTTTTATAAAAGTTAGGTCTCCTCGAGTCGATTCAAATGTACCAAATTTGGACCCAATCATACCAACTGTTGAGAAATGATGTACTGAAAAACTTTTTAAAAATGAGGCTCCCCTAGTGTCAGAAATATACAACTGATCTTTCCCAAAATCAATTATTTTCTTCCTTGCACTAAAGTCGAAAAATAGTGATTTTCTTTTGTATAAAAAGTCCCCCTAGTGAGTAAAACATGAACTACTACAATAAAACCCTACGTGAACAACAATCGGGTCTTTTTTCGACCCGATTCATATGCAACAATACATTTCTGAGTGGCAGGATGTGTGTGATGAAGACATGGTTCTGGATGGATGTGGGTTCTTCTGTTTGCACTGGTCTGCCGGCATCCAAGGACAAGACAATAATTAAAGGGATAGACTATTGATCCGCTGCACATTAGCAGGAAAGGAACTAGTAGTAGTAATGTGAATTGGTTCATTTAATTTGGCCTTAAGCCAAGGTCCTCTGCTATCCCAGCCTGTGTTCTCGGGCCCGTGAAGACAGCGGACATGCTACTGTGGTTTCCGCTCTACAGCAGTCGGGGAAGAGCTTTGAAAATGACTAGTGCCAATCAAAACTTCTTGTTGTGTGGGAGAAACGGCAGCAACCTGCTCTGCTCTCACAGAGGACTCCCCAGTGGCCCTTTAAGGATGCGGACTCATTGTGTGCTTTCGCTCCGTGTGTGTATTAGGTATTGAATAAGTGACCTTTCTGGTTCGTATGAGCTCATGGGAAAAGTGGGTGTTTCATACAGGAAGTTAATGCCGTTCCCTCCCCCTCTTTTTCTCCTGCGCCATCTCTCAGTGTAGCCTATGGTCTCCCTTCCCCTCAAACTCTTCATTCTGTCTTGTTTTGTTTCCACTTTTTTCTCACTTCAAGCCCTCTTGAGTATACTCAACAAACAGTGCTCCTCCCACGCCGCTCCGTCTCACTTGTGTGAAATCCTGTGAGGCTCGAGAAGCAACGCGAACGATGGAGGATAGCAGACTGTAGAAATGTAAAGGGACCTGTCCTCACTTTAACACCAAAGCCCCTCGGTGGCTATTTGAGTTCAGCCCCAGAGGTTTGGCACAGGTTAACGCCGTGCTTGTTTGGTGACAGGAAGTGCTCTGCCCCCAGTGAAACGTCTCTTTTCTTAGATCAGTGCCCTATGCTACACTGCTTTTATCCCTCTAGCGTGTGATGAGGCGGGATGAAGACATCGCCCTCTCCATCTGTCTCTGAACAAATTTGTTTTGGGGCGTAACTCAAAAATTCATTAAGTGTTTTTTTCATGAAACACATCAAAAATGCTGGAATGGTGCCTTTTGCTATGTGTGACATTCTTAATTACCGAAATTTCAGCCTTTTCAGGAGATATTTCCCGTTCACACGTATGGATGAAATGTTGATAAAGTAAACATTTTCAAAAATATTCACGGCAGATTTTTATTTATTTTTATTTCTTCCCTTGTTTTAATCAGATGTCCTAAAGTGGGTGAAAGGACCTGCAAAAATCTTCTCAATGAACTTCACTAAATCCTGCAATATTTTTTTGTACGGAAAATGAGGAACATTTGCTTCTTCTTTTCCTCTTTTCCTCTTTTCGAGCGTGAGCAATCATACAACATGCTGAGATGATGACAGAGAAAGGAAAAAAGATGGAACAAAGCAGACAGGACTTGGAATACGACTAAGTGCATTATAAATTAAATGTATTATTATTATTATTATTATGACTGTGTGTCATCATGCATCATACATCTGATGCCTTACTGTGATGGTGAAAAGCTTAGCTTTAACACAATGTGATGAGTTATCAGATGATCACAATCTGTCACCTTCAGTACACAGCCGAGAAGGTGACGATGCAAAGTTTCAGGCTGGAAGTGGCTGTGGGCTTGAGGTTTATGTCCTTAATCGACACTCCGACAAGTGGCTCTGATCTGCTGAGCAAGTCTTCACAATGATGATTCACCTGACAGCTAGACCCCCTCCCCCCCACCGCCTAGAAACACACTGAAACAGTCATCTCATGCTTTAGAAACACCTATCCAGCCTATCTGTGCTGATGCGTTTTTGGTTGTTTGTATTTGTCCATTAGAAAATTAAAACCCCTTGAAGTCCTGCTTTAGTGTTTGGTTGAGCTCATGTTGGGTCTCTGTTTCTGATTGAAACAAGTGTGCCACTCCACTGAACCTGCTTATAACATGACCCAGTGGCAACATGTGTATGCTAAATAGTAAGTGGCCAAGGATAGAGCCCTGGGGGACACCACTGATCAAAGGGGCCACTGAGGAGAAGGCATAACCCATCGCTATTGAGAAAGTGCTGTTTGATAAAAGACATTTTTTGCCGTTATTAAAACATTTTAGGATGAAGTAACTTGATACAACCAAAACAAAAGTCTAATAAAGGTCAAATATTTTGCTAAAGAGGAGTTTGTCATGGATGGAGCCCTGGGGGACACCACAGGTCCAAGGAGGAGGCATTAACCGCGCCTTTTGAAGTTCTGGTCCATAAGTAGGATTCTTTATTATAATGAAGCCCCTGAGAACTTACAAAAACAGAAATATTTAACATGATGCAACCAAAGTAAGTCTAATAAGGTTGAGCTTATCTAGTTGAAGCTGACCATTTAACATAAAATCCACAATTAGATCATGAAATCATTAAAATAAGTCAGATCACATACTTGACCAAATGATTTGTCGTTTTTATTTTCATTTTCAAGTGTCCAAAATTAATAAATTCACAGAAAGAACTAAAATACGCACGGAAATATTTTTTTCAGGCCTTTTTTCTTCTTTGAGAAAAGAAAGAATGAGGAAAATGTTTTTCCTACGATGACTTATGACACATATTGTTTTGCAGAAACCTGCCCGCTTGAATCCAACATGTTGGATCCAAACTGTGTCTTGCGTTGTGTGAGAGTTGCTCACTGAGTCTCAGAGAAGCCCTTGAGATCCAAGTCCCGCCACAGCGGTTCACTAACGCAATCATGAAGACAATATAAAGAGCCCAACGCCACCGGGGAGAGAAGAACTTGCTGGGTGAGACATAGAGTATGGAACAGCAGAGCCTGACAATTAACATACATGTGTCACGCAGTTCTTTGTAAGCAGAGAATCAAAAACCCGACTACCTGCCCTGTCACAGGTTGCTGGGCTGCTCTTCTGCTCCTGGACTTCTACCTGTCCCCCCAAAATGCAGACATCTTCAAATCGTCTTCGAGTTGGCCGCTAACTGCTTTTTAACACACGTTGTAATACATCACCATCTGATGTTTTCATCCTGTCCTGCTGCAGCGGCAGGTGGTTCTGTCCGGACTTACACTGATCCAGTTCTGTCAGCCGCTCAGCCGTCTGCGGCCTCAGAAGAGAAACTGAAAAAAATCCTCCTTCACACCTTTGTAGTGTTTGTACAGAACGGTGAGGCGCAAAAGAGGCTAAGCAGTTGAGCAGGCTGCGTGAAAAGTCCTTCCTGCCATCTCCATCAGGAGCCAGTGGAAGTGGAACAGTGAGGGGGTCCACTCTCACCGGACCAGAAGTGGTTCCACGCGCACTGATTTTACAAACCCACTCACGACTATCTCAAGAGATGCTCCACTATCAGTCCACACAAAGTGCATAAAACCAACACATTCAAGTTATGGTATTGGGAGTTATTGGGAAGTATTATTTATCTGAACTATATGATCGTTTCTCTCAAAATCACTAAAGTCCTTATTCTGCTTTGGAGGGGGAAAAAAAGCATTTTGTTTGACTGTATTCTAAATCTGTACAGGCTGGCAGATTTTTTTCAAAGAAAAACAAATCAGTAACTCAATAAAAGTTTCATGGATAATTTTCGGATTTTATACCCACATGGACCTTGTCCTCACCTGTGTGAGGAAGAACTTTATTGATTTGGGGAAAGATCAGCGGCATATTTAGTCTAAATTGACCTTGTTTGAACCGCCTCAAAGAGATCTAACTTGTTTTATTCATATCATAATGTAAGGGTTCATTATTCCTTCACTGGGTGTGATTTGATCGATGCTTAAGAGATAAAACTCAGAAGAAATATTTAACTGTATTCATCTGCATCATGGAGTCACTATGGGATGTTATCTCAGAGCGTACCGTTGCCTTAAGTCAATATGGACTGTTTGAGATCAGGCATGTAGATCCAGTAAAAGGATAACCATGGCCGATGATTTCTCATTAGGCATGGCGCCATATGCAGAAGGTAATTAACTGAGCTGATGACTATTTGTACCAGCTCAGCATTCCTCTCATTACGACGAAGAACTTTTCAGACCCACCGTTCCCCCTCATTTTTTTTTTTTTTGCTAATTAATCACCCCAGGATTGGTCTTTTAAAAAAAACGTGATGTTCCCTACACGCCTACACGTATCAACGCTCCTCGCTTTCCTTGAGGCGAGCGACTGGATTTATTCCTTCATGTCCCGCTGCGTGAAAACCGATTTATGTATAAATTCAAATGATGCAACATCACAGATGGATCTGATACCTATATGAAGAGTAGGACAGATGAAGAAGACGTAGAATTCTTTCTTTCTTTTTCTTCCTGTTTGGTGAATGATTTGCACAGGTGCATAATTTATGCGTCACTATTTAGGCCCATAAGATATTTATCGGTCATCTCATAGCTATAATGCTAATAGTTTCTCATCAGTTCCTTTCCTTTATCTTAAATATTTCCTTTTAATTGAGTTTGATTTAGTCTGAAGAAATCCACTTGTACCTGGCGAGAATGTGACGTTTTTTATTTTTTTCATACATGTGCTACTTCACATATACATTTATTACCTGATTATTACAGATCGCTTGTGTAATCACTAGTTTCTTGACTTCCCTCTTTGTGTGGTAACTTCACAGACAGTCTGTCTGTGTTCCACATCCAGATACAGAACAGCCTGGCACAAAAAGCTGTGCTGCAGCTGAGACTCATCCACCAGCCCTGTATTCATGGTGGAACAGGCCTCTAATGTTTTCCCGATGTGAGTGTGCATGTGCTGTGTGTGGGTGGAGGACTGGGATGTATGACTGGAATGCTAGAAGGGAACTGAGTGACAGGTTTGGACTTAGTTGTGCAAGGCGGGGCAGGAGAACATCTCGTCTGTGACATCACCGTCCGAAGGCTTGGCCCGGGCGAGCTGCCTACTGTAGAGGTGGAGTTTCCTTCCTGCTGAGCTGCCGGCGCTGTATATGACCTCTGATGCAGACACGTGAGCTGCGCTGCAGCTTCATTTTGGCAAGGTTTTGTTCTGGGATCTTTTTGAAAATGATCCACGTCCATATACAACATGTTTGTGTATAACTGTAGCCGCTAATGTTTTTCTGCATAGCCTCCTGGAGATAAACACGAGTAAAAATACGAGTGTGTCTATGATCCTGATTTTGCCGCTCACAAGCACACACACCCATGATGGCGTTCATGTCAGCACTGGCCTGTGGAGTTCACTTTTGTTCCTTTTTTTTTTTTTTTTTTACATGCAAAGTTCAACTTGTTGCACAGTCAGTTAGCTCTTTTTCCAAAATCAATTCACTCCAGCCTTGCAAAGTTGTTCTTCTGTAAAAGCTACGGTAGCTCGCTGTGCGGGTGGCTAATTTATCAGAGGGGAGAACATTTAGGGATCGCTTACAGGCTACTGTGGAGCATCTGTGTGTCTGGTGTGTGTTTGTTTTAATCTGCAATCCAGATTACATCCAGTTGGTCCCACCGAGTGACAGCTGTCACCGTCCTTATCATGGAAATATGTCAAGGCACCCGTCTGCTCCATCAGTGGATAAACCCAGAGGCGGGGCGGCAGAATGTCACAACTTTGTTCTTGAAAACGTGGGAAATGTTCTTACAGCATTTCATTAATTATTTACCATTATTACCAATTATTTTGTTTTATGTAATTGCTAACATATGAGAAACGTGAATGTATGAAAGAAAGAAATATGGTCATATATAAGAGAGAAAACAAGATAATATAAAAAAAATATTTCAATTAGTTTAGCTCATCTTGAATACTTTTATTATTAGGTAAAACATCTGTTTGGGTAAAGCATGTCTTTTGAAAACTATATGTTAATCGACTTATTTTTTGTGTGAGATGAAATTAATTCTTTTAAGTAGTTTAGTAGTTTATTAGTCCTCACAGGCTTTCATGCGCCCAAAAAAAAACAAATTAGCCCTACTAATCAAATTCTGAAAAAGCGATGGTTGATGCTTCCTCCCCGGTGGCCCCTTTCCTCTCCAGGGCTCCATTCTTGGCCCTTTTGTGTTGAGCTCACACTTGCTGCCACTGAATCATATTAAAACAGTTCAGTCAAGTGGTCACATTTCTCAATGAGGCTGTATTCACCATAGAGGAAGACTTTGGCCCCCGGTCTGATTATTTGCTCATATGTGAACATTTCATGGCAGTGTGAACAGAACCATCGACATGCGATCGATCTTCTGCGGTTCTGATTAGGGCCACCGTCATATGCGGTCCTAAAACAGACAAAGGTTGGATTTTTTTGCGATGGAACTTCAGCTTGAACTATCAGATCAGAATACGTGCAATTTTCACGCCATCTTCTGTCGGCGTCACGACGGAAGAAGACGCCGGCGGGAGAGGCTTTTCACATAAAAACCTCACATTAACGCTATCAACATCATAATAAACAATTTTACAAGTAACAAATTGTCAAGCCTACTTTTAGTGGCTTCCATTTTGAATCCATATCGACACTGTGCTGCTTGTGACGCGTTTGTTTTTGTTCTTTTGCTCTAAAAAGGGAAACTCTGAACTGATCATTAAGACCGGCAGTCTGAACAAAGAGAACACATTTTGCTATGAATGAACATTTTCAAATGTTCAAAGTTGTGACTCAGTCAGGGCACATATGATTAAGGAATACGTAAGTGCTGATTCAAATGATAATCCGGTCTGCTGCCCAGCCCTGGTTCCACGTCGAGGATTGAGTGGTGCCATGCGGAGCTCGGCTCGACTCCCACAGCCTGATTCCCGTTAGATTGGATGAAGTCATGGACTAATGTAAGCATTATGGGTCATATTACCGGGCGGGACTCAGCCTGGCTTATGTCACACACTTATCGGTAGTCCTCCTGAGTCATGTTTCACTTGCTCGCCCGGCCCTTTGCTCTTTCTCTGGATCCAGACCGAGGCTACATGCCTGTTAGTGCCGGGCCTGGTGCTGCTAGCGCTGCAAAAACAGCCTCATCTATCAGAGGAAAAGGAGTCTGAGAGAATCAGCTCAGCCAGAACACAGCTCAGCAGATACTCCTCCCATGAATGTGAAAACAAACCAAAAGAGTGAGGCGCTCACTGTGGCTGCAGGAGGTTAACAGAGTAGGGAAAAAAGAGTTGAAGACTGGGAAGCTGTAGTCACATGCTGAAACTAGGGCTGGGAAGGTGGTATCGGTGGAAGGCACAAGAAATGCAAGCAGCATTTTTCTCTCTCTCTCTCTCTCTCTCTCTCTCTCTCTCTCTCTCTCTCTCTCTCTCTCTCTCTCTCTCTCTCTCTCTGTTTCAGTCCGGTCATTTGAAGGCACCGTGGCACTTTAGTGGTTCACAGTAAAGGGCTTACTGGAGAGAACTTCAGCTGATGACAAAGAATTGGGATGTAGACGATAAAAAGGACAAAGAATCGGAATCACAAACATCCACATCTATGGATTTGATTCATTTTTCTTATATGGGGCGATCCGTAACCCAGGGATGCATTCAGGGTCACTGCAGGGTGTACATGTATTTTTCTGAGGTAGTAGCCTTAAATATATAATTCCTTTATTCACTAATTTATTTTCCGGTATCATTTATCCTGCGGGGCTGGAACCTATCCCAGGTGGCAATTTGGTGAGAGGCGGGGAACACCCTGGAATATAACAGTCATATATAATTCCGAAAAAATAATTTGATTAAAATTCTAACAGTTCAAGTCTAATAAGAACAAATATTATTTTGGTCACTCCTATTAAAATATAAGGCTTAACTGTTGGACGAGAAGTTCTAACAGAACCTCAATCACTCTCACTGGGACAAGATGTTTGGATAATGAATGGCAGACCAAAATACTAGAGGGAAGCGGGAGATGTAGCCGCTGTCCGCTTATCGGGAGGTCAAAAGGTTGATGGTTCAAATCCCGGCCCCTGACATGTTTTCCCCATAGAGAAAGGGATGAATCCGGAATCAAAAAATCCCTCTGGCAGACAGATGACAGAAAAGAAGCAGAATAAAACCTG
>JBBDHG010000014.1:25057500-25187500 GCA_037951165.1 Lophius americanus
ATTTTATATAATATATAATACCATAAATAAATAGAAATAAAAGAGGATGTGTATAAATGATTTACAATATCAACTGGATTTGAAAAAAAAGAAGAAGAAATGATTGGAATTATGTAGTAATACATTGGAACTCAGCACTAAAACAGTAAATACTACTGCTCTGTTTTTGGTCCGTTAAACTCCTGTCCTGCGTTAATCATTGGTTAAACATAATTATGTTTTATTATGGATAATTAAATCATAACACGGTGAATAGAAACTTGCTAAGATAAAATATAACAAAGCTACATTTTACATTAATTGACGTTGTTCTGGCCACATTAATGCTCGTAAATGTCAAGAGATCACACCAGGTTGGAAATTCTTAAATGTGCTAGATCTAAATTTAGAGTATTCTTCTCTTCTGCTTGTTGCTGCAGGTAACCCAGGAAGAGGGCCAGCAGCTGGCCAGACAATTGAAGGTCACATATATGGAGGCTTCGGCCAAAATCCGTATGAACGTAGACCAGGCTTTTCACGAGCTGGTTAGAGTAATCAGGTTGGTGATTTAGAAAAGGCATCTTTTAACTGTTTTTCACCTATGAATTATTTTTCAGTGCCTCTTATTTGCAGGTTGTCCCACTGGCTGAAAAGATAAACGCTCGCGTGAGAAGTGTTAGCCATTCAGAAAATACAGTATTATAGTATAGTTCTCTAAATATACATATAGTCGTCACCTTTTTTTTTTATATAGTTATTATTTAATTTTTTATTGATGCTTTTATCTGCTTTTACTTTGTAGCACTTTGAGATTTGATCCAAATGTAAAGTCTGTTATAAATTAAATGTATTATTTTACCATTATTATTAAATGCTGTGTATGATTAAAAGTAGTGCAAGTGATATCTGGACAAAGATACTTTCCCAGGTGATTAGAATTCAACATTCTAGGAGGTAGACTCATATTAAATGCTAGTAGCTCATGCCAAGTCACCAAAGCATCAATAATTGACAGCCTGTGAAGGAAAATCAGCTGTATTTCTCTGGAAGTGTTAACTCCACCTTAAAGTATTTATGACCCTTAGTGCGCTGGTGTTGGATTAGTATGTTGTAACCATGACTCACAATGCCACAAATTAAATGTGAGGTTATTTCAACAGTATTTTTAAAAAAAAAGAAGAAAAAAAACGGAAAAAAAAGGTTCATGAAATGAGAATATACACATTATACATCTCCCATAGTCGATTTATATGCCCCGAATTCGGGCGATGGTCGAGATATAAGGCTGAAAAAACAATGTTGTTTGTCAAGAAAGATCCCCCTAGTGAGCAAAATATGAATTAGTGGAGTAAAAAAACGATGTATGCTAGCTAGATCTCCTCGGGTCGACTCATGTGCACTATATCTGGACTAAATAGGATCAATGATTGATCTTATCCGATATAGCTCATTATTTTGGGGATGAAGCCCCCACACTTAGTTTCAGAAATATTTAATGCACCTACATCAATCCAGTTGTTTCTCGCGCTCGGGTCTATGAATCATTAAAATCTGACAACGATCCATAAAATAGTTTTTGAGTTCTGTCCGGGAATCGGTTTCTTTCGTTTGAAATAGACCCCCCCCCCCCCCCACATGTGAGATTTTATATAATAAGAAAAGGAGTTGAATTTATATTGACATCATTTTGATTTTTCAGTGGTCTACTAGTCATGTGATCTAGGGTAATGTAAATATGATAAATAATGTAGTAGGAAGTTTGCTGTGTGGAGGTCCAAATATGATACACACTAAACATTGTGTGTCCCAACTCCCAGGAAATTCCAAGAACAGGAATGTCCACCGTCGCCAGAACCCACGAGAAAAGAGAAAGACAAGAGCGGCTGCCATTGTGTGATCGTCTGATATCACTGTAACTCCACCACCACCGCGCCCACTCTGCCTGACATCACATCCTCAGTGGATGACTGACCGCTGCCTTCTCCACGTGCATGACTCCAGACGGCCTTCTCCGAGATCCTTTGACCAGGAACCGCTGTCCCCAGAACATCACTAGCCTATATGGACAACTGACAATGCCAAATTGTAACACGACTCTACCTTCAACCATAATCTATATCACACCAGAGAGTCCCAACACTAAACATTGCCTTCTTAATCAGCCTGACAAATTCATGTTTTCTACTCTGAAGGACTTCTCTTGCCTTGTACTTTCTACCGAGATTGAATGAAATCTATATATATCCAGAATGTTAATGAATTTCTTTAGTTTCAATGTCTGACCAGAGCAGAGATGTTATCTTATGAGGCTCTGTGTATGTTGTGCCATATCCACCTTTACTCCCCTGTGCTAATCTGCTGTACATATGTGACATTTGTTGTGGTTTTCAAAGTGTATTTCTAATGACCTATTAAATCACCACAGTACACTGTGTGGGGTTGAGTTTGGTTTTACATATATGAAAGTGAATATATACATGTCTATATACATATAATGCCTAGACTGCCCTTAAAGGAATGATAGATAGAACTTTTCTGCCGTGGATTCTGTCTGTGGTTTTTGCTTTCATCTCCATATCCAAACATGCAGTGTCTACTGTATTTAGATTTTTTTTTTTTTAAAAGTCTTACAGATTGTCCTTAACGCTCTCTCTTCAGTCTACCAAAAGTAGCTAATGGGTCTAAATATCTTTCCTCACAGCTGGTGATCCAGTCAAACTTGGACATCGCACATTGTTTCAGGTCTCTGAGGAGCAGTGGTACCTCTTTACAACAAGGCTCCCCTTATTAAGGATTTATAAATGGCTTCTACGTAGTTCAATAAATAAATAAACACTTTTGAAAAATCATGGATTTAAGCTGCTAAAGGGTATCACAGACCCGATACTTGCCAAATAGTAGGCACACTTATCTGTACTGCTATCTTGATGTTGCCAAATAGTGACCCACAATTAAAAAAAATTGAAACCCCCGTTTATAACCCTTAAATAATTGTTATAATACTTATAAAGTGTTTACAAACTAATTATAAACCATTTATAAATGCTTTTTAAAGTTGCCCTCATAGTAAAGGATTTATTGGTAGCAAATTGACAGGATTTCAGATCTAATCGAATGTATACTCAAATTTTCAAAACAACTTTTTTCAGTTTCAAATCAAGACGCTCTCTGAGCTCCGTGTAGCTCAGATCATTCCAGAGTTAAAATCTAGATCAAATAATTGTTCTATCATTCCAGACACACAATGGCGACGTGTTTTCTTGTTTTTCCTTAATTTATTCTGCTGCATTAGTTGTTCCACTGAACGACCTGAAAGAAGGAGAGCAAAAACAAGTGGAAGCCTTGACACGAATGTTGCAGAAACACCCGTTCTCCATTGGGTCGAGCACTCAAAGGACCTGCTGCCTGTGTAGCTCTCGTCACCGCAGACACAACACTGTCCCTGCCTCACATTTCCACCGCCGTACTTCTGTTCAGGCATACCAGTGAAGTACTGTTGTCGTTTCTCGTCTCGTCATCTTGTGATATAAACAGCGAGAAAAACGAGATGATGGAAGTAATGGACCCGATTAAATGTTTCTACTCTACTTTTATACATTATTTTCTTATCAAACTAGTTGACAAGTATTTTTATATGTTTATAATTGAGAAAACCTTCACAGCATAGCTGTGTTTATATGTAAAGAGGAATATTTAAGTCTGTAGTTACAGTAAACTTAAGACGACTCTTTGGCCCAAATTCTACCAAAAATTGGATTCTTTTCCCGAGAATGTTTTCTTCTTCTGATTGTGGCTTCATAACAGAGAACGTCTTTGTCTCGATGCGTCCACCGCCGGCCCATTGTGTAAAATGCCAGGTCAGATGGGAGAGGGTTTGAGAAATGATTCCGGTCGTCACATTGGAGCGTTACATGAATTATTCCAATCTTTGAGATTTGATGTACCCACTTCGGATCCAGTTGCAAATCCTAGTGTACAATCAAATCATGCTGTCTTTTTTTCCCGTCAATATCAATGTCTTTTGCCCTGTGTATAGCTTTTGGTGCTAAAATAAAATCTTTCATTGAGCCAGATGGGGTAGAGAATCTTTCTTTTGGATTCAGAAAGTCCAAACTCTCACAATCCAAGCCCTGTGTCAGCGAGATTTAAGGCTAAAGTCCATCTGTGATGTAACATCCCATTATTTTTTCAAAGTGCTGTGACATGTATCATCACATGGAAATGTTACGGATAATTAATTCTGAAATACACACATACTTTTTTCTGATAGCGTACTGTGCATTCTAGAAGTATTCAAACCCCTTCTCCTACGATCATGTTGCATTCCTACGCTAAAATCCTTTATATTAGTTTTTTCCCTCATTATTCTATACTCCATGTCCCATAATAACATAGCAAAAAGAAGACAGAATAAGACTATAACTAACTATAAATATCACATTGACGTAAAAATTCAGACCCTTTGCTGTCACAGGAGGAATGTTCCATTTTGAGTCACTATTCCTTATTGGAAAATGTAACTGAACATGTTCATAACGTGACCCAGTGGCAGCATGTATACGCCAAAGGGCACGGGGCCAAGGATGGAGTTCTGGGGGACTCCACAGTTTAAAGGTTCCACTGAAGGGGAAGCATTAATCATGATTATTAAAAAAAAGTCTTATTTCATATGTTGAATTTCTTTTGGCGTATTAAAACATCAGAACTTACTAAACAGAATTATTGGACTTGATTAAACCAAAAAAAAAAGTCCAATAAGGGTGAAATAGTTTTTCTAAGAATATGCTTTACCAAAAGGTAGAGCTAATGTAATTAAAATTGACTATTTTATGAAATTTTAAACTTCATCATGAAATTATTTTTATAAGTCACATTTTTTTTTATTGATCTTTTCTTATTGATCGATTTGTCATTTTATAATACATTGAGAGTGTGTAAAAAACGCCCGAACACATGAAAATCTGGAGGTCATTTATATGCAAACACTTCTAAAACTCTGTTTTTGCTTTGTTGTTATGGGGTATTGGAGTAAATATTGATTTTGGAAAAATTAATTCAAATCTTTATTAGGTTTAAAGCACAAGGCTGCATTATTATAAAATGTGAAAACATGAAGGGAACTACTTTCTGAATGCACCGTATGCCCCAGTTTTATTAAGGTGTCAATCCATGTGTTTAGATATTACTCCCAGTAGAGTCTCTAAAGCTGCGATATGAAATATTCCGTTTGAAAACCTCTTCAGAGCATCAGCTTCATCGCTCCACAATGTACTTAGCTTAGCATGTAGCATAAAGGGGTTCTGAAGCATGGCCAGAACATGATGTCTGGCTATGAATCATCTCTGCATCAGGTCATAACAGGTCATAAAATTTTTTTTTATATCTATAAGTATTGGATTTAGTCATGAGAAACAACTGAACAAAAATTTATTTTTCCGGTAATCTCAACAAACAATGAGGCTTAGATAATTAAAAATATATATATATTTGACCATAAGCTGTGTTGAACATTTAACATGGAGACATGAATATAGATGGATGCCAATTAAAAGAAGGACATGCAGCAGGAGGAGTGTTAGCGAGGTGTTGGCCATCATAAGCACCTTCAGGGTCCCCCGGGTTATATTGTGTTTTGTTGATGGAGGTGGAGGAGACTTCACTGCCCGTCATGTCGGTACAACATTTACCAGCAGTGTTCTGTTGGGTTGAGATGTAGTGACCATTTATTCGAACCTAACCTCCTCATAAAACCCACTGAGCCCGAAATCCTAATTGCCTTTATTGTGAGAGAGTTTCTAAAAGAACTCGAATGATCCAGTGAACACATCACATAGCCGGTCATTACTGTGAATTATGTTTTAGTGTTCCCTAATAATATTTACCCCGCCTCTCATTACATGTCAGCGGTGATAGGCTCCACCCCCCTGTGACCCTGAACAGATGAATGAAATGCCATCTGAACCCCCAGATGTCCTCGTCAAGAAAAAAGAAAACAGTAAAAAACAAAACAGATTTGTACAATTATTTAATGATACATTTTGTATTTCATGGAAGAGAGTCAATTTTTATAAGAACAGCTCAACCTTTTGGTAATATATATGTTTAGAAAAATATTAGACCGTTATTAGACTTTTTTAAATCTGATTTTTGTGGTCCCACAGGCCTTTATTCATACAACATCTGAAGACTGACAGAAACACACGCTTAGAATCAAACCTGTTTCTGGTTATTACACTTTTTGTTGTTGTATCAGGTTACATCATACTGTTCCGTAAATCCTCACATGCTTCAATATGCCAAATAAATCCTATTTAATGCATAGGACTTTCACTACAGTAATGGTTAATGCCTCCTCCTCTGTGGCCCCCTTGGACCTGCATGGTGGCCCCCAGGGCTCCACACTTGGCCCATGGCTGTTTAGCATAAATGCTGGAGGTTTAGTCAACTGGCAAACATTTTTTACATTGTTGTGAGTCAAAATTTGCAAAACCAAACAGTTGAGCTGGGCATTAAAGGGTTAATTAATAGTGATGGCATTGCCTCTCTGGTCCTGTGAATTTATTTCTAACATTTCTTCCTCTAAATAGATGGTCTATGCTAGGAGCACTTTATGCTGGATGTTGTATTTATGAATAAGTATGGACGTATGCTGTCCGTATAAGCAACACCCCCTGATTGAACTGCTGAAATAAAACGAGAAGTTATGTCTGAAGAGAGTTAGTAAGAGTAGAATAAAACATAAGAGTAGAGTAAAATATGATTTCTACTACATAGCTATCCTTGACTCGATTCATAGGCACCAAATTTAGACTAAATCTGACAAACGGTTGAGAAATGATGGCCCAAACACTTTCAGAGATAAAGCTCTCCCTAGTTCCAACAAGCAGTATTTGCCACAATCATACCAGTTCTTCCTTGTACAAAGGTGTATGTGAATATAAAATTTGAAATGATCCATGATATAGTTTTTGAGTCATAACCGGAAAACGGTGTTTTTTCTTTAAAAAAAAAAAAGAAGCTCCCCCTAGTGAGTAGAACCTAAATTACTAGAATAAAATATGATATTTATAAGATAGATCTCCTTGAGTGGATTCGTATGAACCAAATCCGGACTAAACTGTCCAGTTCTGGGTTGGTTGAGAGATTAAGGCGTTACAATGTTTTGAGATAGAGCTCCCCCTACATGTTGACCTTTTTTGTTCTTGTTGTTGGTTTGTTTCTTTTTTCTTTCTAGTTTTAACAGTCCTATCCAGCAATCTCAGGATCCAGTTTGACGGTCCGGCTGCCTCACAGTGCTGGACAGATTTTGCTCTGCAGAGGAGGATCTTACTCATCCTCTCTGCATTTATTCATTATTGAATTAGACGAGGAAAAAAATACTGTCCCGAAATTTTGCATGGCAAAATTCTAGCAACCATAGCAACAGTATTTGACGGCAAATTATACAGATCTATTTTACAGTTTTTTAACAATATTCTGTATCACCTGGTCCGTAGTATTATGAGCCGGTCTCTCTGATGCACTGTGTTCTGTCACTAACCAGTAACAGCAGAACAGTAACACCCAACAAGGTGCCACTGTAACAAGTTAACCAATAATATTGGGACGAAATAAGATAAGATAAGAAAGAATAATACCTTATTGATCTTGAATGGAAACCTTGTGCCATAGATGGCTCTAAAATTACAGGAACCGAATATACAATAAGTGGGAAAAGAAAACAGACCATAAATAAATGTGTAAATGTGAAAATAACGTGTTTAAGAAGTAAATGAAAACCGGTGCCTACGAATAACAGCAGAGCCTATATTACACTAGATTATTAAGTAATATAAGTAATATTGCACATGATTATAGCGGTTATAATGTTACGGTTTAGGGTTGTGACTGTATCTAAGTGTGAAGGATGGATGCAATTCAACCGCAACATTTATTTGACTCAAATCGTGTTCTTATTAGACATTTTTCCAGTTGGAAACATCGTCAAGACTGTGTAATTACAAGTAAAGACGATGACAGACGTGATCTTTATGTTAATTATTTGGTTGGAATAAAAAAAAAAGCCGGTTTATGAGGTTCCCAGAATCATAAAATGACAGCTCATGTGGATTTACTGTATGGCCTTTGCCCTCTTTTCCATCTTTGTCCTGGATGGGTGAACCTGTATAGATTATTTTAAAGCTTACACACAGCAGACATTTAGTCAATGGCCTTAAAGACGCAGCAGCCTTTACGTCCTCATTGAGAAAGAAAAAAACAATTTCTTTGCATATTTAATGTTATTTACGATCTTAAGATACTCTACACTTACCATAAAATGACAAATCATTTGGTCAAGCGTGTTTTTTAAACGGTTAAGAAAAACCCTGAAGTAATGTCATGATGACATTTTGTATTTCATGGAAAATACTCAAATTTGAATAGATTAGTTAAAGGTTATTACCTTTCTTTTTTAGGTTACATCATTATCAAGAAGTAACGCCTCCTCCTTGGTGGCACCTTTAACCTGTGGTGTGTCCCAGGGCTCCATCCTTGGCCCCTTTATGATTACTGCACAGACAAACTGCCACTGGTTAATACTATAAACAGGTTCAACTAGATCTCACACAATAAAGAAATAAAGAATATCTATATTTAAAATGTGCACAACCAGACCGTTTAGCACGACATTAAAGGGTTAACCCGCATATAATTCTGCTTTGCATTTACATCCATCAGCATTTCGGAAAAAATGAAAACAACCACAGAAACACCACATTTTGGCTTCCTATCGGTTAATTAGCCGCCGCAGCGTCTAATTATCAAGAAAAGCCAAACATATTGTCATCCATTGATCCATCCCGTCCGAGGAGAGGAGACGTCTGCGTCTGCGGGGGACTGGTAACGGTAATCAGCCCTGTGCGCGCGCACACGAAGCTGACAGCTCGCGCTCCCCGCTCATCTGCGCTGTTGTCGATAGGAGAGAGTCTCACCGAGTCCGTCGTCCGGCTTCTCCGTTGGTCAGTACATCGAGAGAGGAGCCCGGTTTCTGCCGTCTCTACGGTCCGACATGGAGGGAGTCACCAGCAGCCGGAGCCTGTCTTACAGCCGATGGAGTTACGACAGGTGAGCCAGCTCTCCCATGACGGCAGGGTGGACGTTTAGACATGGCTGTAGGCAGTGTTTTTACTAATCCTGCTCGTTCGGGGGGTCGCTCTAGCCCCCTCACCCCCCTTGAAAGATTTGATGTCCCTCATCTAATTGTATGCATTTTGAGACATTAGGAGGGTAAAAATCTGACAGCAAAAGCTTTAAAGCCATGTTTGTGAGCAGCAGTGTGAACTATCTGTCAAGCAGAAATGCATTAAATCTCTGATTGATGTTGTTTCCTAAAGTCTAATTATCCGGCAGCATCGCACAGAGTCAGAGGCAAAAATCATCTACGTTCAATCAAGTTGGATCAATGTTTCTGGAACTCTGGCTGAGCTACAGCTTTAGACACATATGCAAATATGAATTTTAGCCTTTCATCTGTACGCTGCGTTCAGTTCGTACGTAGTTGTGCACATTTTCAGATATGGATGAGACCTATGAGAGGGAGCAGTACCACCGGAGGTCAGAGGGGGCAGTAGAGCCATAACTGAACGGGAGACAACGAGCTATCACTGACGCGAGAAAGAGAAAAAGCCACATGTCGCAACGTATTCAGTGTCTTCATAGACCACCGACAAGTACCGCTTTTTACTTACCATCTAGATTAACCCGACTTCGTTTGTATTTTCTGTCGTTGTCAAAACTTTTGACTGCAGACTGCCAACTAGTGGATGAAAAGATGTCAACGTAAAAGTCATATGGAAGCATGCCGATGTTTGAAATGGATGTAGGTATTTTTTTACGTTGATGGGTTGTTAATTATCCTTCAGTTTGACCGTTAGCTTGACAGTTAGCTTACATTGCATTATAAATTAAATGTATTATTATTATTATTATTATTATTTATGCTAAATACAAATGCTGTAAGCGCACATGGGTGGGGCCTTTTGTCAAAACCCCAGGTTCATATCATACATAATTGTGCAATTTTCCAATATGGATGAGACAGATCAATTCCAGGGGGCACAGTATTGACTCTATTATAATTCAACAAAAAAACAAGTTTCTATGGACGAGACAAAGAAGAGAAATGCAAAATGTAAATGTAAACAGAAAAAACGTAGGGGCGACACGCATTCAGTGGCCTCACAAACCAACTCTTCTGACTTCTGACTGCCTTTTTTCCAAGAGATAAAGCCCATTTATACTCAAGGTTAAAGAAATAGGCGGAAGCAGACAGCGTTTTGTTCGTACTCTGGATTCATTTTGTGAATAAGTTTTTACGTTTTCGGATACTGAAGAGATTTTCGCAGTACCACTGGAAGTGATAGGGGGAAATAGTCCACATGTCAGGATGTATTCATATGGAAACGCCAAACGCCTTCAAAAACGTTTGACGCAACGTTGAAAACTGACTCAGCGGTTTTTATATGTAGATGGATTATGAATGATCCTTTATCCTGACGGTAAGCCTGCCTCTCCACAGGACAAGTGACCATAAATTCACTGAGCTTAAAATATTTTGAACCTGCTTTATGGAATTAAATCAAGTTGTAATAAGTCAGACTAACTGGAGTAATCCTGGTTTATTTTGTAGGCTTGTTTAATGGTCTGGTGGGCAGTGACTGCTGTTTCTGTAATATCTTTCAGCACTCCATCACCTTCTCTCTTACTTTCTCTCTCTGTGTCCTTGTTTCCTTTGTCTCTTCTTCCTAAGTTTGAACTTTGTTGCCTTAATCTTGTCCGTTTCATCAGCATCACTGCATAACATAACCAAAAAGGATAATGCTAGGCTAATTTTGCAATGAAAATAACAATTTCTAGGATTTATTCATTTATGCATTTAACAGAATCTGAACAGAAAAGAAAAGCCTTTCAACTTAACTTTCACCAGTCTGAGAATGGATGGATGGATGGACGGAGTTGGTTTTAGCTAACAAGCTCGTTAATTCATTCATGTCACCGAGCAGGCATCATGATGGACAGCCACTGTTTGATGTAGCAGCACAACACAGGACATATTAGTCAGGGGATGTCTGGGAAAGAATGACACTGTGCTACCAGCAAACATCTGTACTTACTTGAATTAGGCTTTGGTGGATTCAGCTGTGAACAAGTTTAGTAAAGACTAAATTATTTACGCCTCCTTGGCTCTTTTTATTATATAAACCTTGACATCTGTTTTCCCCCCCTCTTTTTTTCTAGTTTGTTACGTTTCATCTGTATTGTTATGTTAGACTGTAAAGATTGAGGCTTGACGGACACCCCCTCCCCTGCACAATTATTTGGTAGCTGCATTGAATCTGTAAATGAGACATATGAGTTAAAGTAGCCAGTTACTTATTGAGTCTGTTACATGTTTGTTTCACTGTTTGAATTCACATCCACATTGTGTATCCAACCATCTCCTTACAGACAGCCCACCATGTCCTAAGTACTTCCATAGAAACATGTTACTTCATGACACACCTCTAACAATGACTTGTGCCAAGGAAGAGTTGATTTAATTTGAGTTGGACTTGGGAAAGGATCACTTTTTCTCTTTTTGGTTTTGTCAACCAAATGAGAAATGACAATTGTCAAAAGATACCCGCTGTCAGAAGATGATGAATGAGGGGTTACTGGATAGCTGTTTTGTGTTTTGACAAACTTGAGGATCCTACTTACCATTTAGTGCAGGAAAAAGCAACGAAGAATGAAATCTCGCCTTTAAAGAAAACAGGAAGAGACGACCCGACATGTGATGCTGTCAAGTCAGGTCAATGCAGATCACCGACGGTGATGGCTGAATGGTGAGGAGTGGTCACTCCCCAGAGCCACAACACACAACAGTACTCAATATTCTACATATTCGGATCAAAGGAGAAGGACAGCGGTTGTGGTGCAGCATTAACAGTAATGCAGTTGTTGTATCGTCCTGTTGTGGTGAAGAAAGAGCTTAGCATTAAGGCAAGGCTCTCAATTTTCAGCACCATCTACGTTCCAACGCTCAGCTATGGTCTGGGTGGAGACTGAAAGAATGAGATTACAGATACAAGTGGCAGACATGGGTGTCTGTCGTCGGGTGGTTGGGCTCAGAGATAAGGTGTTTCGCTCCGAGTAGAGCCACGAAAAGGAGCCAGTTGAGGTGGTTCGGGCATCTGCTCAGGATGCCTACAGGATGCAGGTTTTTCAGGTACGTTACCCTGGTAGGATGACCTGAGGTAGAGCCAGAACTCGCTGGAGGGACTACAGGTCTCATCTGGCCCGGGATCACCCTAGGATCCTTCAGGATGAGCTGGAAAGGGTTGCTGGGAGAGAAATGTTTGGAAATCCTTTCTTTGTCTGCTGCTACCACGACCCGAGCCCGGATAAGCAGACGAAAACGTTTGTAATATCATCACATGACAGGCTGCTCAGTGACATCTTTTTGACACTTGAAGGCCACCGTAGATTCTGGGATTGGAATGGGTGAGCTGTTGTGTGACATAATTGCAATCTGGAACCTCAGTGCTAGACGCCACTACATTTAAAACACTGCACATTTAAGAATTTCTACAAATCTTAAGGGCAAAATAACTCACACATAAAACATTTTCATCATATCTAAACTATATATAGCAAAATATGAGTAAAAAGTAGGCAGGTTCACGTTCGCTGCTAATCTCTGTAAGTGACACTGAGATCAAGGATTGTAGTACGAGTTTAAGCTGGTGGAATACAAACACATAGAGCTCGGATGATAGAACCACAACATACACAGTCCACAGCTGGACAATAATAGCCTTTTTTTTGGCAAAGTATTTTAAATTATGAGCAAATGGTGGCGCATTTTCAGATTTGATTTATAACACATTTTATTTAAGAAAAGTCCTTAACTGTAATGTAATAGTGCATGCGTATGCGTGTGTGTGTATATGTGAGTGCCTGTGAGTGTGCGTGTGATTTGATGAACCCAATATCTGGTATAATTTAAGTGTAATTAAGTCATTAAGTTTGGTCATTACTGTGGAAAATCCCTATCTTAACGGAAACAGGAAACGCATCACAGAATCATATCAAATATTAACCCGTCAAAATTTGAAGAATACTTTGTAGGCAACACACATTTAAATCATACAGCCATGAACTCTTCCAACACTTCTCACCACATTAGACTGTTTCTGGTCGGTATAGCAGTTATCAGGCTGACAGTAGTGCATGTTTCCTCACGCTGTATCGTTGTATTCTATCTGAAACTCTGCTTTAGCGTCCCAGCAGACTTCTTCAACGGCTTCAAAGCTTCTTAAGATTTTTCGTCTTTGCTGTGAAATAATGGTTACTCTATGTTACATGTTACTGTCGGAAGCACATTTATTCAACCGCCATTGCATTTTATGTTTATTGGCAGTATATGCTGCTTATATTTGATATTTATAATACCAGCAGACTAGAATAACCAGAAGCCGTTAAGGGATTTTCTTTTACAAATATAACGTAAAATTCATTCAACCCCTTACTGATAAGTATGGTTCTTTATAGCGACCCTTTTCCTCGCTATGACCTGCTTCTAATGTGATAAATAGGTAGACACCAGCACGTGGCAGCAATACTGAGGAATCATGGCCTGCTGCTCAAGGGCAAAGGCAACCACTGGGTCTATATTCTGCAGATACCCTCTTCAAATCCCATCAGATTCTCAAAGCGATTCAACTCAGGCTACTGTGAAACAATTTACGGGGTGACCTCTGAAACCAAGCACTGGTCAACATTGGGGGCTTCTTGGGATTATAGTCCGTTTGGATTGTGCAACATGGTGGGGTTTTCGTATGGAGTGAAATTCCTGCCCAAATCTGCAAACAAACAAAAAACGTTTGGCAAATGTTCCAAAAAAAAAAAAACCTTTCAAAAAAAACCTCAATATAATTGCAAATACAAGACATGGTTAACAAACTATTGTCTTGTGTTTCACAAATACAAAACAGTTTTACCAAACAAACACAACTTGCTTTACAAATAAGCGATGATTCACTCAAAAACGTGGAGTGATTTGCAAATAAAGAACTAGCATGTAGTACACAAGTACAAAAAATCAATCCTACAAGTACACAAAACAAAAAAAAACAAACAGGTCATTTCTGTCCTAATCTTTCGATGCCTACTTTCTCGCAAAGCTCCGTTTATTGGTGCAGGTGTAAAACTAATTGCACTGTTTGTAACTTTTAAAAAAAGGTCCTGATATTAGATGGTCATGTGATTTAACACACAAACATGTTATAATGAATAAATAAAACAATCAAAGAGGGGCCTCTCCGCCTGCAATGATACATTATCATTCAATCTTTTTATATATGTTATCCACATTTTAATAAAGCACACAAGCAGTAATGTAAAGTATTTAAAAGGAACGTTTTATCTCCCTTTCTTCGTTAAAAATAGCTTCCTAGAAAATCTCGCTAAGGCAGCTCGCTCTGGTAGCCTGCATGAAAACATGACTGATCGCTGAAACAACTTCAACGCGATATAAAAGAAAGGCATGTTATCAGCCAAAGCAGCTGTTCTCTTCTTGGCTGAAAATATTAATAATTAATAAAATCAAATCTTTATTGATTTGATCGTTGATATATTTATATCCTGGAACGATCGGGGATATTATGGAATTGTTTTAACTGATTTAGTCCTATTTTGGCCAATTGTGGTCGACTCGAGGAAATATAACTTGTATATGTCGTATTTTACTCTATTGGTTTATATTTTTGTCACTTGCAGGAGCCTTAAAAAAAATAAGAGCGACAAAAAAAATGAAAATCACAGTTTTTTGGACATGACATTCTGGCCATTAGAGGCGTATTAGTAAAACGTGTTTTGCTTGTTTGCTAAACATGTTCGTATGTGTGAAATACAATGCAATAGTTATCATCAATGTTGTTTTTTTATTTGCCAACCCCACATTGTGTTAAAACAGGTTTTTTTCGTAAACTTTCGCCAGGAATTTCACTCCATATAAAGTAAAAAACACAGATGGCAGGATTTAACAAGATGCCTGAACTAACCCTCTACTGACAGAAGAGGGTTAGTTCAGGCATCTTGTCAGGATGCCCATCGGATTGCTTCACTTTTGTGGTTTTTCAGACACATTAAAATAACAGGAGACACCCAAAAAATAACTGTTGCTACCGGCCCAAATCAACCCCAGATTAATGTATGAAACGGGAAAAGGAAGAGATGAAAACTAAGAACTGGCATTTACCCTGCATTACAGTGTAAGCATTTACCCTGCAATTGCAGAAGGTTTCACATCTTGCAAAAGATGGGAAACCTTCTTTTGCAAGAAAAAGGAAACCTTAAACTCAAAGGAAATACATGAATGATGAAATATGAACATGCAAATGTATATATTTCCCCAAACAAGGCCCTAATGCAGTATCCATGACAACCATTACCGCAGCAGTTTGAAGTCTGTGCACCAATACGGTCTGTCTTCACTTATTATTCATTGTTAAATCTTGTCTAAGAACGGGGTGCTATTACACTCTGTACTCTTCTGACCCTGGTGTCACTGCAGAAACAGCTATACTCGTATAATCTAAACGCTGGAGGGTTGCAGTCTCGACGCTGGAGCGAGAAGACACTGGCGTTGTGTGTTCGCCGCTTCTCCATCCGAGTTCTGCAGCCTGAATATTATACACCGACAAGTATACCCTTATTGTTGCTCACCGGCATACCTTTTGGATTTCTTTCCGTATTTGTATTTGTATTTGTATTTGTATTTGTATTTGTATTTGTATTTGTATTTGTATTTGTATTTGTATTTGTACGGATTCTACCGAGTCTGGTGACGGTCTGCAAAAAATTTTGTTATGTCAATTTCTGTTTGCTCATCGTTGATGCCAGTTTGTTTAACGTTGATGTCAGTTTGTTCATCTTTCTTGTTCAGCGCTGCCACTGTGACATATTTACTAAAAGCCGCTGTTGATCACTTTCTGTGTATGGCTTTTTTCTGGGCATCATGTCCATGAAAATAACTTTGGCGAGTCATACTTGCCTTCATTACCTCGTGGCTAGACTATTGTAACGCCTTATACATTTGTGTTGAGACTATCTGAAAGTATAAAACATGACCACATAACTCCAGTACTGGCTTCCCTCCAATGGATTCCAGTGCGGTACTGCATAGATTTTAAGATCTTGCAGCTTGTTTTTAAGGCTTCAAATGGTTTAGCACCATCCTACCTAACCGAGCTATTGCATCTGCATTCTCCAGTCGGACCACTGCGTTCTATTCTCAGTGGGAATAAAATCCCCCTTTCAGAGCGTGAGAGCTTCACGAGTTCCATGGCAAAAAGCTGTGACATTATCGATTTCAAATTCTTCATTTGAATCAGGAATTTGTACCTTTCCTTTGTTAAAAGTAGGTGTATGTCCCCTTTACTGTCAGCAATGATTCTTGTACCTTTGGTACAAAAATAATTTCCCTATTTCTCTGTGAGAACAACACTAAGGGGGCATTGTGTTTGTGTTTATTTGACAGTAATAGCTGCCAGATTACAATGCAGGTGTGCTGCAGGGAACAATAGCTTGAGTGTTTTGTTCGTAATATTTCTGTCGACAGCAAATGCACACAAGCCGCCATGCACACAGTAGAAAACAAACAACAACGAAACGAAAATACTCTCTGTCTCTTTCTCTCTCTCTCTTTCTCGTTCTCTCCCTCTCCATCAAATCCTGTCTACTGTTAAACTAAGATTAACGCCTGTTTTTGATGTTCGATAGAAGACACAGGATAGTTGCATTATATTTGATAGGAGTTGCCATAATTCGACAGACTGTACTGGAAATGTTTGTATTATGTTGTGTTAAATTTTCATTCCTTTCTAACTTTGAGCACCTGTCCTTCTAAGGGTCTCATCTGCATGGCTGTGATGTTAAGCGGAAATTGGACATATAGTAAACTGGAAACTGTAGATTGTTAAGAGCGAACACCACTGTTAGATTTTGATACGGTATGATCGTTCATTCATTCATTTCCTGTGACCACCTATGCTATAATCAGCAGAGGACAGTGTACAGCAGAACTACTCAGCAGGCGGGCCGTGGGCGCAATTGGCTTATTTGTTGCCCCCGACATGATTGGTTATGAATATATGATTATTGTTGGGGAAGCTATCAGACGGAGAAAAAACAAGGGAGATGAGCAACACACAATAACACTGTCCAACACTGATAACAGAACCTAAGCATTGTTATACAGATTCCGGGGATGCAACTCTCGCACTTTCGTCTCATTACCATGAGAGGTCATCTGTCAAGGCAGCTAAAAATTTTGCACATTAATTAATGATGGCGACAAAGAAAAGGAAATTGGAGGATGAAAACAGTGTTTTCAACCCTGCATGGGAAATTTAAATTTCTTTTGTGGAGATACATGGGAAACCAATGTGTTTCATATGTCAAAAAACAATTGTAGGCGAATCTATAACGCCACCACGAAAAGCTTCACCTGGAGTTCAAAGCTGCGTAGCTGCCTGACAGCGATATCAGGAGAAACAAAATCCAAACGTTGCTAGGTGGATTTCAAGCCCAGCAATCCATGTTCCGCAGCGTTGTTAAAAGCAGTGACAACGACACAGAGGCCTCGTTCAAAATCACCTGGAATATTGCGAAAGCCAAGAAGCCGGCCAAGAAGCCGGCAAAAAACATTTGTGGACTGTACGGAATCACTATTTTCAGAATTTAGGAACAAAAATGACATCATCAGAGAGATCTCGAAGCTGCAGTTGTTTGATTCAACCGTGACCAGGAGAGTAGAGGCAATTTCAGACAATCTCTTTTCACAATTGCTAAAAGAAATAGAAAGGGCAGGATACTTTAGCCTAGCATTGGATGAATCCACCGACCACACAGACATAGCGCAACTTGTAGTCTGGGTGCGCTTTCTCAAAGGGTACAACTTTGCCGAGGAAATGCTGGCTTTGCTACCACTAACAGGGCAAACAGGTGGAGAGGACCTTCACTCTGCACTGATGAGTTTTTTTCACGGACCGGGCAAAAGCATCAACTTAAAAAAGCTGGTTTCTCTGACGACTGACGGGGCTCCTTCCATGGTAGAGAAGGAGAAAGGAGGAATTGCTCTGAAATGATCCTGAAATGCCGGACTCATATCACTGCATTTTGCGCCTACTTCACAGAACTGAAAGAGGAATTCTTCTCTCGGTTCGCGGACATTAAGACCTTGAAACCCATGCTGGCATTCACAGAGAATCCATTTTCTTGTGATGTACAGGCTACTTCAGTCTCTGTCACACCTGTGCAATTTGTAGTCAAAAGGGCTTTGTTTGAGGAACAACTCATAGAGCTGCAGCACAACAACCTCCTCAAAGGCAGACACAAGGAGGAGAGCATTGACACATTCTGGAGATCCAGTGTTTATGTAAAATACATACCCTGCTAACTGACAGGCATTTGGCAGACTATCTCAGAGCAGCTACAACGGAGCAAAAACCAGATCTGAAAGTACTTGTGGAAAGAATGCAGACTCAGAGACCTCACTAGGAAAAAGAAACAATTGTTATTGTTATTGTTATCATCTCTCCCTGTCTTGTTATCCTCCGCTTATCCGGGTCCGGGTCGCGGGGGCAGCAGTTTCAGCAGCGAAGCCCAGGCTTTCCTCTCCCCGGCCACATCCACCACCTCCTCTAGGAGGACTCCGAGGCGTTCCCACTCCAGCCGAGAGATGTGTTCTCTCCAGCCGGTCCTTGGTCCACCCCGGGGTCCCCTCCCAGATGGACATGCCCGAAACAACTCCCCAGGGAGCCGCTTGTATCCGCGATCTTATTCTTTCGGTCGTGACCCACAGTTCATGACCATAGGTGAGGGTCGGGAACGTAGATGGACCGGTAAAATGAGAGCTTTGCCTTTCAGCTCAGCTCTCTCTTCACCCCAACGGATCGATATATCATCCGCCTCACTGCAGACGCCGCCCCGATCCGTCGCTCCATCTCCCGCTCCCTTTTTCCCTCATTCCTGAACAAGACCCCAAGATACTTGAACTCATCCTTTTGGGGCAAAAACTTCCCCCCTACCCGGAGTGAGAACTCTACCTTTTTCCGGCGGAGAACCATGGCACATTTTTATCGTTATTCATATTTTTGTTCCATATTCAGTGATTTTCTGCAAACTTTATTAATGTAATCAATGTGAAGCTATTCACTCCAGTGCAAATAAAATGTCTGCTTGACCGACACTTGACCTCTCTGGAAATGCAGATACTACACTACATTTGTTACTCCAATTAAGAACATTTGTTAAATATTCCATGATACTTTGGAACGCATTAAAAATGACTAGCAAGACAGCATAGGTACAGATATATGTTAACAATAAGTTATGGCCCTTTGCACCTGTTGTGGTTTAAATGTGCCCCCCCTGGCCTCTAAAGTAGAGTACCCCTGCTGAACAGTATGTGACATTATGAGCTTCACAAAGGTTCTCAGTTTTGCTTCACCAGGCATTGTAATTCAATGTTAAGGCTGTTTGTCACACTGTGTCCTGGCACCCACTCGGTAAACACTGTATCCTGGAGATGGAGGGGCAAGGTGGGCTCACAAGATACAATTCAGAGCCTGCAGAGCTGAGTACAGTCAAGAATTTCTGCTTTTAATACTAAATTCCCTTTGTTTATACTGTGTTCTCTTTGTCGATCTACAGAGGATAAGAGAAGAAGGGTGTGAAGCTGTGAGCATTTCTCCATGATGCCTCATGCTTTCTTATGGTTTCTGAATAAGAGAAAGTACATTTGACCGCACAGCATAAAAAAGTGATAGTGAAATAAACACGTCTGTACTCTTCTATAGTTAATAAGTCAAGTCAAACTGAAGACCCCCTTTTCATCTGGTTTCTTATCTTAACAAATGATGGTCCTGCTAATCATAAAGGAGAGGGGATAGCATGTCACTTCAGACTGCTGTGGCGGTGATATGTTAGTTAAATTTGCTTTTAATTTTGAATAGATGTTCTAGAGTGTCACCAGCAAAGCTCCCACCAACACATCACACCTCCTCCTCCTCCATGCTTCACAGTGGGAGCTAGGCATGCAGATGCCATCCATTCGTCTTTGCTGTGTCGCATTAGGGCACAGCAAAGGAAAAAGGGTATTGACATTTGTGTCCGCTGTAAATCCTTCATCTTAACGTGAAAAGTCAAAACCTATGGCATGGATCATTTTTTCAAAATTTTGTACTCTCATAGACCTTAGTTGGAAGAAGAACTGGAATTATTTTTGGAAATACCAGTGGCATATTTTTGGAACTAGGGGGAGCTTCATAGTCAAAGTTTTTGGACCATTATATATAATATCTCAAATATTTAGTGCAAATTTGGTGCTTATGAATGAACTCAGGGAGATTTATATTATATACATCATATTTTTACTCTAATAGTTTATATTTAACTCACTATATATAAATACAGCGTTTGGGTGTGTGTGTATTATTTCACTTGAATAGTTCAGATTTTCCTTTTCAGCATGAGCTTTTTGTTGAAAACAGAGTGTCTTCTGTGTAACTCCCAACTGTTTCGCTCATATGAATCGACACAAGGACAGAATTCTTTTATGACAGAATTATGAAAAAAGATAGGTCTATTTTTTCTGTGTAAAACTGTATTTAACTTCATTATTGAATCATTAGAGGATCTTTTCACAGACAATACTGCATACTTCATAGAAATAGTTTTAACTGAGTCAATATGGACTTTTTGAGATAACTAATGAACCACATTCAATTTATGTTTAGTTTTTAGTTAATCTTTGTATGTGTTTGAGATAGATGTTTGATTTAATATGAGTTAGTTTTAGTACTTGTGACCTTGCGACTATATGTATGTTCTGTAGCTTTCCTTAGTCTTAAAGAGCAGCCATGACTAACATTACTCTAGCATGGAGGTACGCATTCTCAGCCCCTCTACCTTGAAGCTTATGCACATAGTTTAACATGATGAATCAGGAATACAGCTATATGGCTTGCCAGGCAATGGAAAATGAATGCAAGATCCTCAATGTTGTTGTAATGATGTGGTCCAGCGATGCTCCAAAGAAACATCTAGTGGTACCTCTGGATTGAGAGAACAACAGCTCTGAGTTGGTCAGAAGAGGGTAAGACTGGTTGAGCTGGCTGTCCTTTATTCAGTAGTGGCTCCATATTTCTTTGCTGTCTTTCTGAAGACTGCTAATAGCTTCCAGGAACAGTCGGACCTGTAAACCTGAGGAAATGTCTCTTTTATGAGTCCGCTCAGAAAGCTTTGACCTTTCAAGTAGCTAAAATCTTGTATTTCACCCAATGGGTCTCATGAAAAGCAACCCTTCAGTGCAGCCAGTGATAACTCTGTAGTGACATACCTCTGTGATGCTGTGATCCGCCTGCTGGCATACTAAGCTGACAGCAGTAATTAGTAATAAGTAATAAGTAATAGCAGTAAGTGGTCGGTCGAACTTTACAGCCCCCTATGTGGTGCGCCACCATGAGAAATGGCGAGGACTGAGCTTTAAAGATTAAAGAAGTTCTGCAGTTATTTACCAAACAGAGAATAGAAAAATAGTTTCTCCCTGATTAACTCTTGGTGTAGAGAGTATTAAAGTACAATAGTTTTATTTTGCTTTGGTTCTAAGTTTATGTTTGCAGCTTTCTTGCAGATGAAGTCTAAAGCTAGATCATAAATAAAGGCATAGTTTGAAAAATTATTTTCAAACTTCATAAAAAAAAACGATGCCAACTCCAATTTCCATCCTTATATGTTTTCTAGTCGGCATTTTTTTTACTTCCACATACTTAACAGTTTTAAATCAAAAGCTGAGTCTCATCAAAAGGATGAGTCTCATCCCAGAATCTTGACATTCATATCCAGCAGGACCATTATATGCTTACAATATCAGCCATTCTACCATCTCAGGCTATCTTGTCCTTCAGACAGAACTGTAGGCCACCGATTTGCATTCGAACGACATTACATAAGGAAAGACATCAGAAACAAGTGGGGAAAAGGTCGTTTTCTTCATTTATTGAACCAAATATTAAATATAGCATCATATTTTTAAAATGTGTCAACAACAGAACTGTAACAGTACAGATGATTTCCTCAACACAGGTTGATTTTAACAGGATTTAGCAAAATTAAAAGCCAGACAGACAGAAAATGACCGCCTGAGAGATCAGAATATTTGAGCTATGATTTGCACCAGTGCCAAATTTTATACAGATTTTTTTTATCATGTCATTATATAATTCTTGAATAGATTTTATTTCTTTTGATATAAAAAAAAGTGAAATGGGCCTACAAGTAATAAGTAACATGTTACTTGTATCATTGGTACAAGAGCCAATAACACAGTAATAATAATAATAATAATTCATTAAGTGGTGGATATAGTAGGAAAAGGGGTTCGGTTTCTTAGAGATCTACTATGGCAAAGCTGAAATGATTTGAACGATCAGAAGGAGTTTGTGTGTCATAACAGACATGCAGTGAAGGTATCAGCCAGCTGACCTGCTTCTGTGGCGTGAACAGGTGACTGCTGACAAGGTGGAAGTGACATCAGGCTCCCCCGCCGTGTTCAGACTTCCTGTTGTTGAGAGTGTCTGCTGATGTGATGATGCGATCCATGTCCTAGTCAAGTCTTAATCAAGCCTCTTGTGGTTGTTGTGAGCGTTTTCTGCAGCCGCCCGCGCCGTGGACTCCTCTTTTACTGAGTCATGATGTAGCTGACATGTTTTACTATTATCTTCAGCTCTGCAAACCAAGTTAGCGAGCTGATGTTACAGACCATAACTATCTTTCATGTGCATGTAGGATGGTAACAAAGGTGAGGACAGAGACCAACTTTTCTCTCGATAACAAGATAATATTGCATCATAAGGCGTGCAGCAACCGCAACGTATTTGTCAATAGCCCTTATTTATAATTAATTCAATAAATTATAAATAAGAGTGCAATCATATTGTATAATTATACTGTGTTTCCATTTGTTCACTGCTTTTATTCTACTGAGAAATTAACATATCCCTGAAACCTCTCAAAACCCATAATAGCCAGCTGATAAGCTACACTGACGATCCTCTGAACAACCCTCAGAGCTTTAATGGTATTGAAACGACCTCATTGAAGCACAAATGATTGCTCTTAATCATATTCATGAAATCCTTTTTCTTTTTTTTTACACAATACTGAAAGTTTGATCTATTAATATATTATTTTGCATATAGCTACATTTATTAGCATATTATTTGGATTTTCAAACACAATTTAGCTCGTAGGATAAACTTTGTCTTTTCCATCTGTCTCAAGAAATTGTCTGTTAAAAAAAGATTAAATAGTAAAAAGCAATGTGAAGACATAGTATTTAAGATTGAATTACAACCAAATACAAAACCAAAGCCTTCTTATTATCATCTTAATAGAAACACGTATAGTATTAAGTTTACTTTAGCTTATTTACATACAGATTCCATAAATCCTGCAATCATGGAACTCATCTACTCAAAATCTAGCCTTACTCTATATCAGTTTTATCGATTAAATGTCCACCATCAGTGTCTGTGCTGTGGGGATCTGACTGTTGTACGGCATGATTTGATGTATTCTAACAAATTCCTGTCAAGGCTCTGACCTCATACAAATATTTATATCCCCAAAGAGTCGGGAGTACTATGGAATCACCACCGCTGCAGATCCTTCGTATTTACGTTATAACTGAAAGACTATTGCATGGATCATTTTCAAATTTTAATCCCACATAGAACTCGATTGATCTTGGGAAAGGTAAACGGTATACTTACAACTAGGGCTGAAACGATTCCTTGAATAATTTGAGTAACTCGATTACTAAACATCCTCGGGGCAAATTATTTGGCTCAACTCTTCGTTTAAATCTGAACAATGTGGGCGGCTGTAGCACAGTTGGTAGAGCAGTCGTCTTTCAATCAGATGATTGGAGGGTAGCTGGTTCAAATCCCACCAGGGTCTACTTGTTGTAGGGTCCCTGGGCAATACCCTGAAACCTTAGCTCCCCAGGTGTAAGGGGGCACTGACCACTGCCCCATTAGGGGGCAGCTAATTTCGCTATGTTGTACTTAGAATGGCTGTATGTGATCAATAAAGGATTTCTTCTTCTTCTTCTATATCCCTATCCCTCACCTAACCATTACATCACATGCGCACTCCCACACACCTTAAAAAAATGAATGGCTGCCTGATAAATACAGAAATGGATACTCACAGTGGCGAGACTCTCAACAAGGAAGTAGCCTGATCGTTCCAGATCGTTCCGTACTGTCTGCCTGTAGCCTGCTAATCCCTGGCATCGTTATGTAGTCCATGTTTAGCTATCTACTTGTTAAAAACTGGATCAACTTTCTACGAAGCACTTTATGAATTTAAGTTATTAATATTATTATTATAATTATTACCTCCTCTCCACTCACTTGTCATCCACTGGACCGGGGTCTCCCAGGAGATGCTTCTCACCCAGTGGAGAGAAGGAAACGAGGGGGATAACCTATCTTTGAGTGCCAACAAATGATCACCATGCCTCAAATGTCAGACAAAGACTGACAGACTGTGGTAGTGATTCTGGGTTTTAATTGTGATTTGTTGGATTCTGCAATAACATTAACATAGACATTAGGTGGGTCTACATGGCCCCTCATTCCGAACTAAATCCGAAGAAATGCCTAATTAGAAAAAAAATTTGCCATGTAAACACCCCTTTCCGAAATTAGGAGACCCTTTCTAATTGAGATCTAGACCAAAGCAGAGGGTTTGTTTTTAACATAAACTCTCAAAAAATAAGTGGGAAAGTAAGAGATAATGAACACTAGAAACACGTCCAAGAAAAACCGTCAGAAGCCGTGATAGACCGATGCTGGGAACAAATTAAAAGTGCTGGAAAAAAGCAGATTCTAACAATAGATCCCACAACAACAAATCTCATTTACTATTATCACTGTTTAAATGCACACTGCAGAGACAGATATTATTGCAATTCGAGCAATAAACATGCTGTTTTAAAAAACAAAACAATTAGTTGTTCATTTAATACAATTTTCCATTTTATATATTACTATTCCTCCTGAACAAAGCAAAAGTGATTTAATCATAATAGCAGAGCAAAATAGCAGAACATAATATTTCCCACTCAATTTCTCGATTAATCCTCAGAGAGATCAATAGAATACTGGATTACTAAAATAATTGATTACTGCATCCCTACTTTCGACACTAGGGGCAGCCTTGTCTCCAATTCTTCAGGCCATCATTTCTCGACTGTTGGTTGGATTTAAGCAAAATTTTGCTTCAGGTGAATCAACCCGAGTAGATCTAACATCATGTTTTACTATATTAGTTCATATTTTACTTACTAGAGGGAGCTTCTTTACGAATCGTCGCATTAAATTTGACGCATCTAAACAGGAGGGTTTCTCGTACAACGCAGGGGATTGGTGATTTTTCAGGATTAATCCTTGCTGTCGGGGATGACAGTGTAGACCTAGTTATAACCTCCAAAAGTCGGGGATATAGATCCTTCATGTTAACGTAATAACTCAAAAAATAAATCATGGATCATGTTTAAATTTTAGACACGTATATCCTTTAATACTAGAACAAACTTAAGTGATTTTGGGAAAGACTGATTGTATAAACTGTACCTTTTTCTCCACTAAAAACGTTGTGGAAAAAACCTTTCATTTAATTTTAGGGATTCAATCAGGGGGATAACTTGTACCACAGAAGGGGATTGGGAACTGTTCGGGGATGTATCCTTGCTGTGGGGGACGATAGTGCAGGTCTAGTTTTACATAGAAATTGTTTGGAGGATTGATGAGTAAACAACTGAATCCCCTTAAACGGAGTCTGCAGATGAATACCGCGGTGATAGTGGGCTCAAAGTACAGGCAGCAGAACATACGTAGCAGCAGCGACGCGTTATAAGTAGAGGCACACACTGAATGAGGCTCGTATACTCACATAGAACTTAAAGCGAGGATGAAACTGGATTGATTTTGGGAAAGTTCAACTGTATATTTCTTACACTATTCATCTCCATAATTGATCCGCTTTAGTCCAAATTTGGTGTATATGAATCCTCTACGTCGTGTTTTACTCTAGGAGCTTATCGTTTACTGAATAAGGGGAGTTTTTTTAAAACTGGAATATGCTGTTGTTCAGCCATAATGTCCTCCACATTAGTCCAATTTAGTCCAAATTTGATTAGTATGAGTCGATTTGAGGAGATCTTTCATTCATATATCATGTTTTACTCTCATAGTTCATATTTTACTGACTATGAGGAGTTTAAAAAGACAAAAGAAAAATACTGTTTTCAGCCATAACTTCACTATTAATTTCAGGGGTTCAGGGGTCTTACTTGTACAACGCAGTGGAGTGGATGTCAGCGATGACGGCGCAGGCCTCGTTCCATATTTTGTCTTAATTCTGTGTCTTCTGTCCTTTCCTAAAAGCCTCATCTATACTCCTTGACACTGATAGCCCACTTCACTGTGGTGAATTTTGTTTATTTGGCATGGGTTATGAATTATTTTGAATTCTGATAGACTCTCAGTGAAGCGATGCTTCTGGCCAAACTCTAATGTACCTACGCATGAAAACTCTTTACCCTTGCAGACAAATCTGTGGTGTTTGCCTCAGAGGAAGGAACACTTTTAAACTTTTTTTGAATCCCTGTTCGTGCATAAATTTTAAATGCTTATGTAAGTCAGGACAGCCAGCGTCAGCTCAAAAACCAGTTTGCTTTCATTTGTTCACAAACACAAAGAAAGTCTGTTTCAGAATGTGGCTGACAGAAGTCGTATATGAAGCGTGATAAAAAAAACTTCCACAACAATCCTACTATGGAAATGAATGAAATGCAACGGATCTCCAGTGGTCAATTCTTCATTTTGAAAGCATAAGTGCTGGAAGCAAAATCAGGGTTTTGCTTCATTATTACCAAATGCCATCACTAAAAATATTGTTATTTCAGCCTATATATCGGACCCAAACAAATTCTCTATTTTTTTAAACCTTTTTTTGAGACCTTTTGAGAATAATCAGTGGGATTTTATTTTTCCTTGCTAATATTGTCTTCTTTTTTTTTTTTTAAATCAATCTCACTAAAAATGACTTATTAAAAGAAGAAATACAGTTATTATGTTTTACATCATATCCAAAAAGTAACTAAGAAATTACAAGGAAACATAATGTAAATTATGAAAAAAATACTTTTACATGTTAGTTATGAATGAAACATTATCAGGGTCTTTTACTAGTTTTTTGTGCCTTTACTAAACCATGACCAAAAGTGAAAAAGTAGTTTCTTTGTAATAATTTAATAAATAATATGATAGTGTTGTGTGAGCAGTTTGTTCCTTTGCTTAAAATTCCAAAATTTTTGAAGTTTCGCATTTCAAGCCTAGAATTCAGTGAAATGTCATATATATATATATATATGTCTATATATCTTCTTTTTTTCATGATTTTCATGTTTTTTATTTATATTCATTTTTTTTTTTATCAGCATGTTCATGACTTGACATGAAATAAATGACTGGTTGAGGCAGGCAGCATTCAGTTACTTGTTTGTCTTGCAGAAGATTCTCCCGTAAGCCTAGATTTTCATACAGAAACTGTGAGTACAGATTGTGACGCCAGAGATTCAAAGCTTGTGCTATAGTGCAGCTCCTCCATGTGTTGGAGAATCACCACTACACCTTTCTGTCGCTGTTCAATGACTCCCCCTGTTGGGCAAGAAAAGCAATCACCGCCTCTTCCTGCAGCATCGCATGGACATTACAGTGCACTCGAAGCACAGCCAGACGGAAATTAATCAGCCATGCAAAACGGCAAGGTGGCATCCTGCTTGTGTTTGTGCACCCATGCCTCTCCTTTTTGCAGATATTAAGGTTAAGCACCGGGCTTTTGAATGATAATTAGTCTCCACTGTTTCCATGGTTACGGTAGCGAACCCGCAGAGAGGCGTCAGAGGAGGCGTGATCCCCGCCAGAAGGATGCTGAGTTAGGGTACAAGGGTTGCACACATCCACCCAATAGCTCTCCCTTAGTCTCTGCTAGGAATTAACAGCATTCACAAGCACTGCTCTCTCAACTGTGAAATGAGAGTCACAACAACACGGTCGGCTCCGTTTCCATTCACATACATTTCAGTGAAACAAGATTTTGTGGTAAACAAGCGGTTCACATCTGATGTTGACCTTTGCGGTGTCAGTCGGCACCCTGTGGATCACAACTTTCTGCTTCCGTACGCAGAAACGTCCTCATCTGAAATATTACACACCATATATTATTACTGGGAGGATTCCAAACTAGAGGTGAAGACCACGACTTTGTGGATCTGAAACTAATGTGAGAGGTACAGATAACACGTAAATAATCACATAAGCATGAGGCCTTTCTGCTCATGCAGAACAGCCAGCCACATCCACGTGATTCTCCAAAGATAGACACAGGACTCACGCATTGAGCGTCACCTGACAGCCCATATTTACATTTAACATCACCGCCTCTCTCCTGTCTCTCCGTCAGCAGGTTGTGGAAGTTAATGTCTGTGTCATTATGCGTGGGATTTTTTTTATCGCAGCTCACCGAGCCCTAAAAAAGGACAATAATTATTTATCTTTTTTACACTTGTTTTGCAGCACACTATGCATCTAAATGAAGGTTTCACAAAGTATCTGAATACAGTTTTGTTGGGATTATACTCTCTTTTCAGGCGAAGGTTTAAAATTTTTTTTAAAAAGCTTCTTAAAAATAAGCATATGGAAAACGTTTTTGAACATCAAGTTACTTTACATGAGAAAAAACACTCCTGCATGTTGTGAGCTTTCGGATTTATAGCGACGTTCTGTGATGAATACTCATCAGAATAAGAAAATTTTGGACTACCTAATTTTGGTTGAGCAAACTTTGACGCTTTCCCAGCTGCTGAAGCTTTTTAGGAATCCAGTAAATACTATCTGTATCGTTATTTATAGCTTATAGGAAAATCATTTTCCAAATAGTAATAACTAGCCAAAGGTGTCATCCCTGACTGCAAGGATACATTTGTATTTAAAGCCCCCCCTAGTGTTGGAAGTTTACAACTGACCTTTCCCAAAATCAATCCTGTTATTCCTCACACTAATGTCTATGTTGGTATAGAATTTGAAAATGATCCACGAAATAGAGATCTATCGAAAGTTTATCATTCATCAGCCTCAGCGGAGTCATCAGCCACCACCACAAGTATCGAGACTCCAATGGGGGATAGTCTATCCCGCTGCTCATGACAGAGACCCATCGATCTCAACTCTGCACTATCTAATAGACTAATTATCCTACACATCATCGGATGTTAGAGATAATTCATCTTTTCTTCATTCTGTCTTATCTGATTGAAAAAGTTTCTGTGTTATCGCGTTAGCACGAAAGCAGCGGCGAGGATGATTCATAATATCTCCTGCGTTTTATGGCTATTGTAATTTGGCTGTCAGACAATGTGAACATTTGTATATGTAGACAAGGATTGACAAATTTATTTTTATTGTACTATTGAGATGTGGGTTCTGTCGCTAATGGGTACAAATGTTTTCCACATTTAAAACCCCACCTAAAACATAAATTTAGGAAATATCTTGATATACAACCTTTGTTGAGGTTGTCATTCTTGTGATATTTAATTATTCTTACAGCAAAAATTCACGATAATATTTTAGTACACGTCTGTTTGTAGATGTTCGTGAGCTTTGGCGGTTTAGTTTCTGGTATTTCCTGACATTGCTTCTTGTTTTATAAAATATTGGAAGAATCTGGATTATTAACCAGTTTTTAATTCAAGTGTACTCAAACACTTAAAACTGTTTAAAGGGAAAAGTAGTGTTTTCAGGCTTAGATTCGATTCAACTCATTAACCCTTTTCATTCCGTCAGAGTGGATGAAAACATGTTCGTGTGTCCACAGATGAAGGAGTGCTAGGTAAAGACGGATGCAAAGGAATTCTGGTGCTGTCATCTGGTTTCCTCGCTGGGACGCTCGTTTCATGTAGCCTGACATTTTCCAATCCAAATCATTTTTCACTCATGCCCTCTGTCAGGGCATTGAGAGATGAGATCCAGGAGTAATTGTCAATATGAGGATTCCGTGTGTGTGTTTGTGTGTGTGTCAGCCACCCATCTACTGATTCTTTAGCTCTCTCTGTACTCTTGTCTTGCAGGCGGGGTAACAAGCCAGTATTCCCTTTCCCTTTTCATTCTTTCCATCCATTAGTTAACTCATGTTCAGGCTCAGGTCATTTTCTGTCTCTGAGGCTGTGAGAGATGCTTTTCCCAGACATTCACAAACATATGATGACATACCGCGGGAGGTATGGAGGTGTCAGGGAGAAAGGGCAGTGGCGTTTTCGACTACATTCAACACTATTGTAGAAAGTGAGAGGATGTAGGAGGAATGGAGGAAAAGTCTACTCGAGCCAATTTTCAAAAACAAGGGTGATGTTTAGAGCTGTAGCCGCTACAGAGGTATAAAGCTGATGAGCTACACGATGAAGATCTGGGAAAGAGTAGCGGAAGATTAAGAAAAAAGCTGAGCAGCAGTATGGTTTCATGCGAAGAAAGATCATTACAGATGCAACGATTGCTTTGAGAGTAATGATGGAGAAATACAGAGATGGTCAGAAGGAGTTGCATTGTGTCTTTGTGGATTTGGAGAAAACGTGCGACAAAGTGCCAAAGGAGGAGTTGTGGTAATGAATGAGGAAGTCTGGAGTGACAGAGAAGTTGGTCACGTGTGTGAATGAAAGGGAGGCAGGTGGAACGGTGAGGAGGCAAGGAGTGGAGGTGGAGAAGGTGCAGGAATTTAAGCACTTAGGGTCAACAGTTCAGAGCACCGGGGAGTATGGAAAATAGGTAAAGAAGCAAGTGCAGGCAGGGTGGAGTGGGTGGAGATGAGCGTCATGAGTTATCTGTGATAGAAGAGTCGCAGCAGGAGTGAAGGGAAAGGTTTACAAGTTGGCTATGTCTCACATTAACTGTGAAATGTTGGATTTGATTAAAGTTGCAAATAAAGGAGCAGAAAAAGAAACATGATCTTTAAATAAATATAATGTTTCCTTAAAAGTAAACGAATCAAATCGTCAACCAACATATGGGAGATTAAAAAAAGTGCATTACCTTATTGGCATGTTTCTGAATGTTTCTTTCAGGTTAGTATAAAGTATAAACAGCATGATAACATGATATAATTCAACAATCATGGGTGTCATCGTGTCTGGTGCCGTTACACAGTCACAAAGATGCAGACGAGATTCACCTTTCATTTTAATGATATCAATAATGACCGCAACTTTAATCCAATGTGTGAACAGCCTCTCCTGTCTGGTTTCTCCTGGTCGACTTAGTCTGGTTTCGTTGTGAATTTATGGAGCAGTAGCCTGGTCCTCCAGTTTGAGTTGAACAATTCAATTTTATCTGATTGTCTGACTGAGATTAGAACAGTCCCTCAAATGGGCTGTAGAATTAGCGAGAGTAATCACAGTTCGGAAAAAAGCTCAAACGCATGTGGACGTTGTGATTGCTCACCTGGAAATTAGATTTTTTTTCCCCTCCTGTTTTTCTATCATAGCAATACCTTCAAGACTAAGTGGGCCATTTTCATACGACTGTCAAAGCTCTTTCCACTCCAGTAACTAAGAGGTCGATTCAGTTCAAGATGTCTGAGATTTAGAGAGCACTGTAAAAAGAGAATTGTTAGAAGAACTCGTTCCTCTGTTGAATGAAGTCGTTACTTTGAAAATGCAATAAAATAACATTCAAGTATGCAAAAATAAAATAGCCCAGTTCATAACCAAATTAAATAATAATTGTATAACAATGAATAACACAAAGGAATAAAAACAACAGCTTTTAAATTTTTTGCTTCCGGATTTATCAGAATTTTTTAGAGAATATATATAATTATATAACATAGGTACATAATTTAAACACACACACATATATATATATGTATATCAATAATAATAAAAAATATATAATATTTAATAGAAAATCCAACAGCACGCTCTTTAACATCAACCGCCTTTTTTTTCTTTTATCCTGATGTAGAAAGAGCTTTTTTTTTAACACCAATTTACTGACACGATCCTTCGGCTCACCTCCAGTCTTTATTGAGTGCACTACCTTCCTGTGTGGGATGTGACGTATTGCAAATACAGCCAGTGAGTCATTCCTTTTGTCCTAATTGCCTCCTTCATCGTCCCACATTTCAAGGCTGAATGTTTCATAAGAGTTACGTCCAACTGTAAGACTTGCCTGAATGTGGAGAACGCACCCGCTGCAGCTCACATCACAGAAACCCATCAATTGGGATGCATTGCTGTAAATAGCTACGAATCCAGAGTCAGAGGAAACACTAGGTGAGGAAGCACCCATGCTGACTTTGATGAAGCCACACATTCATAATTGTGCATGCTTGTAGGTGTTGCATACATAATTTGGCAGCATGATCTGCATGCCCGATCATGCTGCTCTATTATCAAGCCTGTGTGCTCTGCAGCTGTGTTTCAACCAGCCTGACTCAGACAGGCAGACACAAGCCAGAGATCCATTTTCAAGTCACTGCCTTCTCTGCCAGGGCCATTATTATAATTACAGATATTGCTGGCCTCCTGTTACTAACAATAACACGCCTCTGGGAAAAAGACTGAACAAATTCTGGAAAAATTGAATTTGTCGAGAGCATCTTATCGTTTGCTTTTTAATGCTGTAATGGCCATTAGGCCGGAGGGAGAATGAGAAAGATGAAGAAGGGAAGCACAAGGGAAAATGCATTTGAGTGGGGATTTGATATGAAAGTCCTCTTCCTGCCTACTTGTAACTCCCGCATGACCAGCGATGATAACTGGTGATTATGATAGCCATACTTCATGCATCTGGGACCCTTAGCTCTCAGTTGGTGAGGTCTTCAGAGGGAGTCGACAAGTAGTGCTTTTGTGAAATGGTGGCTTGATGCTCTGTCCTAGACAAGGAGCTGGTCTGCTTCTCAAATATGAGGTTAATTGGATCTAGGAGGATCTAAATGCTTATACTTGGGTTGCTCTGCACAATAATTGCCTATGCCAAGGAGGACATTTTTTTCATTGACGTCAGTTTGTGTGTTTGTCTACAGAAACGCTTAAAGACTACTTCACAATCAGAAATAACTTTTTTGGCCTAGTGTGTTCACATACATAGAATTGCACTGTGTTTTTCCACGCTCACAAAGTGTTTACACAGGAGACAACATACATTTATGGTCTACATACAAGTCAAGTGATGGGATGTTTGTCATGCAAGAGAATAGATATCGGTCAGTATTTATATAATGCAGAATGTAGATGACCACGATGTCCATGAACGGAACAGTGCCTATTTTTCATTCAAAAGTAGCTGTGCATTTAGAGCTAATAGGTGTATAGTGTTCTGGCTTATTGATTCTGTGTGACTGTTCTAATTGCTCATTAGAGTAGATGGAAACTGTCCACGTTGCGAGATGCGGTGGTTTGCTGAACCCTGTAGCGCCTACCAGAGGCGAGAAGTTAAAAAGGTCGAGGGTTTGAAGTATTGCTGGGTGGGCAGCAATACTTCTGGCCTGTTTCTTTAATTATCCTGCTCAAGTGTTTGGTTGAGCACATTTCACATTGTCATTATTTCTTATTGAAATATGTATACCACTTGACTGGAACTGTTTACTATATGACTCAGTGGCAGCACGTACTGCATATGCTAAGGAGTAAGGGGCCAAGGATGGAGCCCTGAGGAAGTAAATTAGGAACTGTTAGGGTAAAATAGGATGCATACAAGATAGACCTCCTCGAGTCGATTCATAATCATCAAATCGTCCGCCGCTGATTCCATAATATCCCCGACTTTTCGGAGTTGTACATTCACTTCTATATAATGCAACTGCTGCAAACATGCTTTTTAGTAACTTCATACAGTTATATGTGAATATTCATGAACTCTAACATTGAGGGTCCATTTTTGCTAACGGTAGTTAGTTAGTTGGTTTGTACGTTTGTCTGTCTGTATCAGTGTAACTCAAAGTGTACAAGTGATCCTGAATGAAACCAACATACACCATTTCTACTTCTTGAATAATATGCTTTTTTCATGAACAAGTCAAAAATAGAAATCTACCAATTTGATTGCAACTTCCATCGGGAGGTTTTATGCTCAGAGTCATATGAGGGTCAGACTATTATTGGACTGCCGCTTTTAGGTGCGATGACATGGTTGGAAAGCTGAGCTGCTTTGGCGGAGGACAGTGCCTCCTGAGGGCTGTCCAGTTGTGTTAGATATTCTCATTCATCCAACAAAAATTGATCCACTTGACTCCCGAGCCCTCCATTTGTTTTAAACAACCCCGGTGGTCTATGGAACTGTGGGGCAAACAATGTGTGAGCGATTGATCTGTTTTGGAATTTGAGGAAAATACATTTATTTCATTGTTACCCATCACACCTATGACACCTGACATTTACAAAAGTACATAGCTTTAGAAAATGCAATCAATGTTTCATTGTATTCTCAGTAGAACACGGTTCTGGTCATATTTATCTGGCCCAAACCAGCGTATTGACTAGTTTACTTAAAGGAAATATTCTTATTTATCTACTTTTAAATACTTGTTTTTCAGGCAAATTTTTTAGTATCTGGACTTGTATTTTAATTAAAATATAGATTAAAATGAACGTTTTTATACATATTAATGATTGAAATGTCTCTGTTGTCTTTCAGTGATGTTTAATTTTCTACCTGATTTACTTCGGTAGTGTGCGCTTAATGCCTTATGTTTTCATTTTTTTGTGCAGGAAATCATATATATTGAACTTCATAGCGACTTTTTTATTCTGTGTTTGTTTCATCAACATTTTGAAGATGTAGCATTTTGTCCAATCTGATCAGCACATGATTGGATATTTGACCTTTAAAAAAAATGTATATACACATCACTAATGCTTCATCAATCACAAATGTGTGTGTATGTGTGTGTCTGTGTGTGTGTGCGTGTGTGAGTGTGCACTTAAAACAGTTCAGTGCAATGAATATCCTAAATCCATGGGAATATATGAAAAGGAACTGGTGCTAATCATGGATGAAGATGAATCGCAATAAAAAACAATTTTGCCTGAGAGGATTTTGTCGACGTCAAGATGTTTGAATCTTTAATTCAAGCGAGACACTTTCATCATGAATCATTTTTAGGCTCCGATAATATCAGCACACACACTAATAACACAATAGATACACATATATATATATATATATATATATATATATATATATATATATATATATAAACATGTGTGTGTGTGTGTGTGTTTCTAGAGTTCTCATGAATTACATCCTTAAGCAGTTTGGTTATAAGGAAGCCTCTTAGTTTAATGGTCTATAGATGGACTCCTGAATAACCTGCCGAGCACAGTGAGTGATGTGTGTTTGTGTGCTGACAGTCAGGGGTGGCAGAGGGAGGGCGGAAGCAGATGTGTGTGAGGGAGGTTCAGAGCTTTGGTGCCATCACTGGGTGTCTTTGTCTGGCTGCAGAGAGTGTTGAATTAAAGGCTGTTAACACTAGTCTGCGCAGTCATATGCTAATTCCTCTTGCACTGAGAGAATAAATAAATTATGGTCTAGAAAACACATCTGAGTGTGCTTTGCATGCCTCTTGCAGCCCTGGCGAGAAAGATACAGGGAGTGTGTCAGAAGCAGGGAGAGAGACAGAGTGAGTCTATGGAGAACGGGCTTACACGCTGCAGAAATAACACAGCGGGAACATCAAAGACCCAAGACAAAAGGGGGATCTTTATAACCTTTTTTCTTTAAGGCTAGGCTCACAATGAGCCTGTAGGTGATGCTGCACTAGAGATAACGAGAGATAGATTGGAAGGAGAGACAGGGAGCAAGATTTGGACGGAGAGGATGTAAGGGAGGTAAGGGGAGGGGGGGAATTTAAAGGGCAAGAAACGGAGGGAGATTTAGATAGAGCCAGCAGAGTGAGAGTGAGGGAAGAGATCCAGCACGGAGCAGGAGCAGAGGCGGTTGCTGGAAGAAGAGAAGAGGCATTGACTGGAAGCGTCCACATGGGATAGAAGAAAAACGGCTTCTGCATTTGCTTGGAGTGCATGACTGAGGAGTGAAGCTCTCTGTATGCAAACAGCTAGAGGACATAAAACAAACAAAGGCCGGCTGAGGATATAGGGTAGTGTGCAGAGGATGAACGGGCAATGTGCGCTGTCTCGCTGTGATCGCTGTCCTCAAACCCTGTAGCCTCTTGGACTGGTGCTGTTGCAGGCCGTTAGGCAGCCGAAGTCAGAGTGATTGATGCAGAATGAGCTCCAAGCACTCCTCCGACTGGATCCCCTACAGGTACTGTATCACATCCCCAAGAACACAGTGGGTGCAGTGTTCAGCTGCACCCACTGTGTGTATGTTAAACATCCGAGTGGGTGTTCAGTCATGTGAGCGTTTTAGGAGATTGGTCTTACGGCTCGAATATTAAATTGGGGCAGTGTAATTAATTTTTTTATTTATTTATTTTTCTCATAGTTTTCACTTAAATTAACATTTTAAGTGCAACAATGTTGATCATATCTATTTAAAAGGACTAAAGCTATTTTATTGAAGAAAAATACATTTAAAATATAAAAATTTAGGCTGTTTGAAGATTTTCAATTGATTGACACTGATTTTTTTCATTTTATCATTTGCTTTTATACATCTAAACTACAAACAGTCCCATTCTAAAGCATCTGTTTCATAACGGGATGTTGATCCATTTTTATAAAGGAAATACTTTTTTACTTTAAAAATCACTGAGGAAGTTGTGGAGGATGTGAACGTTTGCCTGCAAACAGTAGGAGCTAAAATTAACTCTATTGCATAATGTTTGGACTATAATAATACTGATGTTTGTTCTCAAGTGTTTCTTTTTAGGTAGAAATGTGAGCAACTATGGGGTTTTTATTTTACAAGGGAAACCTTTATCCACTTTAGTCAATCCAAGTAAAGTATTAATGCTGCTGGCTCTTTCCTCATTGAATATGTATTGCCATGTTTCCCAGCTTACTTTCATACCATTGGCTCACGGTTGCTATAAGTGACGGTGGCAGTGCACAAATTTCTGAATGAAATGGTGTTCAGAAAGGATGACGGCAGAAAGAGATAAGAGATGTGTTTTAAACGCCAGATGACTGTCAAACACACATTTACAATTACACAATGGTTAATGCAGAAGCAATAACTTCATTTCAAATCATTTCGTTAAAGCTTTAGACTGGCTTTATCTTTGGTGATTCTACATCAGTTTTCGTTTTGGAAAAGTTGTGCTGAAAGCTGATGACAACCAAATAATATAACGCAGCATTATCTCTATCAGGGCCCAGAAATCTGCCTTAAAGTGTGAGTGGGTAAAGTGTTTCGGAGAGTTTGAGGGCAGAGAGGTTGGTGACATCTCATTCAGCAGTTTTTCTCAATCTCAGATGAACCTACCATGACATATTTACGTGGCTCAGTATAACGTTGGCGCTGACAGCTGCACGATGTGGCCCTCTCATCGTAGATCATCGTAGAAACAGCAGTCCAATCAGATTAGGTGAATGAATTTAAGGCGCTGTTTATTACCAGCAGTTGATTTGGGATTGTCTGTCGGCACATTTTTGCTCTTTCAACCGTTATGGGACATTATGACAGAAGTGTATCAAGAGAATCCCCCTATTGAGCCCAGAAATTTGAAGTGGTGGTAGTGGTGGTGTTGGGGGTGGTGGTGGCTAATGACTTTACCGAGACTGATTGTGTGGAAAAAATGATAAATTTGTTGATTCTGCAGTGGTTGGTCAGTAGTAGAGACGTGGAGGGCAGCATGAATGATATTTTTTAAATTTAAAAGCAAGCAGCTAGAAGATGGCTAACCAAGCAGGTGTGTCACTGTGCTGTGGGACAGATGTCACCGCCTGAAGAGAGATGACCTCCAAATAGACATCTCCAGACAAGTACAGCAGGAAACTAAGACTCATGGTGTGGGACAGGTGTGAATGATAAGATAATATGAGAAATTAACTATATCTGAAGTGTGCGAAGAGATTACACACTTAACTTTTGCCTGAGCTTCATTTGCATATCAATTATTTTCTGTGAGAAAATAATCCAACTGATTAACTTCTCAGTAACTGAAGACTTTTGCTTTGTTTTTTTTCTCCTTCTGATTAGAGTAACCCAGAAAGGAAAACAGAATTTGTAAACTAGAAACAAATTTTAAGTCTGTTAGTTTAATGCTCAGGTGGTTTAATACTGTATTATTTTCCAGATCAAATCAAATAAATTGTATTTATATAGAGCACATTCACTTATAATAATAATGAATGACGGGATATATAAAGAGGGAGTGAGAGAGGAAGAGAGAGAGAGAGGGAGGACATCATGGGAAATGTCCCTAGCCGTCCAAACCTTTAGCAGCATAGCTAAAAGCTATCTTAGTCCAGCCTTAAACTTAATCATAAAGGCAGCTTTTAAGCATACTCTTAAATGTAGATTGGGTTTCCGGCCCCCAAGATTGTGAAATGGTTCTACTGGAGTGGAACTGAAAGCTCTGGCTCCATTATTATTATTATGAGCTCTTTTAGATAAGTTGGTGCCGGACTATTAAGGGCTTTGGATGTGAGCCGAAGGATTTTGAATTTGATTCTGGATTTTACTGGGAACTAATGCAGGTAAGATAATGTAGAAGTGATATATTCTCTTATACTGGTTCTGATCAGCATATTTGCAGTAGCATTATGGATCATCTGGAGAGACTTCAGCAACTTATTAGGTCAGTCTGATCATAGGGAATTGTAATAATCCAGGCTTGAAGTAACTAATACACATGTTTCTGTGTTTTCGGAGACAGAACATGCATTATTTAAATAAAAATATTATGTAGATGAAGGAGGTCTTAGAGATCTATTTTATGTGGGACAAAAATAACTCTCGAGTCCCTCACAGTAGCACTGGAGTCCAAGGAAATGTCATTATGTTATTATTTACGGAGTTTGCTCTAGACCTGCTCTTTTCTGGAAAACACCTTGAGACAACTGTTGTTGTGAATTGGCGCTATATAAATAAAGATTGATTAATTGCTGATTGATCCAGTGTCGTTATATTATCAAATAATGTATTTGTAAGGTGTTGGTTTCCAGTACAAGAATTTCAGTTGTATCGGAATTGATTAAATAAAAAGTACAGGCCACACACATTTTGTTGTTCTTGAGTATAGTATGAATATCTGGAATTTATTTTCAATCATCCTTTAACATGTTTTTACTTTCAAAATTTTTTTTATTTACATATTCATTTAAAATGCATGTAAAGCACTCTGGGCTACATGGGTGCTATACCAATAAAGTCATTATTATTATAATAAGTGATTAGATTCACCTGGTTTCATTGATAAGTATACTAGTGTATCATTTGTGTAACAATGGAAGTTTATAGAGTGTTTCCTGATCATGTTGCCTAAAGAGAGTTTATATAATCTGAATAACAGTGGTCCAAGCCAGAGCCCTGAGGAACTCAATTAGTAACTTTGCTGTCTATGAGGATTCACCGTTAACAAATACAAAGCCTTCACATAGATAAGACTTCAACCAACTTAATGCAGTGCCTTTAATGCCAATTGCTTTCAAGCCTTTGCAATAGAATGCGAATGTCAGTGGTATCGACTGCAGCAGTAAGATCTAAGAAGACCAGTCCCTCAGCTGACAACTTTAACCTTTGACCAATGCTGTCTCTGCTATGACACATAAAAGTATTAATGACGGATAGATGATTTCTCATAGAGAGTTGCTGAATGTTTATCACAACAGATATTATGTGATCATTTATCCATAGAAGGTTTTTGTCGCTCAGACACTGCAGCGAGCTTATGATCGCTGCAGTGTCTGCCTACAGGTGGTGGTGGCTCATGAGTCGGCTGAGTCTGAATGAACGCTGAATGATGAGGCTGATGGATCTGTGAGGACTAGGTGGATTTGGAGAAGTGGAGGGTACGCGGACCAGCAGCATGATAGAACTAGATGAGTCCAGAGAATCATATTATAGAAGACAGGGGCTGATGATTAACGGCGAAAGATTGAAGGTGTGTCACTATTATTGGATGGATGTGGCTGAATGAATGCGCACAGCTGATATCAATTGATGTTCCATAAACTGAAGCTGGTAATTGAGACGGAGAATGTGTGAAAGCTGAGAATAATAACATGGTATGAGCAGTAACTGTGGCAACGGTGTGCAAAGGGATTATCTTCCTGACCGAACTTTTGTCAGAGCTTCTTATTGAGTGTTGCCAATCAAATGTTCAGAAAGCAGGGCGCTCTGGAGAATGGGTAGTGAACGGATGCATCCTGACTGGCTCCTGAATGTTTAGTTGAAACAGTTTTGCTACCCAGTTTATTTCACTCCTTTACTCGCCCAACTTTTATTTAGTAAGTTCAAAATGGAAGGGAAGAGTGGCTCGCAGCAGAAACAAGCGGATTTTTCTGGAAGAAAAAAAAGAGGGAAGATTGTGACCAATCTTCCCCCCCGCACATATTGCTTCAGTGGTTTCCTCCAAACAAGAAAACCATTCACGCTCACATTCACTTCTACCAGCAATTTAGAGTCGTCAATGCACTGATATAAATGTTTTTGGACTATTAGAGGAAGCTGGAGAACCGGTGGCGCAGAGGCAAAAGTTCATGCTTTATAGTAAGAGAGCATCGAGTTTGAAACCACGTACATTGATGTTTTTTCAGTGAAAGCCAAGTAAGTAATATTGCAGGCAAAACATTCAAATCTTCATTATATAGGAAAGAAGTGCTTACATGACGTTTCTTGTGGCGTTAGAGCAGAACCCAGCCACCGAGGAGACAGAGAGAGGCATGAAGTCTCAGGTGAGTTAATGTGTTAATGAGCTCAGTTATGCTACCCTCTTATTTTATTATTATAAAACGATGAGCGACTCTGAAAACGCTAAAGTGTGAAGAACAAATCAAGTCAAACAAATGTTTACTGTTGACATCGGACGCAGAGCTTGCTAACGTAGCGGTCAGCACCACATTGCATTGAGGTATACTGCATGATGCGTTCAATGTCTATTCAGTACAAACTAGTTTTGGGCGAAGCAGAACTGTAACTTCATCGTCATCAAAATTTGTCCAAATGTAATCTTGTAAAATGTAGATTTTGATTAGAGAATTGAATTAAAGTTATTTGAAAGAGCCATTTGTAGATGTTTTTACGCAATATCAAATTGATATTAGAGAGGGAAATGTTAAAGACCTTGCCCTTCTTGGTGGCCCCCCCTCCCCAGACACACACACACACTGACATTGGATTTCCACCCCTGCCCACTGATAGGAATACTACAGACCTAATCTAATAAAATGTTGTTCAGGGACTGAGCGTGGAATCTAGAATCCAATATACAAAAGAAGGGCTCGATTTCCGCAGAAAGGAGAAGTTCAGATAATTTTCATTCAAGAGTCCCACCGGAATAATTAGGAGCATTGAAAATATACTGGGTGGGTCGGATTCTTTTATCTTTTACTCCTCTTCCACTTCAAAGGGTAGAAGCGTTGGAATTTTTATCCATAAGGCCTTGCTGCTCACTGAAGTGAGGGTGAAGACTGATAAATTGGGACGGTACGTTATGATGTGAGGAACAATTTATGGCAAGAAAACGTCTGACTTGAATGTAATTGCAAACTAATTTACAAGAATTCTCCCTGTTTTCAGACTGTATTGTGGAATCTTCAGTTATCAAATATGATTTTAACTCTTGTCTACACCGGCCTCAACAGATCACACACAAAGTTCTGACAAACAGAGGAAACTGTTCTGGACCTGTTAGGCCGCTGTAGAAAAAAATGGAGGACCCTCCACCCAACACACAGAATATATACTTTTATTCTAAGGTCCAAAGATTCAAGTCCTTAAAATGTGGTTCCTCGCCCAGTAGATAATATTGTTATTTCTGATCATGCTCCTATAAAGAAGTAATGCGTTATGTTAAGAACATCCTGTAAAGAACACGGTCAGCCAGTGTAGTGGGAATTTAAAAGTTCTCCTCATAGAAATCTGGATTTCATTCAGTATTTATCAAAGCAGTTCAACTTCTAGACAAAGAACGGTACTCTAGCTGTTTCTCCTAATGTGCTGTTGGAGACATAAAAGTCTGTTTTACATGTCATTATAGTATCTTCTTCTGCTCGTCTTGAGTATTAGCTCAACGTGGCAGTGGGACTGCAACGAGGATTGGCTCTGAGCCCCTTCTTGTTTGCTATGATGGTGAACAGGCTGACAGATGAGGTCAAACAGGAGTCTGAATGGACTGTGATGTTTGCAGATGACATTGTGATCTGTAGTAAGAGAGGGGAGCAGGTGGAGGAAAACCTAGGGAGATGGAGGTATGCAATGAAAGGGAGGCAGGTGGAAGGGAGAATTTGCAAGGAATAGAGGGGAAGAAGGTGCAGGAGTGTAAGTACTGTGTGTCCACTGTTTAGAACAATGGGGAGTGTGGAAAAGAGGCGAGGAAGTGAGTGCAGGCAGGGTGGAGTGGATGGTGAAGAGTGTCAGGAGTTATCTGTGACAGAAGAGACGCAGAGAGAGAGAAGGGAAAGGTTTGTAAAATGGTGGTGAGAGCAACTCTCCTTAATGGTTTAGAGACGGTGGTACCGACCCACAGACATTATTATTTGTGAATGCTGCCCTTTGTCAGGGATACAGATAGGGTAGGTTACACGTTACTAATCTGCTTGAAATTTGCTGATTATGTGTTACAACAAGACATATGACAACAACATTTTATGAACGTGTTTCATAACAATTTGAGCAAAATGTGTGTTTAAAAGGTTAATGCTATGTAATCAACGCTAAAAGTCAGGGATTAGACTATACAAGTAACTGTCCAAAGTATTTGAATGTTTGTCAACATTGATTCTCATTGGTTAATGATTTATACAAGCTTTATTTCCATCAACATTGAGGAACAGAAATCATGGGTTTACATGGAACAATTGGAATAGTTATCTGTGCCTGCTGAGGCTTTCTTCCTCACAAAGTACCTTTCCTTCCCTTTTGTGCTTAAACTAAAATTAACTTATTATTTCTCTTGTTTTTCTTGAGGAACCTGCAATTGGGAATTTTCAAATGTCATGTCCCGACTGACAGATTTCCACTCAGTCGGTCAGTTTTCCGTCGCACCTTTTATCGAAGTTATTGAATAAATATAATCCAACGACAGAATACAAAGCTCGCTATAAACATAAAACATTGGTGTGTGGCAGGAAAAGAGTCAGCAGACACTAAGCAGTAATGAGCTGTATTACATCCGCTGGAACAGATCTTTTTGTGTCATTATCTTCCTGTCTAACGCCTATTCACACACTTGATTACTCGTATTGTACGAATGAGAAGTGCTTGTTCGTCTGTGTGTCTCTGATTGAGTGGGACGTAAATAGATTTGTCATACATCAGTGTGGGCTTTTTCTTTTTTGCGGGTAAAGATACAAGATACAATGTTCATTGATTGGTTTTGTCTGTTGTAGCTGCGTGACTGACCGCCCACCGTCACTTGGGTTTAAGCAGAGTTCTTAGGAGTTAACAACAGTCATTGCCCCATTTTTAATGTGCAAGAAGACTTGATGGGAGAAGAAGCCATGTTTTTCATGCTTATCGTTCAATAAAGCTGAGGGATAGGAAATCAACAAATTGGAAATATGGACTGGAAAATCGCACGACGTTGCTGTTTACAAAAACACCTTTAGGAACATCTTTCATTTATATACCACAGTGTTTAAGATTCTTAAGGCAGTGCCATGAAAGGCCGTTAATTCTCACTGAAATGTGACAGAATAATAAAAGGCTATTCTCAGTGCATTGATTATAAAGACTACAGAACAATCAGTGGGTGTCTGGGTAACAAGCTCCACAGAGGAAGACAATGCAAGGCAGAGAAAATAAGGAATATCAACGTATAAATAATACCCTCATAAAACATATACAATTCAGTCATTTCAAATGACATTTTACATTTCAGTTAAGAGTGCAGCAGTCGGTAGGTACCCCTCCCCCTCTCCAACTTTCATCCGTTTCTCTCCTGTTGTAGCTCATTATCCCCAGCACTTGTAGGGAAAACATCTCATTAACCTATCATTTAAAACCATTGCGGTTCCTAGGGGTTCTCTGAAATGGCCCACCACACAAGCTGCAGGAAATGATTCAGCAGAGGATACAGGGATACTTAAAGGAGACGCAAGCAAATCAATGTACATAAGGACAGTTGCATCCGCCACATGACTGAAAGGGTGAATCCAATGAGAATGAATCCCTTTGTTTATTATGGGGGCCCATTAGGCACATTATTGAAAATCACAAAGCATATACATAATAATAATAATAATAATAACACATTTAATTTATAATGCACTTTACATTTGGATCAAATCTCAAAGTGCTACAAAGTAAAAGCAGATAAAAGCATCAATAAAAAAATTAAAAAATAACTATATAAAAGCCTGACCAAAAAGCAGCAATGTTAATTAAAGTTATAGGTTCTGCGAAAAAGGAAAGTTTTAAGTCCTTTTTTAAATGTGTCAGTCGTCTGTGGAGCCCTGAGATGGTCAGGGAGGGCATTCCACAGACGAGGGGCAGCAGAACAGAAGGCCCGATAGCCCATGGTGCTGAGCTTAGTCCGGGGAAGGAGGAGGCGGTATGAGTGGGTAGAACGGAGGGATCGTGTTGAGGTCAGTGGGGTCAGTAGTTATTTTAGGTAGGGGGGGTGCGTTACCGTGGATGCACTGGTGAGTGAGGAGAGAGATCTTATAATCAATGTTCTTTTCCTCTCACATACAAATATGATATAATGCTCATTCACATGTTATACTAAAAGTTTTAACATACACCACTAGATAACCCTAAATCTAGCAAGATTGAAACAGAAAACTAGGCCTATGCTATTGTCTCAGAGAGCAACAGCATAGGCCTATTCCATATGGTCTAAGAAATCCCTCTGACTGAACTCTTCACATTAAATATGAAGTTTTGTCAGAAAAACAATATTATTCGGAAAAAAGAAAAAGAAAAAAAAAAGCTGCCCGTAGTGTTTTAAATATGAACTATTAGAGTAAAATATGAGATTTACGAGACAGATGTCCTCGAGTTGATTCATATTCATCAAATCTGGTTATGTCCAAAAAACAGGGTTTTCTGTAAAAATCTCCCCTTTGTGAGTAAAATACTGTAAAAACTATTGGAGTAAAATATGAGATTTTGTTGGATGGATTTTTTCGATCTGATTTATGTTCACCAAATTTGGACTAAATTGGAAACAACAGGTTAGGGAAATATCCAAAAAAAACAGGGTCTTACATTATGCTTTTACATGGCAAAGCATTCATTTTGAAAATTAATTAAACTTTTTTTTGATTAAGTTACATAATTCTGTTCGGTAAGATTTGTCATGATTAATTTGTTAAATAAAAAACATGTGGTGTCCCCCAAGGCTCCATCCTTGGCCCCGTTCTCTTCTTACTCGATACATGCTGCCACTGGGTCACATTTTAAACAGGTTCAGTCAAGTATCAGAAATAGTGACTCAAAATGTGTCCAACCATACAGCTGAACGGGGGATTATTATTATTACCAGCAACTACAATTCTCTTTTTACACTGTGTAATATTGTCTTAAAAGTCTGCAACAATACAAAAATGATGTCAGATTCCTACACCTATGAGAGTAATAAAAAATGGATTGTTTTATTCTTTTTGAAGGTAAAACCAAAAAAAGTTTTTTTTGAAAGAGATTTGAGGAATTTCCTAATCTTAAATTAGTCAAATGTACTTAGTAAGATTTGAGGTTTTTGTACTTTAGGCACACAATTGTAACTGAGTCACTTCAGCCTGATAGCCTGTGTGTCACCTTCATCCCCAATGATCCCTAAAGTGAACAAATTATGCTAGAAAACAGGCTCTGGAGACCTTTTCATCTTTATATAGGGGCCCTTTCAGTCGGAAATCTACCACCTCAATGGCAACAGTGGGTGAACATTCGAATATCTGTCAAATGTATTAATATAAGCAAAGACCCATTCAAGGCTTTACAATCTTTAAAGCCTGTGACCCACATCGTGATCAAACCCGCTCTCACTGCTTTTCATTTCTCTGATGTTGCTTTCCTGTGGTTTGTTGGCAAAGTTTCTGAAGGTTAAAAAAATAGTTACTGTGATATTTGCTGCAATAACTTCATCTCTGTTTGTAGTTGAGGAGATGTGCATATGTACCTCACGTTAACTGACAGTCTTTAAAGAGGCCATTCGGTTGTTGTTACTGAAGTGGAAATGTTCAGGGTTGCATCTATGTATCATCTCATTAAACTACGTCAGTGCCCTTGATGTATTTCCTCACCGACTAGTCCGGCGTATGTCTCCTTCCTGGCTCCGCTGTGGCCAGAGGCATTCTGTCATCCAGTTGACCGATACTGAAGGAAACGTCCACAAATTTGATATAAAAGTTAACTAATTAGATCATGTTTTTTTTTTCTTTTTTTTATCAGCGAAGGCAAAAAGTTCAGCATACATTCTGGGCCATTACTCGACTAACGTACAAGACACAATTATGATCAAATGTAACATTAGGTCGGATCATTGGTGGTGCCAATCTTGGGTGTCCTCCCACTGAAACTGGGGCGACTGTACTGACCATCTGCACTGCTGTGTCAAATATGCATATGGAGCATAACTTCTGCATGTTCTCTCCGAATCAGATTTAGTATGTCAGCATTTACTTGTATTTTCTTTAGCGGATCTGAGAAGAGACATTCAGTACCAGTCAGTCCACAGCCTTGCTGATTTCAGTTCAGTTCACTGTACTTTATTTTCCCCAGAGGGGCAAATCATTGTAGCTTCCCCAGTCCGTACGTGTAACCACAAGAGACAAGCAGATATAGTTAAAATGTCATTAAAAGAATGGGCCAGTAGGAGGAATGAGTCACACTAAATAAATAAAAAACATACGTTAGAAAAAAGTTCACGAAAATAATAATGGATAAAAGCTATTATAAGAGATCCCTAGTCTAAAATAACAGAGACATTTATTCCAGGATGTCAAATCATTAGGATGTGCAGAACATACAGTCACATATTATAGGAGTCAGGAGTGACATGGATATAAACTGCAGCTTGGTACTAATGAGGATGGCTCGTGTTTTTTTAATATCTGTTTTCACAAACTACGTATAAAATGTGAAGATAAAAGACCAGGAAAAGCACTCAGAGAGCGCAAAAATCTTCGCCTACGCACAACAGCACCCAAGGTAGAAATGATTAGGATTAAAACCAATTAAATCACTTTATTTCGCAGCATTTCATGCGCCCTTTAATTTATGAATAATTGTCAGCCTCTAAATCTACCAAAAAAGGCCCAACAAAGTCTTTCACTATCTTTCGATCGTTCTGGAATCGTTCGTCCCTCCTTATTGTCTTGCTTTTAAGGTCTAACCACTGCAACTGTTATTATTACCATTTATTATAAGCATAAAAGCTCAAATTCAGTCGGCTACTAAATGAAGGGGAATTCACTTAAGGAGTTCATGAAGTGATATTATTACATTATTAACACGATAAACAGGGATGGAGTTCTTTTAACACCATGCTTCTCCATTTCTGTCCTCTTCATGTCGTAGCTCTTTAGATGACGAGGGCACCAACCTCCGGCAGCAGAAACTGGACCGACAGGTACGTGTTGATCGGGCTTTCCACCAGTTGTGACAACACAGTTACACAGGGGAAAAGTAACTTACCACGACATAACCTTCCGCTCCTTCATCATTGAACAAAAATGGTCGGCAAAGACTTGTTAAATCTCTGAGCAGGGTTCTAATATGTAGAATGATATGTACTTTTTTTGGTTACCACTTTAAAATAACACTCCCTTCAATGAAGGACTTTTTAAATTGATTATGAAGTGGTTACAAATTAGGTTGTAAACACTTTATAAGTCATTAGTTAATATTTATAAGAAGTTTATAACATAGTTATTAATTTATCCGTGTAGGTCACTATTTAGCAAGATAAAGTCAGCAGTAAGGATAAGTGTGCTCACTATTTGGCAAGCATCAGGTCCCTGTTACCCTTTATATTTAATAAGTTATAGCAGCTTATTAACGATTTGTAAATTTTGAACTTAATTAGTAAACTATGTGCAAGTCATCTTTGAATCCTTAGTAAGGGGAGTCTTATTGTAAAGTAGTACCTTTTTTTAAAGGTATTTTTTAAAGAGCAGCACTTTTTACTGTTTGGATTTCAGATATTGATCATTGTGATAATTAGGAAAAGAGAAACTTGTATTGACGCTCCATTTTGTGACTGAACCCTGTTTATGTACTTAAAAATGACATGGCGTTTGACCGATACAAGTTCATGGAGGTAGGTATGTTAAGTTATGTTAGGTATGTTAAGGTTCTAAGTATGATTTACAAGCCAAATAAAGTCGCTCACATAATGTATAAGTGCTTTAATGCCTCGTATGCCTTATGACTTATATTGGCTTGCAGTTTATATGAATTGGTTTACTGGTTCATTGATTAAAATCTTATATTTCAATAGAATATTAGGAGTCACTGCTCTCTAAAGTTACAGGTGTGGTCACATTCTTATTTTTAGAAAGTTTTTTATTTTATTTTCCCCTCCGCAGGAAAACAAATTTCTAAAATTCCAGTCCTGAACAGCAGATTTAGAGTTTTCTGACTGTGTGCAGCAGTTTCACACGAAGCTTTAGCAAACGTTTGATTGTAATCAGTTATATTTGATGACTTATATATTCGGCCATAAGTGAACAATATGTCAATGTTGAAGTTGATGAGATGCTTCCTGAAAAATGGAAAAGCGACTTTTATAGAGGCCAAAATGTGATGTAAAGACGAGGAGGTCAGTACATCTCCAGAACTGGAGGTCTTAACTTGCTCTGAGGGGGGATGACTGTTGAACTGACATCATGGTCATCTTTGTCCAAGGCTCACTGACGATCGTGGGGAACGAGGGCTAGTCTGTCTTATCCTAAACCACAGACGCTCTGCTGTAGTAAAAATAGTTCAAATTTGCTGCTTCTCTGATAGAAGGGTGTTATAACATCTGGTACGGGTGGTTTTAATGTAATGGTCGGTATACACGCACACTGTTTTTTGGTAGCAAAACTTTAGCCAGACAAAACAAGAAAAGCTACAGTTCAATTCATTAACTGTCATGTAAATGTCTCATTGTGCCTCGCCCACATCAGAGTGTAAATGCACTCGCTAGTGGTTTTCCCTGTCTTGGCATAAACTGTGAGCTTTTCATGTGATGCTGTTGAGTCCCCGCGCTCTGCAGCCTGAACCCTCCACCCATAGAAGTCTTCAATAATTCATGATCTTTTGGTTGAAGACTTACTTGTAGGCAACATTTAGTCCAGCTGAACAGCTATATCTAGCCACGGGCAGCATCATCCGACTTCTCCTGTGGCTTAAGTGATTTATTTGAGATAGTGGTTTTCCAGCCGCCTTTTAAGGCCACCACTCCGCTTACAGCAACGACACATAGAACGAAAATGATTGTTAGACTTGAAGCATTGAAGATGAGGGTAATTTTTTAATGAAGAGGACTGAGGGCCTCTTAAACAAAATACAGCTTTATTACACATTAACAAAAATGAGGAATTTATAGAAGATCATGTGTGATATTGTAACATTAAATATTGTAACATGTCTGAAATACAATTCCATTTTAGGCATTCATCTATTATGGCTGTTATGGCTACACAACCTCAGATTTTGTTCTTTAATGTGGCAATTATCTTATCTGATCTTATCTTATCTTATCTTATCTTATCTTATCTTAAGTGCACATTTCAGTGCCACTATACATTTGTGTTAACTTAAAGTACTCCTTATAATGATGTATAAAAGCTATATAGATGTCCTTACATGCTGACACTCGGCTCGAATGATCTCTCCTTCTGTCTGGGCCTGTTTGTGTGAATGCGTGCATGTGCATGAAACCTCCAATATAGCGAGCGCTCCTTGAACAGAAGCAGAAGAAGAAGAGGCAGGAGCCTCTGATGGTTCAGTCTAACGTGGAAGGGAGGTCTCGCACTCGTCGCACCAAACAGAGTGAAGAACAGGCTCCACTGGTGGAATCCTACCTCAGCTGCAACAGCAGCACCATTTACCAGGGTATGAACAGCACTCCTCAGCCACTCTGTTCCGAAAGCTTTAACAGAGAAGTAGAACAATTCTTAAAATATTTTTATGTGTGGCTGATGCTTGGTGCGGTGACAATACTAAGTAATGTCCTTTTTTCAAATTTCCTCCATTGAAAAGTTAGATCTTGGACTGATTCACCTCACCTGCGGCTCTTTTATGGAGAGTGAGTGAGTGTTTTGGCCTCACTGATATAGCTCTGGCCGAACTCACATAGCTCTGACCACACCAACCTAACTCTGGCCACACCCATGTAGTGCTGACCGTATCCACATAGATCTGACCACACCCACATAGTGCTAAAAATACCCACGTAGCTATGACCACACCTACATAGCTCTGTTCTCACAAATATAGTGCTGACCATACCCACATAGCTCTGGCCAAACCCACATACCTGTGAGCACGCCCACTTAGCTCTGGCCACACCCATGTACTGCTAATATCCATATAGTGCTGACCATACCCACATAGCTCTGACCACACCCACTTAGTTCTGGCCACACCCATGTAGTGCTTACCATATCCACATAGCTCTGACAACACTCACATTGTGCTGACCACACCCACATAGTGCTGACCACACCCACATAGTTCTGACCACACCCACATAGTGCTGACCGTACCCACATAGCTCTGACCACACCCACATAGTGCTGACCACACCCACATAGTGCTGAACATACCCACATAGTGATGACCACACCCACGTAGATCTGAACACACCCACATAGTGCTGACCATACCCACGTAGCTATGACCACACCTACATTGTTCTGACCACACCCACATGGTGCTGACCACACCCACATTGTGCTGACCACATCCACATTGCTCTGCCTTTACTGCATGTTCTAAAGATAGACTGATGAGGTCATGTGTCCCAGCTGTGCGTCACTGAACACATACAGACGATAGGCAGACAGGGAAATTATCAAAAACTAACCTACACGTAACTGAGGTCCTGGTTCAAATCGTAGGTCGTACTCCTGAGAAGATGACACGATGATGAGCCCAAGAAGTTGCTGAACAAATTGCATATAGTTTGGCCAGATTATGTTTTGAGATGTTGACTTTAAAGCGAGTTAAAAAATCTTTAGATTCTGATATTTTCCAACCATCATTACTCATGTTTACAATGGAAGTCAATGGAGCAGTTTGATGGACCACCTTTAGCTCCAGGTCTTCCTCAGCCCAAACGATAAAACTGTCTGGTTCCATTATGGTATTAAATGAACCAGCACAAATTATCTGTCATTTGATGTGAAAATTATGGATGTGCAGTCACAATTGTGGGATTTTTAAGGCAAGTTGTTAGGAGAAGTTCCAGACAACATATCAACTCCTCTCCACTCTAGGGTCATGTGACCTCACTTTAGCAATGCGCAATACACACTCATTATAAAATCTGAAACTGAGCAAGAATCAGCCAAAACGTAAATCTGTGATTGTTATTTAACTGTTTTAGATATTAAAATGCAGACACTGACAAATAAAGTCCCAATTACTTCCCCATTGCTTGTTTAAACCTTTTAATGATGTTTCCACGTTAAGGATGTGCAAACTTACAGGGATGGCAGCGATTTCCAATTTTTGTTCATGAAAATTTGTTTAAGCAGTTCTTACGATTTTTTTTCGCAGAAAATGTTTTGCAAACCATAACTTAAGGTCCTAGCAAACCATTCCCGACTGAGAAACACAATTTGAGGTACGTCCTACCGCATGCGCTGTCAATGCTGCGAGACAAGGTTGACAGTTTGCAGTTTCTTAATGTAATTATAAATGTGCTGCCAAAATAGCACAAAAATAAACATGTAAAAATAGCAGAAATAACTGCAACATTGTGGATCATTTCCTATCATTTATGGGAAGAACTCTCATTGTTCTGTAAATAGCAGAAGTGGTTTTAGAAAGTAGATGGACGAGGTCGTCTTATCTGCACGCAGGGATCAGAACAGCTCTCTCCAGGCTCGGAGCCACATAATGTCATGTAGAAGAGAGATAAATATTTTGATATGTTATTACGTTTTAGACTAATATTCTGAGGGAAGGAAGGCAGTAAAAATTGTATTAGCCACCGCTGTTCACAAGGAGGAAATGTTTTTTTAAGCCAGAATTTAAAAATGAACTATTTCAACTAATCAAGAACCTGTGATATATTTCTATAAAATACCCCAATAACATATTACAACTTCTGCAATACTGACTATAAACTAAAATACATTTCTAGAGAGAACATGCTGTGAACTTTGTGATCATGTTTTTCCTTAGTTAGAACTTTGCTTTGATGGATTACTATTTTCATAATATTATTTATTCTCATAGACTCAATGGACTTTTATGATGTGTTCTCACTATTAGAATAAAAACACTTCTCCAAACTTACTGCTATACAATGTAAGATTTATTTATATTAGCCATCAAACATATTTATTTTCTTTTGGCCTGTGGTGAACTTTTTGACTTTTGTCTGTCTCTCTGCCCACGGCTGTCCTGATGACTCTGCCTACATTCAGTGCAAGAAGCTGAACCGGAGGAGGTGAAGGTGATTGCAGACGCACAGCTGCCCCGCTCAGCCAAAAAGGGCAAGGCATCGGCCAGCCCCACGCCACACACAGGCAGCGACAAGAGAGAGAGGAAGGGGAAACACAAAGGTCAGCCTGGTAGACCCGTGTAGAAAGAACATGTGAATACATAGAAATGTATGTGTTTATGTATCGACATGCAGTATATTGGCATATTTAAGACCATGGGATATTTGCAGAATGGAAACAGTCAGAGAACTTTTGCGTCCTTTCTACCTAAATTCTGATGTTGTTGTTCTTTTTATTTTTTTCATTTACTGATTCATGCCAAAACACCACAAATGTGGATTTAGCTGGTAGAAGAAGTCCACAGTGTGAAAGATAAGAAGCCAAGTCCTTTACCATTCAGTCGTCGGGTCTCCTCAGGCTCTCTTTACAATCCTTACATGGTGGTTCCACTTCTGACTATTCAAGCCACATCCAACAAAACACACCACAAGTGAAGCCTGCCCTCATTGTGGTGCCATGCTTGTCAGAGCTCAGCTGGGTGCGATGATTTATGACACTGTGAGTCTGACACACCACACCACAAGTAGCGACGTCTTTAGAATGGAAGGGGAAAATCTGTGGAAAATTGGTATTTAACTTTATGTATGGTTATTCTGTACTTTCTCAAAATTCACAGTAGGTTGCTGGAGACTGAAGGCTATACATTTGGAAAGTTAGAATAGTTAAATATAGAAGAATCATTACAGAATAATAAGAAACTGCTACACAAAGAAAATCATAAGATAGAGATAATTTGTCCCACCATAAAGGGAAAAAGGCAGCGATGGGATTTCTCTTGGCTAAAAGATTAATCAGGCCAGCAGCATCAAAATAACCACTAATGAGACTGTCTAACTCCGCTTCTGTCTCACTCCATTTCTGTCTTACCCCCATAGTTTCAAGTCAGCTATTTATGTTCCGGAAAAGTTGGTTATATTATGGAATCGTCATCGCCACCACCTTGTCCATTTGTGCTGCAGATCCTAAGTGTTAACCTGATAATTTAAAAACTATTTCATGTCTTAATTTCAAATTTGTTTTAATTTAGTGTGTAATTGATCATATTTCACTAACTAGGGCTTTTGTTTGAGCAAAAAAATAATTTTTAACCATTACTTCCCAACCAATTGCACTAGTCTGCATTTAGCACCAGTCCTGGAAAATGTAAGAAGCTGTTTTCCTCTATCAATCATCTTCGAAAACCACAAACTCCCCCACTTACAGAAATGACCGAAGAGCACTATAATCATTTCATGGCATTCTTCAAATCGAAAATTTACTCAATCCATTCTGTCCTTTGTGGTTCCTCCACTTTACCTATCTAGTCTGCTTACTCACAGTTTGAGATTTCCCAGCCTCTAAATTGCTTCCCAGAAATCTCACAGCAAGATGTTGAGAATATCATCAGGATGATGAAACCCTCCACCTGTGCCCTGGACCCCTTTCCTACAGCCCTAGTGAAAACTAACATCTTTTCCATCAGTCCCCTGATCATGGCTGTAACAAACCAATCCCTCCAGGCTGGCTTTGTTCCATCTGCACTTAAAGCAACCATAATCAGACCACTCCTCGAAAAACCTACTCTCGATTCACAAGATTTTGCAAATTACAGGCCAATTTCCAAACTCCCATTCCTCTCAGAAGTACCAGAAAAAGTAGTTGCTGCCCATCTCTAGGACCACCTCAAATACAACAACCTCTTTGATACCTTTCAGTCTGGTTTAGGCTCCGCCCACAACACAGAATCAGTTCTGCTTAGAGTCACAAATGACCTACGGATGGCAGCAGATGCTAGTTCACCTTCCCTCCTGATTCTCCTTTATTTGTCTGCTGTCTTCGACACTGTGGACCATGGAATACTCCTACACCAGCTCCTTCACACCTCTGGTTTCACTGGACGACAGAACAGAATACATTTCCCGGACACACACCATCACCTGTGGGGTCGCCCAGGGATCAGTCCTTGGCCCCATTCTCTTCTTACTGTACATGCTCGCCCTTGGTCATGTCACCAGTCGATATAGACTCTCATTCCATTGCTACACTGATGACACGCAAATCTATATAAAAACTGACACGTGTCTTCCCCAGCTTCTCCATCCCAATCCTCAGCACAACTTTCTCCAGTTGAACAGCTCAAAAACCGAAGCAATTTTAATTGGCACCCCACATCAGACCTAGTTGTCCTCCATAACCAGTATACCTTTCTCTGGTCACGACATTCCCCTCTCTTCATCAGTCACCAACCTCGGCGTAAGATTCGATCCTCAACTCACTTTTGAATCCCACATCAAACACATCTGGAAGATCTCCTTTCACCATCTCAGAAATATTTCCAAACTCGGTTCTGCTTTTCAGCATCATTCAATGTGAGTGATCACCTTGAGTGATGCTGAAAAGCTGGTTCACGCGTTTGTCTCCTCCAGACTGGATTACTGTAACGCACTGTTCATCGGGATCCCTGATAAAAGTCTTCAAAAACTACAGTATGTTCAAAACAGTGCTGCAAGGATCCTGATGAGACTTTGTAAACACGAACACATCACCCCTGTTCTTCATTCCCTTCATTGGCTTCCCATCTCCACCAGGATTGATTATAAGATCTCTCTCCTCACTCACTAGTACCTCCATGGCAACGCACCTCCCTACCTAAAATAACTACTCACCCCACTGACCTCAACACGATCCCTCCGTTCTACCCACTCATACCGCCTCCTCCTTCCCCGGACTAAGCTCAGCTCCATGGGTGATCGGGCCTCCTGTCTTGCTGCCTCTCGTCTGTGGAATGCCCTCCCTGACCATCTGAGTGCTCCACAGACGACTGAGACTTTTAAAAATGGACTTTAAGATTTGATCCAAATGTAAAGTGTGTTATAAATTAAATGTATAATTATTATTATTATTATTTTTATTATTATTATTATTATTATTACATATCCGATTATGTCTAAATTGACTCATAAGAATCTACACAAGATAGATCTAACTTGTGGTTAGTTAAATTGTTTCACTATAATCTTTCATGTTTAAGTCAGTTGGGTGCTTTTTCTGGAAAACACAGTTCCTCGTCCTTAACCTCCCAATCATAAGTCTAATCGTGTTGAGTATTTTATAACTGAGCTCAGAGAAAATTGTGAACTGTATTGATCTTCATTATTGAGTCACTATGGGATCTTATCTTAGAGCTTATTGCTGACTTCATAGAAATAGTAAAGTCAATAAGGACTGTTTGAGATGTTAATGAATAACATTCAATTTGAGGAGTTCAGTCAGGGGATTGTGGGTTTTTGGGGACATAGTCTTGCTGTAGGGTCGATGGTGTCCGTTTAGCTTACCAGAAACCTATGCACTAAAAAACGTGTGATACAGCAAGACTGCAGAACTGTACTTTGTTCTAATTGTAAAGTCTTTCCATAAATAAAATACCAAAATCATGATTAAACAAAAATAAAAGAAGTGAAAGCAACATTTCTTTTTGGAATGCTTCCAACAATTTTTATTAAAGAACATGAGATTCATACTAATATGAGATGCATACTAATAGTATGAACCATACTAATCTATTAGTATGAATCACTATTAGTATGAATCACCATCAGTATGATTCATACTAATAGATTAGTATGATTCATACTGATGGATTAGTCTTGACTAGTTAAGACTACTCTATCAAACCTAAAACACCAGAATAGTGTTAGAAAACACTCACACCTCCATCTTAGATGTGATGTGGACATGATATCACATTTACATTTACATTTTCTTGCTTTGCCTGACCTGTTGTCATATTCTGATTGCAGTAACACATTTTATAATGTGATACTGGCTCTGGTTCTGATGCGGTTTGTTCTTGTTTGTGGGACTGTGGCTGAGCAGCGATCGATGACCTGGCTTCCCCGCAGAATGATGGCCAAATCCAGATCATGACTGTAGGTCGCCAAACCTCAGAAGAGGGCGAGGCGGAGCCTGTAATAGGCTGCACCCAGTCACAGAGTAAACAGGATCTGCGCGTCACCATGCTCAAGAAAGGTACTGTCAGCATTCAGGAAATCCTGCCACTGCATCTGCAAAATCATTGAAATATCCATACCCAAGTTCTTCAAATTGAATCATCTGAAGAATCACTAAACAGGATTATGTAATTTGATAAAACCGAAAAATTCCCTTATGGGTGAATTGTTTAGTGAAAACTTGCTATACCAAAAGGTTGAGCTAATGTAATTTAAATGGACAATTTTACATGATATAAAAAATGCTTGAACAAAATTATTTATCATTTTATGATAAATTGAACGTGTCTAAAATATTACATTTATATTATTATATTATCTTAGATATGATATAATATGTATCTGCCGAACAGTCACAATTAATATTTGCCATTATATTAAATGTATGAAACTGAGGGGTGAAAGACTTGATTGTATAAAATGCTAAAAGTGCTGCTTGTGCTGCTGCTGAAGATTAGTAAGGATACACTGTCCTGCCAAAACACCAGAAAATACGGACACTAGTGAGCACCTCGAATGTGTCCCCACTGAGTTCAATCACCTGATTGAATCTTTAATTTAGAGGAATCATGTGACCTAGATAAACACAAACCTCATAATTGTGAGGCTTAGAAACATATCGTGTTTCAATATAAAACTCCACATTTATGGTTCTCTATAAATGTTTCAAGCCATGTCCTTGAGCAAACATCTAAATCTTGTAACTAGTTTATTTTTTTATGTTCACTTGTCTGTTGGTGAAGGTATATCCAGCAGTATGAATTTTGATGAAGAAGAGGATGATGAGGATGAAATTAGCTCCAGTTCCTCACAGCTCAACAGCAACACAAGGCCAGGCTCCGCCACCAGCAAGAAGTCCGGCAAGGTATAAGAGTCCACAGCACTCACGGTTTCCACTCTGATGTTTCTCTCTATGCCCACAACAAAAAGGACGTTGTGGGCATAGATTTGGTCGGTCCACTGGAAGCTGTTCACCACACAAATGAAGCACGGCTATGGTTTTGCTGGTCTTTTTCTTCTCCAAACAATATAACAGCAAAGAAATGATGAATTTTTGCTATCTACAGCCTGCTTTTCATTTAGACTGAAGTAATTACTTCAAAGTCATTATTTTGCTGTGATGGTATAGGAGGAATTTGTATTTGGTTGGAGAGGCTTATATGGAGATCCAGATTCTCCACTGTAAGATTTAATGTGTCATTTATATAATCAAAAATACTATTCAATATATTAAAAGTATGTCTGTTTTCAGCCTGAGCTGAAAATCTTTCTTTTTTTTTTTTCAAAATGGCAGAGTTTCCAGTTTTCTTACCAGGTCATTATTTTAGACACAGCGGGCTCATTCTGAGTCCCAGCAGCAGATTTGATCTCCAGACTAATAACTCTAATGTTCTAATGAATGTCGGCTATTCACCATTCCATCACCTCACGAGGGGTCTTTTCCTGCGCAGGCCGTTTCTCAACCACAGGAAGTGGCATCAGCACCCTCTCCAGCAGTCAATGAGCCTTCCATCGACGTGGACGACCTGGAAGAGTTTTCTCTGAGGCCTGCACCCCAGGGGGTCAGGGTGAAATGCAGAATCACAAGAGACAAGAAGGGCATGGACAGAGGCATGTATCCGACGTACTACCTACACCTGGAGAGAGAGGACGGCAAAAAGGTGAGTGGGGACTGGAGAAATTCTTACTGTAAAAGGTATCGATCCAAACAACTACAACAAAATAACTTTTTATAGAGCTTGAAAAACATTTCATGACAGACTGATGATTTAAAATAGATCATTATACTTGTGTTATATATTATTGTTTGTGCCTGAATAAGTTGATTGTCTTTGAGTGGACCGGTGGAGCTGATATCTTAAAAACTGGGTCTGTGTTTTGGCTGCTTACAGGTGTTCCTGTTAGCTGGCAGGAAGAGGAAAAAGAGTAAAACATCAAATTACCTAATCTCCATCGATCCCACGGATTTGTCTCGAGGCGGAGAGAGCTTCATCGGTAAACTGAGGTAAGCCCCTGTGTTTCTTCCCACACCAGCCTCTTAAAACCTGTTCAATCTAGCGAGGAAACATTTCCTCGGAAAATCACTGGAATACATTTAGAACGCTGCTCTGTCGGTTAGTCTTTGAGCTGCTGAGGCATGACCGAGGAGGGATTGAGCACTTTAAATTTTACAAATAGTATTTGAGCAGCGTCTTTATTGTAATTATCAGGCGAGTAATATCCTACTTACTTTGTCCTGCATGCACCGTCCTCACAAACGGGCTCCAGCTGTAAACTTCAGCAAGGCCGCAGTGCCATTGGTGGAAGGTGAGCGGTGACATCTCTGGGGACCGCTGCAAGCCTGCGTTAGTAGCTCCATGGAAACTCCTGGGGAGTTTAATCAAATGTGGCTCTGTGTAGCCTTTAATCTTCAGAGCTGGCCTGACCATTGGTCGATCACCTCTCAAACCGCTTCAATCACAATCTCGCTTGATTGATGGAGATCTAAATTTAAATGTACTTTGACCTTCTCGTGTAGTGCCTCTTAAGAGCCCCCGTTAAAGACCAAATGAGCTATGGCCTTTCAGAGTGAAACACTCAGATGCTAAAAGCCGTGCCTTTGGAAAACCTCTGCTAAACCGTGATACTTACGTACAGAGAACATTAATGTAAACTAATACAATCATACACTGGGTGAATGGTTGCACTGGTGTGTGTTTTTATGAGCCTGTATCAGTTGGATGAAAGCTTTAGTGTTTGACTTTCACTGCTTAAATATAAATATTGCTGAGAAACACAAACTAAAGCTAGGCCTAGGCTGTCGTCCCTGACCACGAGGGTATATCTCCCAAAAAGCCCCCAATCCCCTGCATTGTAGAAGCAATTCTCATAGATTAACGCCTCTAATTTAATCTGAAGTAAAGTCCCGAATTGCACCATATCCACCAAATTTGGACTCAATTGGAGCAACGGTTGAGAAAATTATGGCCCAAAAACATTCGGATTGCTCCCCCTAGTGTTGGGAATATACAACTGACCTTTCCCAGAATCAATCCAGTCCTTCCTGACACTAAGCTCTATGTAGGTATTAAATTTGAAAATATTCTATGGAATAGCGTTTGAGTTTTTCCATGATGTGTGAATAACATACCTGTGTAAACTGTTATTAAGTATAAATTAGATCGTAATGACAATGTGCAATAAAAATAAATACCATGAAATTAGAAATCATCCAGTGTAAAGGCTTAAAGAAAAAATATGTACACTCTTAATCATATAAACAGTTTGAAGCATATTTGGATAAATAACCATGTCATAAACATGCTATTAATGCAGCATATGTACACACACATAAACCAGCAGAGCTGCAGCATTTCCCCACTTAATGTTATTTCTGAAACTTTATGTCAGAGGTTATACAATTTATTTTATTCACAGAACACTTTACCTTTTACTGGGCATCAACAAGCTGTTTATAGCTCAGAAGTCACAGGAAGGTAAAGCCCTCGCTGCAGGCCACTTCTCTCCCTCCGTGGTTCCATGACTCACTGCCAGAATCTGGACCGGACCATCTACCTACTGCAGGGGTCTTAATGAGGGTCCACGTCGAAATTTGGGGAATAGAAAATAGCCACATAACAGATGAAATTAGAAAAAACGACCAGCATAGCTAATTGTTACGTAATCCCTCTTAATCAGCAGAGTTTCACAGAATAATGTCCAATGAGAAGTTTTTATTCACAGGAATCAATAACAGCCAAAAAACTACATTTTCTAGTTCAAACAATATCAACCAAAAGGAACATTAAATAACCGGTGGTAAATGGCTGGGCTGAGGATTGGCTCACTCTTGGTCAACGCACCAGTTATCGTAGTACATTCTGGGATTTGCAGTATCTGTGGTGTTTCTGCTGTATACCAGCGGGCCACTTATTATAGAAATAAGATATTGTCTCGCAGGCTGGACGTAATTATTTACGATTTTTGTCAACATTTGTCCCTGTTGGGCCACAATCCAAACAATAGAAACTCCAGAGCAGAGCGGCTGCATTAGTGCGCAACAACCGATTGACCAGACGGTCTGTTTTTATAGACAAATCCATTAAAAGTTGGCCCTAAAAGGAATAAAGTTACAAGAAGATTCAACATGGGGCTCTGGCTGTAGTCAGCTTGGGGTATTGAATGGTGTTTTTTCTTTGCTTTGGAAATAAGTAAGATGAATTTTGTCGATTTTCTCCATCATATCGGCTGATTGGTTCGCTGGTAGGATGCACTTCACATCAATAATCTTAAAAAAAAGCCCAGAGAACTCAAAGGTTAGTCATTGTAAAGTTAGTTCACTTTCCTATCGAGAGCGTGACATCATAACATCCATTACTGTCGTATCACACAATCTGAATGCACATTTTTTATCCAGAGGCACTCTGGGAAAACTCCTTGTAACATTTATCACATACTGTTTCTCTGACGCACACAATCAAACGCATACAGAGCATCAAAAGCGATTCTTGCTACTCTGTTTTCTTTGCAGGTCTAACCTAATGGGAACTAAGTTCACGGTGTACGACAACGGGTTAAACCCTATGAAGAGCACCACCAGCCTCGAATCCAGCAACCTGCGCCAAGAGCTAGCAGCCATTTGCTATGTGAGTCGGTTGGCAGCGCTGAGCATTTCAAGATCTCTGAGGTTACATTTTGAGCTGTGACTGCGCAGTAAGACACATAATACAGTAATTCAGTGCGTTTACATTCACTAGAGATAGACGTCTTTGTAGGACAACTTGCTTTGAAAATACACCATTCAGGTGGGTGGGTGAGTGGTGGCCTTTGAGATGCAGTTCCATGTAGGCAGACTGACTCATCGTCATCATCATCACACAAAACATCCTCGCAACAAACTGAAGAGAAACAGAGTTTCCCTAATCAGATTGAAATCTACGTTTTTTTTGTATGTATATATACATACATAGATACATATGTATGTATGCATGTCTGTATGAATGTATTTGTATGTATGTATGTATTTGTATCTATGTTTTTATGTATGTATGTATGTTTGTATGTATGTATCTATGTAGGGATGTATCTATGTATGTATTTGTATGTATGTATCTATGTAGGGATGTATCTATGTATGTATTTGTATGTATGTTTCTATGTCTGTATGTATGTTTGTATGTATGTATCTATGTAGGGATGTATCTATGTATGTTTGCATGAATGTAAGAATATATGTATGTATTAATGTCTGTGCGTATGTATGAATGTATTTGCGTATTTATGTCTGTATGCATAGATCCTTGAGGGCATGTTTGTATTTATTTATTTATGTATGTGTGTAGGTATATATGTATGTATGTGTATATATGTTTGTTGTTTCCATGGAAACATGAGATTCATCTGGTAAACGATAGGTACTAGCTTCATCAAACTTTAAACATGTACCCACCGTATCATATTGTTGTGCTTTTTAATATTTTTTATTTCATATACATTTAATGTAGTGTTCTTTCCATGATTTGTGTGAGGTAACTCTGAAAGGTGGTTTTCTAGTCCGGATCATGCAGTACATCCAGAACAAGACCCAACGGAATAAAAGATATGTCATGTACTGATGTGTTTAATATGTGGGGGATGTCTCTCAGATATGACACCTCTGGATGAGTCTGGTTGTTAAGCTGCAACAAATACAGCATATAATGAAATATATATATGTCTTCACAAACCGTAGAAGTACCTTTGTCTTTTGTATTGATTACAACCTTTACTAGAAACATTAAAAGCATTTTTTCAAATCAGTTTTGACATTATCAACATAAAACATCATCATCCAAATAATATGTAAGTAAAAATGTTTTTGAAAGCTTTGTAAAGGGTGAACATCATTTTCACATTATCATTTTCACATCAGGAAACCAATGTCTTAGGATTCAAGGGTCCCCGAAAAATGAGTGTCATCATTCCTGGAATGAACATGGACCACGAGAGAGTGTCCATCCGCCCACGGAATGTAGGTCTTACGTTATTCCTCGCACCCTGTGTTACTCTGTGTAAACCTAACTCATTGAAACCCTGGATCTGGTGTCAGTGGTGCCGGTTTGAATTATATTCCGCTCTATTTCAGGACCATGAGTCACTCTTGGCTCGGTGGCAGAACAAGAACACGGAGAGTGTGATTGAACTTCACAACAAGACGCCCGTATGGAACGACGACACGCAATCCTACGTGTTGAACTTCCACGGCAGAGTCACTCAGGCGTCCGTCAAGAATTTCCAAATCATTCACGACAATGACCGTGAGTTCAAACCCGAATGTCTTGATGCTATGCTACTTCATTTTATATATTTATTAAACCGTGGCCATTTTTTTTTTTTTACCCATCTGTCGACTTTACCTTTATTTCCCCTTCCTTCCAGTCTTATCTAGATTCAAGGGGGGGGGGGGGATATTCAGAGGAAGTAATGGAAAAACTAGGACTGGGGTATACACCCGAGAAGCCCCCAATCCCCTGTGTTGTACAAGTAATCCCCTTATTATTGTAGTACAGGCTCCCCCTGGGAACTAAAATATGAACTATTGGAGTAAACACGACGTATCCAAGATAGATATCCTCCAGTCCGTTCATATGCACCAAGTATGGACTAAATCAGACCAACGGTTGATAAATTATGGCCCGAAAACACGAAGGTTGGTGATTTTATTGGATTAATATAGATATTTTTCACCTGCCAACCGCCGCCAAGGGTTGGTCGTGTTAATGTGATAACTCAAAAACTATTTCATGGATCATTCTCCCTTAGTGCGAGGAAGAATTGGATTGATGGAGGGAAAGGTTAGTTGTATATTTCTGACAGTAAGGAGAGCTTCATCTCTAAAAAGATTTCGGGCTGTTATTTCTCAACAGATTTAGTCCAAATTTTGTGCGTATGAATCGAGTCCAGGAGAAATATGTTATATATAGCTAAACTTTTACTTACTAGGACGAGCTTTCATATGAAAAACACTGTTTTTGGACATTTCTACTTCATGGCCGGTCTGAATTAGTCCATATTTTCTGCATATGAATCGACTCGAGGAGTTTTTTCTTGTATAAATCATATGTTAAACTAATAGCTCAAATCTTACCCACTAGGGGGAGTTTTTTTCACGTAAACACTGTTTTTCCGACATAACTTTAACTTTGCTTTGGGGGGTTCAATAAGAGGGATTGCTTGTACAATGCAGGGGATTGGGAGCTTTTTGGAACTACACTCTTGATGAGACGACAGCGGAGGCCTAGTTTGGATTGATTTGATTCTTTTGCGAGGTTTTTGCGAGGAAAATGGTTTGGAGCCTCTCCTAAATGTGTTTCTTCCTCCTCCTCCTCCTCCTCCTCCTCATCCTCCTCATCCTCCTCATCCTCCTCCTCCTCCTCTGCAGCTGACTACATCGTGATGCAGTTCGGCCGCGTGGCAGAAGACGTCTTCACCATGGACTATAACTACCCAATGTGCGCTCTGCAAGCCTTCGCCATCGCTCTCTCAAGCTTCGACAGCAAGTTAGCCTGTGAGTAGATCCCAGCCTGGTTGTCAGTGGAGACCCGGTCCATCTGTCCCCTCAACAAGGGTCAGACGGGAAATGTCCAAAATCACCAGTACCTTGGAAATCCTGCATATTCCAAAATGCTTCATGGGCCTCAAGTTTTGCGGGTGTGAGTGTGAGAGTGTGAGTCTGTATGTATGTGTGTGTGTGTGTGTGTGTGTGTGTGTGTGTGTGTGTGTGTGTGTGTGTGTGTGTGTGTGTGTGTGTGCGTGTGTGTGTGTGAGTGTGTGTTGGGGGGAGGGGGGTAGCTCAGGTTTGCCTTGGTCAGTGGAAGAAAAAAAAGCACAAAGAATAATAACATTTCAAAATATGGTTTATTTTGATTTGATAACTGTAGTCATTTTGTAGTGTACTGGCATTTAAAAAAAAACAAACAAACACAGTTCCCTTATGTAGTAACTAGAAAGATTTAACATTTCTTTATCTTTAAATTATAACTAACAAAAGTCGGCTGTATTTTTATGTACTGAATGTTTCACGCAGAAACACACGCGCATGAGAACTCCTTACACACAAGCTACTGAATGAAACTCCACATGCACATCACGACAGAGTTTGTTTTTTATGTATTTATTACATGTTCTTTTTTGTTTGTTTTTAAATCATTTCTAATAATTATTTTAGCTGTATTGTTTCCATGGAGCTGCAAGAACACAAATGACTAATTAATATCTGTGTATGCGTACGAAACTCTGTGGGACTTTGGACAAGAGCGTGGCCAAGGCTTAAATGTCATGACAGAGTGATACGTGAATGTATAGGATGATGGTGCACTTTATTTTGAAGTTTCCAGAGGAAGGGATATAGCTGTACATACTTTATTGTGCCTTTTGAGGACTTGATTCCAGTCTTCAGCTTTGGCTCCAGCTGGTCTTTGCTCTTCTTGCTGTCCTCACCTGCATTGGAGATCTTTCTCTGTAGCTACTTGGAGTTCAGTCGTCTGAGCTAGAGTGCAATTAAGCTAATGAATTAAATTGTGTTCCAGGAGATGATAAATCGAATTAAGTTTCACTAACTGCACGCACATATTTGAATTCACCCCACGGCAAGAAATGTGAACCTCTTTAGAGGGAAGAGTAAATCGAGCAGCAGATATAGAATGCATCGCACTCGCGCTAAAGTTAGCGCTCACTACTCCTCATCAAACCGAACATTTTCAGATGTACGCACACTAACGGCATGAATCTGCCACAGATTCCATATTTCCCCACTTGCTCTTTACGTCTTTTATTAATTTGATGCTTCGCTGGCGACTGAGGTGGTGCGCTCCCCTTCTGACCCCCTCCCACCTCCTGTCATGTCACCAAACTGTCCTATGGAGAAAAGGCCGGCGAGGCCACAAAAATAAAAAAAAATATAAAAGTTTTTTTTATCATTTAGTTTATTGATAGTCACATTTATACTCAACATATTACTTGTCTTGATCTTTGTAGGGCTGTACCCTTTCTCAACTATATGAGAGTATTTTGTATTTTATGACCTTGAAAAAAACATGAAATCCTGAGTAAAGGCAACGAACAATCCGATACCGCTATTGTTACTGTGGGTTATGAGGAAGTCTTTATCACAAATGTGCTATTCTTGTACTTGACTGTGTTTTAACTATTTTAAAGTAATATTTTAAAATGGTTGATACTCTTGCTGTAAACTGTGCTTTTCATACATGTGTCCCATGAACAAAGGATCTCCCACTTTCTGTTTTGTGATGTACAGTAAATGGTGTACAGTTTACCGTCGTGGTATAGAACATGGAAGAAAAATAAAACTTCAGTCTGTTAAAACGAGCCTGTGTGTGTTTCTCTTTAAAAAAAAAAATGCTCCCCTGCTTTTGTGAATTGCATGATTTTTTTTTTTTTTCCCAGGTTCCCTTTTTTAAAACAGGCTAAGAGGTTTATTTCAGTGATTTGAGATTCTATTTGTGATTGTTTGTTGGTTATTGACAAATCTGTTATGTAGCTGAAGGCAGGCAGTTGTCCGCCTGTAGACAGAGTTTGCTACAAGGTTTCTCCCTTTTGAAAAGAAAATTAAGAAAATCTACCTGCTGCCAAGGTTTCGCTCATGAGGAAATTAGCAAAAAATAAATAATTTTTTTAATTCATATCTCATCAATATATCTTATTAATATCTATCAATCTATCTAGATAATGTAATTAACCTAGAATGAGAAATAATTTGGACAAACATGTTTTTAAACAGTACAAAATCACTATTATTTAATAATACAATTTTGTATTCTGTTAAAAAGATTCAAATTTAATTAGATTAGCGCAACATTTTTGTAGAGCATGTTTTGAGAAAAACTATTTAACCCTTATTAGACTTCTTTTTTGGTTTGAGTAAAGATACGTAATTGTGTTAAGTAAGTCCTAACATGCTTTAATATATCAAAAAAATATAGGACTTTCTCAGTAGCCATGGTTAATGCCCTTCGTCGGTGGCCCCTTTGACATGTGGTGTCCCCCAGGGCTCCATCCTTGGCGCCTAATTCATAGCATATACATGCTGCCTCTGGGTCACGTTATAAACAGGTTCATTCAAGAGTCACACATTTGTCAAATACAAAATAGAGATTCAAAATGTGATAAACCAAGCAGTTGATCAGGACGTTAAAGGTTTATTAAATATGTATAAATATGTTCTAGATCTACTCCTTCAAAAAGATGTGTGTCATAATAGTTGCTGTGATTTGGCTGTAGTTATACAAATAAAATTGCCTAGACCTGACGTTGTACGCCATAATGACACTGTTATTACCATGTTATTACCACAAAGGGAGCATCCCTAAGAGTAGAGTCATAGCGCACCACCAGGTGGAGACAGATATTACAACGCATGGGTGGGCATTGCACACACTGTCCTGATGTCTACACATCTTCTTCAAACATAAAAACAATACCACCTGCAGGTTGATGTGATCTAAAATGAGTTTTTATATTTGAGCGATCTTGATAAAAATAAATGAAAATTTACAATTTATAATCTCCGGTTCTTTATATTGTTCTGAAGGATCTGGACGCACACATGGTGCTATTATTCAATCAGTCATAATGGGTTTCGACTCAGGCTGAGGGGGGCGGAGCTATTTCACCAACCTCAGTTCCATAAGAAGGTGCAGCTAGAGAGGAAGAGTGAGGCATATTTCATTTGCAAAAGAGTGAAACACTGTATCACTGGGTGGAGCGTGGTTGTGCAGGACCTTTAAAGAATAGCAGGCAGTTGAGATATATTTTTACCAGAAAAAACAATGAATGATTAAAAACATGTGATAAAAAAATAATTGTTGTAAGTGCTTTAATTCTCCTTATGCCTGATGTTCTGAAAAATTTAATTAATTAATTAATTTAAATTAATTTAATTTCTATTAAATTAATAGAAATATCACTGCATTTTGTGGATTCAATTTGAACTGGAAATAGAAATGGCTGTAAATACAAATATGACTTAAAGTAGTAATAATTCAGTACCTCTAAAATATAATTCTAATCCTTTTTGGTTTTCCTCTCTCTCCTGTTCCGCATCCTCAGCCCACTGGATCGTCCTTCTTTGGGGATGTTTGAAATGATATCACCTTCATTCTCCACAGGTGCTGAGCTCAAAAAATACTCCTCTTCATCCCGCTCCGCCTCTTCCTCCGGGTTGGAAGAACACTCACCGCTGAACAGCAGGCTTTCCGCCTCCATCACTGGATCCTCTTCATCAACTTCCTCCATCTCGGTTCCATCATCCTCCTCCTCCTCCTCCTCCACCTCTGTTCCTTCATCCTCGTCCTCCACCTCTTCCTCCTTCTCATCTTCATAAGTGTCCTCCTTTGGGTAGTGGAACACATCTCTGTGGTCACTAAAGCTTATCTGCTTTTTGCCTCCACTGTGACTCCGTAGCTCATCGCTCACCTCCAAACCAATCCTCTCCCACTCTCTTTCCACACTCGCCTCGGATCTAGGAAGCAGGTGCCTCTTCTCTGCTTCTGCCTCCTCTTCCTCCTCTTCTGTGCCTTCCTCTACTTCCTCCGCTTGTTCTTCTTCCTCCTCTCTCTCCTCCTCCCCTTCCTCTTCGTCCTCCTCTTGCACTATAGATAGTTTCCTTGCCATCATCTCTTCCTCCTCTTGCTCCATCCTCTCAGCCAGGGCCTCAGCAGTGGGCTGCAGCGGGGGCTCCTCCCACATACTAGTGTGAAATCTGGGTCTCTCGTTGGTTTCATCATATATTGGGTAGGTCTCCTCTGGGTAGCCTGCATCCATGCACAGGAGGAAACAGGTTGGCTTATGGTCGAGTGACAGAATCTTTCTTTAGAGCTTGAATATTCAGATTTAGGCTCACCCTCCCAGTCTGCACCGTAAGGGACCTGCTCAGCCTCCATCTCTGGGGATGCTCCCTCCAGTCGGCCTTCTTGCATCAGCAGTGTAATCTGTCTAAGTTGCTTGAGCAACTTCTCCTCCTTCTTTGATATTGAAGATTTATTCTTCCTCCGTCTGCCACTAGAGGGAGCAACATAATATATTGATGCAGAATGGGGGAATATTGCAATATCACGGTAGGTGATTTTCTGATTTTTCTCGGTTGCTTAAAGGCAAAGAGAAATCAGTGTTTTTTTTTGTAAAAATCTCCCCATAGTGAGTAAGATATTAACTATTAGACTAAAGTCCAATACACTTCAGACAGATCTCCTCAAATCAATTACTATCCACCAAACAGGACCATCAGAGGAACTATGGCCCGAAAGCCTTTAGAGGTAAAGCTCCCCCTAGTGTCAGAAATATACAACCCACTTCTACTAAAGTCAATCCAGTTCTTCCTCCCACTAAGATCTATGTGGGTATAAAATTGAGAATGATCCATAAAATACTTTTTGAGTTATTGCGCTGCTGCTTGTTTGTGGCCCCTCCCCATCTCTGCCTAGTCCTCCAACACCAATCCGCTTCATCATTCATCAGCCTCAGCAGAGCCATCAGCCACCGCTACCAGTATCCAGGGAAATATCTTGTTTCTGCTCGGGGCAGAACAACTTCTATCGCATTCTCCTTGAAGAGTCTGAGCGCGAAAGGCTTTCTGACGGACTAATTATAACTTTATCTTTACTCTGTTCTCTCTCCTGATTGAACTGATATTATACGACCGCATTGGCAGCAGTTACCTTAATCGTTTTTCCCTTTTCATTTTAAGCCTTTCATTTCCATTCGTAGCCCATTTATCCCAGTTTGAAGTCATTTTTGCGGTTCCTTGCTTCGAGCAGTGGAAAGTAGAACCTCAAAGAAAGTATGACTTACCTCCCAGAACATTGACTCTTTCCAGAGACAATCCTCTCCATCATCCTTTCCGTGTGCAGCAGTTTCTCCTGAAGCGTGGCAAGCTCATAATCCGGGGCACCAAGATTTGAAAGGGGACATATTTTAATAGTAAAATAGAACTATGTAAATAGTCTATGTAGATGATGGGCAGTTGTCAACATTTAAATAAACACGGCTAGAAACTCTAGGAAAATGTAACCTTTACACACCAAATACTTTCTAATATAGTAACAGAAATGATCAGAAATTCAATATTAAAAATTTGAAAAAACGTCTATCTCTTTGAATTTTGAATTTATTTTTATATTATGAACCCTATAGGTTGTTAAATGGAAAGAAAACGTTTTTGGAAACTGCAACATTAAGTAAAAAGGAAGAAAATATTACTTTTAGTTAGCGTGGTTGAATGTTGATTAAAAAACCCATAAGATGAAGTATGACTCAATTTTTACATTTTTACGTTTTTACCTGTCAACGCCACCAGGGGGCATAGCATCAATATTCACAGCTATGCAGATGACACACAGCTTTACATCGCCGTTTGTATTTTTGTAAATTCCATCTTAGATATAAAACTGTAGTTGACAGAACATTTTCTGCCAACACCATCAGAACAAACCCAAAGTCAGAGAGAGAAACTCAAACAGGAAACTGATGGAACGCAGCAATATCCCTGTCAACGGGTCAAAAACCCCGGCGTCATCTTTGACTCTAATCTTGTTTGTTTTGAGCCTCGTATTGGATACAGAACTAAGAACGCATTACATCATCTGAAGAACGTTACCAGAGCGCGACTATCCCTCCCTCAAGGCGACGTAGCCATTACTGCGTGTTTTATGAGCTGAAGGATCGAGTACTGCGATGTTCTTCTTTCTGCTCGTCCTGAGAGGAATACATGTCAGACCCGACTCTTACAGATTTAGCTGCACGTTTGCTGAATAATACCAGATAAGAAGCATTTAAGAGTCCCTGCCCTGAAAACTTGTGTGATTCAGTGTTGATTTTGTTTTATGGTTTATAGGACTCTGACCGGTTCTGGACCTTCCTATTTATCAGATTGTTTTTTATCCCATAAAACCTCTGGAGCCCTCTGGACTTCTCGTAGTGGCCTTTGAATTCATTATTCTTAAAGTCAGAACAAAAACCCAAATGGTAACTTCTTTTTCCTACTCTGGTCAAAGTCTGTGGAACTTCCTCACGCCGGCAGTAAGTATGAGGGCCGCTGGGGTCATTATTCAGAGAACATGCTCTCAAGCACACACTCATGTGAACTGCTCTCTCACACACACACAAACACACATACACATGTGAAATTCTCACACACAAACATTTGAAATAATCTCAAACATACACACATGTTTGTGTGTATTTTTGAAATGCTCAAAAATACACACAAACACACACATGTGAGATTCTCTCACACAAACACATGTGAGATGCTCACACACACATGTAAAATGCACTCACACACACAAACACACACACGCACACACACATGTGAAATACTTTCACAAACACACATATGTGAAATGCTCTCACACACACAAACACACACACGCACACACACTTGTGAAATACTCTCACAAACACACATATGTGAAATGCTCTCACACACACAAACACACACACACGCACACACACATGTGAAATACTCTCACAAACACACATATGTGAAATGCTGTCACACACACATACACATGTGAAATGCTCTCACACAAACATGTGAAATGCTCACACACACACTTAGAATGATCTCACACACACATGTGAAATTATCTCAAACACACAAATGTGAAATGCTAACACTCACACACATGTGAAACACTCACACACACACGCGCATGTGAAATGCTCACACACACACATGTGAAATGTTCACACATACACAAAAATGTGAAATGCTCACACATACACACACACGTGAAATGCTCACACTTACACACATGTCAAACGCTCAGACACGCACACACAAACGTGAAACGCTCACACACACACACACACACACACACACACACACACACACACACACACACACACACACACACACACACACACACACAAACACACAAACTTTTTACTCCGGCTTTTAAATAAATATTTGTATTTATTTTTGAGTTGATGGATTTTGATTTTGATCTTAAATTGTTTAATCGTGTATCCAGTTCTTCTAGTTCTCGCTTTGATCCATTTCTCGTTTGTCCTCTGTGTGAATGGGGATCAGGGGGCAGCAGGGGGCTGAAGGTCAAATATTTGTTCTCATGTAAAACACTTTGTGTTACTTTCTCATGCGCGTAAAGCGCTGTATAAATAAAGTTTGATTGATTGATTGGTTACTGAATCAAACGTTGAAGGTACTCACTGATCTTACTCTCCGTGTGATCCTTCGCTGCGCTGCTGGAGTTTCCTGCTGGAGCGGCCTTCCCCTTACAGGTCAGCTGCGTAAACAACATGATCACCATTTAATCCTGAAATCTAGTTGGAATAAAATGAAATTACAGCCACTAAAGTCATTGTTTGCATCCATATCAACATTTTCCTGCTTGTGCTGTATTTTCATGACATAGACTACAGTGCGGTCCACTATAGTGGAGTATTAATGAAGTTCTAGGTAACCTGTGCAGAAGTTACCTTATAGATTATATAGAAGATGTAAAGGAAAATCCCAAAGCCATATATGGGGATGACTTGAGCCATTAGGTTGTATTTTTTGCCGCCGACAATGCCCTTGACTTTGACCGTGACCTCAGCGCCTTGCATCTTTGAGTAGGGGCCGTCCAGCATCCACTGCTCTTTGTTCCCATGTAGAGACACCTGATGCGTCCCGGGAGGGTAGAAGCCCGGTCCAACTGTAGGGCCCGGAAATAAGTCGTTTAATAACCACGCATTCATTTACTGGACATATCTGACAACACTTTGACTTTGATGTTCGTTGCATTCTTTCATTCATTGTCTCTAGGTGGTTATTCCAGTCAGGGTCACGGGGGCTTGAGCCTGACCCAGATGACACTGGGCAATGTACGACCTGGATGAGTCGCCAGTTTATCAGAGGCCTTAGAAAAACAGCAACCAGCGCTCACATTCACTCAAACGCGCTTTCTGACATTAATCATGGCGGCAATATTATCTCTGAGTGTTGCTCAATGTATTTGCAGTACCCATAATGTTCATATCCTAATCTCCACACCAGATCCGTCTGGCTCCAGCCAGTTCAGAATCTCCATCAGACTTATCATCACTTATCCATCATTTGAACCTCTCACTGCACCTATGGACCTGAAACATTCATCTGCTACTCATATGAAACTTATTTCATACCTATGGGAATATTCATTGTCTATTGATATATATACTATTAATAAATGTATTTAAAGGTACAGTGTGTACATATAGGGGGTATTTAGGGGTAACTCTGTGAGATAAATGGATAACTTTGTTTTTGGTGTGTACTTTCAGCCTAAAGTAAACATTTTCTTTCATATTTGTTCAGAAAAATATCCTTTTTTAAAATCGGTACATGTCTGGAGAGGGATTCTGTGTTTTAAGTTGTTGTCAACTCTTCATCGGATTCGTCGGATCAGTGCTTTTTTAACACTGCATCATCCCAAACCGTTTTTAAGAGAGATTTTTTTCACTGCAGCACTGCTCCTTTACATTATTAACCGACTTTGAAATGAAATCTGTGCAAACAGCCTTCGTCACGACATTCCTCATTTCACATCATTTAAAAAAGAAAAAAAAAAAAAAAACACTATTGAAATCACAATTTTTTTTTTCTCCAAATGCTGAGATACTTTTTAGTTAACTAACGTCACATAAAAACATTAAATGTTTCTTTTTCTCCCTCACCACCTCGTTGGTGTGTAATCTAAACAAACAGGATTGAAATCATGTCGTCCTCGGTGAAAGTAATCAGTGGGTAGAATAAGAGGGAGCCGTGTCATGACTTCAGAACAGGTGTAATGTGTTCTACTCTTCTGGTCCTCGTCATCAGTCCTGCTGCAGAATGTTGGATTAATTGTTGCTGATTTATTTTGCTCTTTGGAGGAGCTGAGGGGAGAGCGTTACAGAAGTAAATCCTGCTGGTGATAAAATCCTGCATTAGTCCGTCTGACAAACCGTCTCTCTCTTTTGAAATATTCAGATGATTATTTAAGGTGGTTTATGAAGGCTTACGTTTGGAGATAGCGTTAATGCCAGAACGTCCTCAGAGCTAAGAATCAGACGTTTAAAACGTTTGTGAATCCCATGTCGAGGAAGAATAGACAGAATAACCACATAGATTTCTGCAGCAGCTGCCATGATGGACATGTGGCGTAGACGTTTAAAATAGGAACAGCGGAATCATTCAGCAGAGAAGTGTAGCGATTTGTGTTTGATTTTGTAATTTGAACATGTGTTCATGTATAAAAATACAGCACTTAAACTCCAGAACATTATGCCACGCATTACTTGAGGAGGGTGAAAGGCTTGATTTACTATTTCTAATGGTCGCGTTATGAGGAACATGTGTGCGTGATGAGGCCTGAGGCCTGACGCGGTCTTAAAAGTCAGACCAACATCTGCGAGGATCAACTGCAGCAACAACAACAACAACAAAAAAAGGCCGGTGGATACGGAGCAGGATGGAGATGGATGGATGATATTCTGATAAGCTGTCTTACCCTCCGGCGGCCCCGTCTCCTTTTTCCTTCTGGGTAAAAACATTCTGGGCAGGAAGAGAGAAACACAGAGAACGGAGCAGGATATCAGAGTAACCTTCTGGCAAGTTGTTATAGCCATTTTGTCTGAGAAAGCGACCGCCGTGTGTTTATTTCACCCCAACAGTAAAGCTAGTCCCCGCAGATGTAATCCCTCGTCTGGTGACGTTTGTGCCCAGATTAGAGCGGATTACAGCAGCTGCATTCAAGGGCTGTGAGAATGATCAAGTCCAAAGAACCACTCGACTTCTCCATAATGCATTATTATTATTATTATTATTATTATTATTATTATCATTATTATTATTATTATTATTATTATTATTATTAACCCAGACACTAAAGAGTCACAAGTCAGTGTACTTTTGGGGCTGGTCCCAAGCCCGGATGAATGGGGAGGGTTATGCCAGGAGGGGCATAACCCAAATGTGGGGAACCACCGCAAATGTGATAAGGGCCGCGAGACAGAATTTATGTTTGAATGAAAGGGAGGCAGGTGTAACAGTGAGGATGCAAGGTGTTGGGTTAAAAAAGTTGCAGGAGTTTAAGAACTCGGGGTCGAGTGTTCAGACCAACGGGGTCCGTGGAAAAGAGGTGAAGCATGGAAGTGAAGGCAGAGTGGAGTCTGTGGAGAAAAGTGTCGGGAGTTATCTGTGACAGGAGTGAGTGAGTGACAGTAGTCATGAGACCAGCCCTTCCCTATGGAGGTGGCAGAGATGAAGATGTTAAGATTCGCTTTAATGAGTGACGAAGATGGAAGGAACTAGAAACGAGCAGCTCAGAAGGGCAGGACATGGACATGAGAAAAGGAGGGATAGTGGTTTTATTGGTAAACGGATGCCGGAGAAGGAGCTGCCAGAAAGGAGAAAAAAGGGGAGGACCAGGTGAGAGAGGACATGCAGTTGGTTGGTGTGACAGAGGAAGATGCAGCGGACAGGGTAAGACGGGAACAAACGATCGGCTGTGGTGACCTGAAAGGGAACAGCCGATAGAAGAAGAGTCTTCTTCGTCTTCTCATTGTTGTTTTTGTTGTTGTTATTGTTGCTGTTAGGCTTCCTTGGGGAAGCTGAGAATGGCCGTGGGTGCAATTAATTTATTGATGGCGTTATCTCCAGTACACGAGTTAATTAATGCTCTATCTTTAGATAGCAAAGCACATTTTCTCAAGAAAATCTGATTATTAATCAGAAGAAAACTGCTCCGTGAGTTTGTGAGAGATTCAAGGGAAATAAGGTGGACTCATAATGATCTTCAACCGTGCGCGGTGAGAACGCCTGTGCGATTTCAGAACGTCTTGAATCATGTTATCAACCGCAGCAGGGGATCGGGGTCAAACAGTGATGTTATGTGGTCTTGCTCACATTTAGTAAATGAAGTTCAGATGATACGAGGTCATTCGTTTGTCGTGAAGTCGGTGAAGTGAAGATGGAGGGCGGCGGATTAAAACAACATTAATGAACCCGGATGAACGGAGAGAATCATATTTTTAAAAAACAGCAGCAAGAAGATAGTCCGGCCATGGAGGCGTGTCATCGGGCTATCGGACAGACGAGCAGCTGAAGAGAACAGCATTTCACAGAATCCAAAGGCCAAGACGACAAAAGCAGGAAATTAAGCGACGTAATGCTTTAATTGTGGATAGCAGAGTGGTTTTGAATATATGAGGGTGTTAGGGTGATTCCTTATATCATCACACAACAAAACATTCATTCCTTATTGTTGAATAGCAGCTAAAACTACCTCATAACAGAAATGACCTTCGTCTCCTCTCAAACAGTTATCGACGACTCACTCATAGCGCTGTATTTGTTATTAGTTTTGCATTAGTTGACCCCCTTGCCGCGGTGGACCCTCCCACCCTGTGACTGTCTATGGAGAAAACTCTGTTCTAATGGAGAGATTTTATTCGCATATTTGTGAATGAAGAAATGCACCTCTGGGTTTTCTCGTCTTACTCACAGATCCAACGTGAAGAAAATGAAGCTAATAGATGTTCGCTGCTTCAATACAGCTAGTTCTTTCATTTCTTACTCAACAGCAAGGGTGTGTCCCTGAAAAGCCCCCCAATCCCCTGCTTTGTACAAGCCATCCCTCTTATAGAAATCCTCAAATGAAATGTGAGGTTATATCCAAATAAAAAATATCTCCCCCTAGTGAGTAAAATATGATATATATGAGGTAGATCTTCTCAAGTTTATTCATGTGCACTACATTTGGATTAAATCGGACGAACAATTGAGAATTTATGACCTGTAAACATTTGGAGACGAAGCTCCTCTATAGTGGGAATTATGCTACTACTGAACTTTCCCAAAATTCATCCAGTCATTCCACACAATAAGTTTATTGCAGGACTAAAATTGGAAAATGTTCCAGGAAATATAGTTTTTATGAGTTATCGCGTTAACCCAAACGATCCGATGCCGGTGATGAAGCGATGGCAACGACAATGACGATTTTATAATATCCTCGAGTTTTGGGTATTCTTTCCCATCTAGATGAGGCGGCATTTCATCCCATAGAAGAAAGACTATCTCATAAAATCTATTACCTTCAAAAGAATTGTTTTCTTAGAGTAAAACTAGAAAATCTGACTGTTGAGTAAAGTAGTTGTAATTCAGGTTATTTGATAAAAGCGATGGATTTCCATGGAAAGTGCAACATCTGCAGAAAGTAGCAGTTTAACAGTTTAGACAATGGTAAACATTCAAGTGATTGGAATTATGAATTATTAAGTAGGCTTATATTTTAACTACACATTTTGCATTGAGAGCTATTATTTACGACATGCACTTGAATGCAACACATTACCTGTTAACCCCCCCACTCTGAGGACCCTGCTGTTCCCACCACGGAGCAGTAGATGGCAGTAACAGATCAGATAAAGAGTCTCTGCAGATCAGGAGCTCAACAGAGTCCTAACAGTCAGACATAAACTCTAGGGTATTTAAATGATCGATGTGTTAAAACTGATCTTTTATTTTTCAGTTTGGTTTCTCCTTCCCGAAAATCCTGTGTTACTACATTGTAATAGTATTCCAATACACATTTAATACAACTTATTAAAACATAGACATAGAAATTGGATTGAGCATTTGGAGATAGCTGTAATTGAAAATGCTGAGAGAACAGTTAGTCAGTTAGTAATACATGAGTCGTAAGTTCATTCTTCTAATTACATGTAAAAGTCTTACACACTAGTCTAAAAGGGCCATTCGCTGATTGTTTTGAAATATTAGCCAGTTTTGCTCATCAGCAGGGATCCTGTGCTGAAGCCATTACATAGGGGATTTATTCATTCACTCATTCTCCATAATCATGTATCCGGTTCAGCAGTGGTGACATACGTAATTGACAGGACGTGATCAAACGGTAGGATCGATGCTTAGGCTTTGATTGAGGAATATAATTCCCCTTACATATTCATCTGAGTTCTCCACATGACCATTCATACACTGAGCCAATAACACGAAGCACGGGCATTTGACAAGCTGAGAAGGAGAATCTTAATTGATCAACCACCTTTCTTTAGATGTGTTTTTCATCATCTTCGTCTTTAAATCCATTCACGGGGACCTCTCAGTCACTTCGGACTCTTTCGGTGACTTCAGAAGGTATCTCAGTACAAAAAAAACAACAACCTCGGTTAGACGTCTCTGGATCATAGACTGAATATGTCATTTTAAATGTTATAGTATAATTAGACAACAGACTATTCTAAAAAAAAATGCATAAAATACATTTGAAATCTTTACCTAAGTCCGTGTTCCCTCCTCCTCCCTAAGCAGATCCAAGAGATCCAGATCCAGAGTTAGGAAAGATTCTAACTCTGAATTAAGAACACAAAAAAAAGAAGAAAAAAAGAGAAATTCTCCTTCGTACAATGAATTTAAAAAGTGAGGATGTTTAGATCTTTTTCTGAGAATAAAATTCTGCATCAACAAATAAATAAATAAATACATAATCTATAATATATATATACGATATCATATATATACATATATCTTCTATGTGTTTGAGGTGGGAATAAATACAATATAAAATATGGTTTATGTCACTCGCAGTTTCCTTTTCTAATCAAATGTATTATAGCAAAATTATAGAAAGACTCATTCATGATTGAGATTTCTCAAAAATAATATTGTACGTGTTTGTATGAATATGTTCCCCTGCAGTACCCCAAGATACCCCTGGGCTACCCTAATTTGACAAACACTGCCACAGGCATATCATTAGTGTTCTTTATTATGCAGATGATATGCAACTCCTCCTATTATGCAATAATCAGCACCCACGGGGATTTTTACCGCCATCAGCCTTCTCCACAACATCCATAAGTGGATGACTCAATACTTCCTCTATGCTGGACGCATAGATGCCCCGCTTAGATGAGCACGTTAAAAACATGACACACGGTTATGCAAGGCAGAAGATTAAGATTCAGATCCTTTCATCAATGCATTTCTCATTTCCATCCAGTAAACTACAACGTTCTGTATTCCGGCAAAAAGAAGAAGAAAAAAAAATCATTGCTCCAGCTCGTCAAGATGTAGCCTTTAAAACTCCTGCACAAGGTAAACGAACAATTTCTCGCATCCCATCATTTCTGATTACTACCTTTAGAGTTGATGTAAAGCTTTTTGCACATTATAGAGACCATATAGGCAGTACTTTAGAAAGAGTACTTCAGAAAGAGTACTTCAGAAAGATGATGTTTTCCCATGTTAAACACACATCAGCCGGCCATGATGGTCTGGAATCCTTTATCATCTGCTAATTAAGCTGTTATTTAGAAGGTGTTGTGGAAACTGTCGGCAGTCTATGTGCCTGTAAACCTCTCAATTAAACTTTTCTTAACACCCTATCATCTGAATAGGATTTTCTGCAGTCCTTCTTAGCTCCTTTGACCTGTAGATGTAGTTTTTCCTGTGATTCCTGCTCCAGAGAGATTTGTGCTGTCTGCCTGTAGAAGGTATCTACATGAGGTGAGGGGAGTTTACCTGAAACACCTCTGTGATTGTCTTCCAACCACAATTTCGTGAAATGTCAGATTTCCCTGTGGGTTGATCTTCTAGCACATTAAACACCATTTTGACAACATAGGAAGTTCGGGCGAGGTGTCACAACCCCTTTGGTGAATTGCTGCATGAAGCTACGGAGGTATCTAGGTTCTTGTTCTCGAGTGATGGGATAATGGACCGTGAGATTGACAGGTGGTTCAGTGTATTGGTCCGTTAGTGTGAAGGAAGAGCTCAGTCGTAAGCCAAAGCTCTCAATTTACCGGACCATCAATGTTCCAACCCTCACCTATAGTCAAGAGTTTGAAAGAATGAGGTCAAGGAGAGGAGTGGCTGAAATGAGCTTCCTTTGAAGGGTGGATGGGCTCAAATTAGAGTTAAGGTGAGAACTCGGACATTTCAGAGTAGAGCGGCTGCTCCTTCACCTAAAAGGAGTCGGCTGAAGTGGTCCGGGCATCTGACCAGGATGCGTCAAGGAAGCCTCCCCGTGGAGGATTTTCAGGCACATCCAACTGGGAGGAGACGTCGGTCTAGACTCTAGACCCAGAACTCGCTTGATACACCGTATATCCCAACAGGCCTTGAAACGCCTCAGGGTCCTCTAGGATGAGCTGGAGAGTGTTGCTGGGTAGAGGGAAGGAATGCCCTTCTTAGCATGCTGCCGCCACGACCCGACCCTGGATAAGTGGAAGAACATGGATGGATGGATGGACAGAAGTATATTTGGACGCAATTTGTAGTTCCGTCATGAGAAGTTTATATTCTTATTTTTTGGTCACTATCTAATACTTCGGACCAGATGAGACAAATGAGGCGTTGACCACAGGATGGTAAATCTAAAGCTTTACCTTCTGGCTCAGATCCGACACCCACATTTCTGATGATGCCACGCCGAACCCCCTGTCCACCCCACACTCCGCTGTCCCACTACATGTCGACAAGAAGCCGAAATATGGGTTTTTCCATACAACAGAATCACTGCTCATGTCTTGTTATGCTTTTCGGACATCTTGAGATAATGTTATATTAAAAAAAAGCAATGCTCATTATATCCCATGAATGTCTGACTTAGGGACTTTTCGGGGAAATACCCCGGCTAATGCGTACGACAGTGTAGGCCTACTTTGTTTTAATCCATTTTTGTTGTTGTATTTCAGCTAAGAAGGACGTAATTCAGGGTTCCGACTGGCATCCCATTTCCGCAGCAACGCAAGGTATCATTTCTGTCAAACAATTGTCCTAGACCTTTTCAATCTTGCTGTATGAAGTGATAACCTTCATGTGACAGATTTGTTTACTGACCACACGACAGGCTGGCGGGCCGTGCATCAGAATTCTTCCCATCGTCGTAAAGGTTTTCGGGGCAGAACATTTAAAGTTCATTTTCCTATTCTAAAAATATTGTCTGTATTTCCTGTTCAAACACTTGGGACACTGCCATGTGATTTGTGAGAGAGAACATTTTCCTATCATATTTGGCATGGGTGAATATTATTGGCCATGCCATACACCCTCTATAAGCTTTTAATCCTGGGAAACAAATATGCAGTTGTGTACTCTCTCTGAATGGATGGATTATAGATTATCGCTGCCAACCAGCGCATGATGCCAACAGAGATTATGGCTGCTGTATGTTGAATAAAGAAGATACCGCTGTCGGATGAATTGCGGTACCGGGAACCACTTCAAAGTAAAACGGTTGTCTTGCAATATTTGACTCATATATGATGTTGGACGTTTTAGGATTCGTCTTTATAAAAGATAGTTGAGTATTCCGTTGTTCCCTGTTCCTTTTTTATATTCTTAGTATCCTTGAGGTGAGTTGGCTCAAAACGCATTCCTATATTTCTACATGTCCCGAAAAGTCGGAGATATAATGGAATTGCCGTCTCTGCATCCGCGGACCCTTCTTCTTAAGTCGATAACTCAAAAAATACTTTATTGTTCATTTTTAAAATTTTATTTCCATAGACCTCAATGTGAGGAAGAACTGGAGCGATTTTAATGAAAGCTCAATTGTATATTCTGATCCGAAGGGCAGTCGACTCAGGGAAATCTAGCTTCTTAATATAATATTTTATTCTTGGAGTTCATATTTTACTGACTAGGGGGAGCTTCTTTTTTTTTTCTTTTTTTTTCTTCTTTTTTTTTACGTAACTTGATTACTGTGTCCGATTTAGCCCACAATTGATGCATATGAATCGACTAGAGGACATCTATCTTATAAATATGATATTTTACTCACCAGGGCGAGTGCGTTTTTGTGATTAACTGTTATCCTGACATCATTTCCAAACCGTTGGTCTGATTTTGGTGAACAAAAATGGACTCGAGGAGACTTATCTGGTATAAATCGTATTTTACTTTAATATATATTATATTTTACTTACTAGGGTAAGCCTTTTTTTTTTCATTTTAAGAAAAGCACTGTTTTTTTTCAGACATAACTTCACATAAACTGTCCAAATACTCGGAAAATGAAACCATCAGAATGGGGAAACGATCAATCCCCGTTCCAAAAATCCAACTGGAAGTATCACACGTTCCTATTCAGAGCCTGAAACTCCTTTAAAAACTGACCTACAGACTTTAGAGTGAAGCCTTTGTCTCCCGGTGACTCGATAGAGGAGGTTTGTCCGCTTCACTCTGCAGTTTATCATATTTTTAATACCCGTGCTTCTCTGTTTACTGTGCCTTCTCTCTTATCAATCCTTTAATTACTTAATTATTCTTCATCGGACTCAATTAAAACACAATGGACGCCGCTGCTGCAAAAGTCAACCACTCCTGCTCCCGCACAGCAGCACACAAAGCCAGGGAGAATTAGGCTGTTGCAGCTGGCCTTCTATTGTGTACTTGGAATAAATGAGATTCTGTTATTCTTTGGATGAAAGTCAGGCCTTTCTGATTATTATGCTAACAGCAAAATATCAAATTGACTTTTATGAAAATGTCCGTGCTCCCGGAGTCGAGAGAGAAATAGATTCACATACATGGCAATCGACACACCTTTCCCAAACAAAATTACTTTTTAGAAATAGAAATCTTTTTTTTTCTTCTTCTCTCTATTCAGGCAAGTGATTTGTTGCGCAATGTCAAATTACTGAACAGTAGGCCGACGGGGTTTACCTCAGGTTTTTCCTCCTCCCGTGCTTCTATCTAAATCAGTCAATTTATTTCCAAATTGCATGTCGAGTGTAGGAGCAAGGGCTTATGGCTGTATATTAAATCAATTCACTCCTACAGTGTGTACGTTGAGAAGCTTTCTTTTCTTTTTTTCCACCCTCTTTCTTGTGATATTGATGGGGATGCACCTGGCTTTGAGTGTCATGAAGGACACGCTGTCACAAATTTGAATCCCCGTATATTCATAGAAGAGAGACAGTTGTGAAAAAAAAAGAAAAAAAAAGAAAAGGGAATGAGCTTGGATTAATGGAGTTGAAACGCACTTTACAATATAGGCCAGACCTTGAATGTCTTTTAGTGGTATGGCTGCCAGCCTGCACTCTTAAATTTATTAGGATCAGAAGGACAGACACTATCTACAAAAGAGGCAATTTAGATTTTCTTCCCTAGACTGTGATGAAAAAGAAAGAAAGAAAAGAAACAGAAAAACACGCAAAGACTGCGGAGAGCTTGGATGTTCGATACGTAGAAAATACGTCCTTCGTTATTTGTACCGTCAGACGTTATTGGCTGTTAGAGTACCTTACTGCACCAACAACAAATTATTCCCTCTAATACGTCTCTCTTATCTCATCTTACGGGTGTTATTGTCGGAAACACAGAGAGTATACGCAACGGATTTGTGAAACTACGGCAAAGTAGATAATATTACATTATTTTGTTTGTTTTTAAATAATCTCTGTTCGTGTCATTTTGAAAATGACATTCATATATAAACATGCTTACACGCTTTTTTTTTTCAGATGACAACCAATCACGGTGAGGATTGAGGGAGCTCTGAGCCGCTCACCGCCATCATCATCATCATCATTTCATTCACAATCAAGATGAATTCTCTGGTCTATCAATCAAATGGAGATTGATGGGAAGTTCAATCAGAAAGACTATCCTGTTGCACACTGGAGGCCACAGTTTCTACTCGTACCATTCTGTCATCCTCACCTGTCACACATGCTCAGTCTCTGTCACCTGCTTCATGGTCTCGGACATCAATTGATATCAGTTGCACTCATTTTTCAGGTGACCTCATCCGTCCAATCAGTGGGTCACACCTGCATGTTATGGCCCTCACCATCAGCTGCTGTCTTATATATCTCTCCACCTCCCCCATCTCCACCTAGTCCTCCCACATCAATCAAAGTCATCATTCATCAGCCTCAGTGGAGTCATCAGCCACCACCACCAGTATCCAGACTCCAAAGGGGGGAGTCTGTGTTGCTGCACAGGTCAACTCAAAGACTCTGAGCACGAAATATTTTTTAACAGACTCATTATCCCACATCATCTGTTGTAATAAATCATGAATCATTTCTTCATCCTCTGTCTTCTCTGAGTGACGGGGCACAAAATAGTGGAAAGGTCCAACCTGCGATCTGCCAATGTCTAACCCTAACCTTAACCCTGTGTAGAAACATGTTAGCTTCAATAATCTTCACGTTAACACGATAACTCAAAAACCATTTAATGGATGATTTTCAAATTTTATACTCACGCAGAGCAAGGAAGAACTGGACTAATTCTGGGAAAACTTGTTTGTATATTTCCAAAGGTTACCAGGCCATAATTATTCAACTGCTGGTCCGTCTTAGACCCAATTTGGTGCTGAATGTATTATTATTATTATTATATGAATCAACTTGAGGAGATTTATCTCGCATATGTCATATTCTACTCAAATATTTCACGTTTTACCCACCAGGGGGAACTTTTATACCAAAAAACACTGTTTTCCTGACTGAGCATCCAATTGTTAGTCCGAGTTCTTCCAAATTTGGTGCATATGAAAATGATCTGCACCAGAGTCCCTGTCCCCTCCTGGGCTCTATAGTCCAGAGACCAATTTAATGACTGGTTGTTCAGCTCTCTCTATATTTAATAGAAGGTTATCAAGCAGTGACTGTCCTCAAGTGTGCATCGTTATCTCCATTTCAACAGTTTATCACATCTCACTCTCCTTCCTCAACCTTTGACTCAAGCCCTTTAGAACATTTACAATTACTTGCTTTACAATACACGCCTCAGACATTTGCACTTAAATCTCAGAAACTCTGCGTCTATGCAGGTTTTTTACATGTTTTTTTTATGCATTTTCGAAACTCTTTGCTCTTTGATACTTTCAATAACCCGCAGTGTTTATATTTTTCTGCTCAAAGTCCATTGTGTTGCATGTATGCCCCGTTTTTAGTCTTAAAAAGCTTCATGTCTCCCCTGTGTGTTGGCGGCACCTTGAATGCCCCTAACCAGCACTAATAGAAGATAATGATTGGGGCTCAACAATGAGAGAGATTCATTTCGAATTATTACCAAGTTAACTTTGTAGTAGAGGCACTTTATCCCAGAGGACAAACAACCCAAATGTTTGCAAAATATAATTAAGCCGAGGCATCTTTAAATGTCATTGCTGCCTGTGCCATGTTTCAAATTGTTCTGCATCAACAGAATTTAACGAGATGGCTAAGGAATCCATTTCCTGCAAGCATGTGATAAGCCACACGTACAGTGGAGCACTTTCATTGATTGCCAAAATAAAGCATTTTGTATGCAAATGGGGGAATGGAGTGGCTAAGCTGATTCAGCCTCATGGATACCAAATAATGGTCTTTACAATTAATACTTTTACATGCTATCCATTGAAAATTCCATCTTCCATTTAATGACTTCAAAACATTCACACATGCCCAGAAAAGTGGAGGAAATGCACTGTGTTCCAATGGATTAATATGAAAGCCAATAAACAAATAAAGCCATGCATCCCACCCTCCCCCTGAGTATTGGCCCCTTCCCTGCCATCTCCTGCTCCTGCACAGTTTGGATTAACAGATGATCCTTGCACACGAAGGAAGGTCTGCTAACCCTGGGGTTGGTCGGATGTAGTGGGTGAAGGAGAGCACCGGATTGGAGGATTCTCAGCATTGTTTGAACGTAATGTGCTTGTCTTGTTCTTGTTAACATGTGGCTCTTTTTGGTGGAGGTGATACGGCCTTAAATACTCCCCCCCTCACTCTGGCAGGCTGTGTTACAGGAGACCCAAAGGTCTGAACAGATAAAGGCCACTGCTGTAAAATTGTAGCAAATCAGTTAGAGCGCAAACCCAAAAGCAGCTCAACACGGCTCAAAGAGGTTGTCTGGTGTAGCCCTTGGTGAAGATGTGTTGGGGAATGGGTTGGAGCGGCTGCAGAGCAAGACGGCAGCAGCCCTGACCTCAGAGCAGGAGATTGTGGACATTGACGGTGAGTTTAGTTGAGGCAGGAGACCATAGTTGGCGGGCAGGAATGAACCAGAGACGAAGACAAACAAAATCCCCATACAAGGTAGCTAATTCAGAAATACATGGCGTTGGTGGAAATTGTGTATGAGTGTGGAGTGAAGAGACACTGAGAGATGAGATGATCAGCTGCAGGTGTCAAGGATGTACTTATACTTATTATCAGTCAGCATAGATGCACATGGAGCCTGTTAATGTCCCGACTGGTTCAATCTATTAGACAGGGGTGCTGAAATAACACCAGAGGTGTTCTATGACACATTTTGGACATCTTCACTGGTTTACCCAGTAGATACCCATGTGTGGCCCGTTCTGCACTTTGTCCTGGGGACTTATGGGCCTTATCCTGTATATTGGAGGTCTGGTTATATTACATGGCTACTGTGTTCTCTCCTGTCACATCATCTTGGCCTCCATGAAAAGATAAAATTGTGTTTTTGCAGGACACGTTTTAAAAAAACATCAATCCATCCATTTTCTTCACAATGGCAGCGGGTTAAGAAGGGCTTTCCAGATGTTCCTACCCCTGGCAGCACTCCCCAGCTCACCCTGGCTTCATCTTAGGCCGTGGTTCTGTGTCGGGACCTGGCGGACTGTCTAATTGGGGCTGGTGCTGAGTTGCTGCCTCAAGTAAAGGAATTGAAGTATCTTGGTGAAGAACATGCTTGTTTCTAATCCTGTCCATCCTCCTCACTTCCAAAGAACATCAGAACATCTTCAGCTCTGCCACCTGCAGTCTTTCAGTTAGAGCCAACGACTCTAAACCCAACAGAAGGGCTGGTCTCACTATCATCTTATAAACCTTTCCCTTCACTCCTGCTGCGGCTCTTCTGTCACAGATAACTCTTGAAACTCTTCTCCACCTACTCCAATCAAGCGGTATTTATTTAAAAAAAAAAAAACCCACACGTTTAGGAGGGTGAAGTGTAGAACAACACCCCGCAGGAGGCAGAATTATCACCCTCTGTTGACTAGGCTTGATTATGGCTCACCAAAACACAACTAGCTGTTCATGTAGTAGAAGCTGTCATTGTATCGTTTTTTGATCCATTGACATGTAAATGCTCGAAAAGTCGGGGATGTTACGAAATCTTCATCGCCACAAATGAATAGACTCAAGGAGATCTATCTTGTTAACTATCACATTTCACTCTAATAGTTCATATTTTACTTATTTAGTGACTATGAATCGTCTGAGGTGATATATCTTTTACCCCAGATAACATATATTTACTAGAATTGTTCATATTTTAGTGACTGGATGTAGCTTTTCTTTTTTTTTCTTACAAAAAAACTGTTTTTTGGACATAACTTTCTAACTGTTAATCCAATTTAGACCAAATTTGGTGGATATGATTCGAATTGACGCAATGTGATGCAATATTTTACTCTAATAGATCATATTTTACTGACCTGGTGTTTTTTTTTTGTATTTTTGTACGAAGAACAATGTGTTTCGGACAGAACTTTAATTTAATTTGAGAAGTGGTTGCTTGTAGTGGTGGTATACAAGTGGTTGCTTGTATAATATAGGAGACCGGTAGGCTTAATTGAACGTTCTGGGAGGATCTGCAGAAACGCATATGTTCTTTGCTTTCTTTCAAATAGGTTGTCATCTACGAGTGACGGTCCAGAATTGTCTGATTCTGTGTATTTATAGTTAAGTGCTGTCCATCAAAGTTCATGACCTCACCTGCTGTCACCCTTCATCCCTCTTGTGCGTCTGCCCTTCACCCCTGCAGTGTATTATTCTCAAAAATGTGAATCCAGTTTCAGAGTCAAGGACGGCGGGGAAAACTGTTGACAGCAGTGTTTGAAGTTAATGAGAAAGCTGAGCCCCTCCAGAGCTACTGAATGGCGGCGAGAGTGCAAGGTGGGCAAGAAGGATGATGGTGAGGGGACTGACCTTCTGATCAGGTGAGCGTGAGGGGGCCTGAGGACAGAATCCCCTCTCTGCTGCCCACGCTGAAATTTTTTGCTTGAGAAGTGTTTAACTTTCTCAAATCCCAATTGCACTCAGTGGGGAGTGTCTTCTGTCCATTTGCCCACAGGTTTAGTGACTGCCCTCATGCCGGATCCTGAGGAGGGGGGGTTAAGGTTTGCAGTTTGGAGGGGGATCAATAGGATGGAACCCTGCCTGTTTGAGAGAGTAACAGAGTTTAAGTTAAGCTAGGAGAGAGAGAATGGGTGAGATAGTGAGGGCTATAGCTACCTTAGTCGGAATTATCCACGACACCTGGGCTCCCAAGCCACACGCCTTGATCACATGATTTAGGAACCCCTCCATTTGTGGCATGGCCGTTGCAGATTTGGCACATTCTGCTCTCATAGCTCTCCCTGCAGAAAGACATTCTCAGATGTTTGTTTAGAGTTCCTTTCATTGATAAATCCTCCGACACACATTGTTTCAGTCAGGTAAATTCAATTTTATTTTTGCGTCTTTAGTTTCAGTGAGCTGACAAGAAGATGTGGGAAAATCTCCTTTAAGCCTTTCAGTCCAGCCGGGTGTTTTTCTGCACCACTGAATTGATACAAAAATGTTTTTTTTTTCTTCGTTTTTTTTGGTATCAATTCAGCGGTAATACTAGGATTCACTCAGGTGATAATCTATCTTCTCTAATAATCTCCCTTCGCTGTGAGAATGTTGTCCGTGACTGACTGACTGACTGACTGACTGACTGACTGTACGGCCTTTATCTCTGCAGAAGACGCTACCCTTCTCCTCAAACAGAGAGGAAAATAAACCCTCTGCTTTCACGTTTTCTCTGATTTTCAAATGGAGGCACTCCTGGGTGAGACTGGAAATGTGTCCTCAAAAATTCTGACAACAATGATGGATACAGGAGATGGAGCGTGTTAATGATGATGTCACGGGTCGTCTTCTGAATTGAAGCACATTAATCCATGGCGTTATGGAAAATGCTGATAAAGAATAAACCTACTGGATATTTGTAACAAGTGGCACCAATTTCCTTTTGGACTGTCAGTGAATTAAGATTTCACAGCAGATTGTGTTATTTACTCTGCTCAGAAAATCACGGCGGTGTTAAATCCGTGCCAGCACATTACTCGCTGTTCTTAGAATTCTGGTAGCGATCCAAACAAAGGCAATGTAAATGTCATTGGTTTTGAAATACACCATTCTGGCAATTTAGCACTCATCATACCTACATTAATTAAAATGGGCTTTACCGTAGACTTTGACACAGTCATTTCCAGGCCGATTGCGTATGCATGAGTGGTTCAGGCCTGGTCTGCTCTCAGAAGATAGGCTGATGCTGTACTTTGGTGAAAATAGCTTTAAGTCATTGAATCTTTAAGAGGAGAGATAGTAGAGGGAGGGGATGAGCAAGTTGGCAGATCCTTGATGTAACCAGACCGGGCCTCTAAATGAAATAAGGAATGTCAAATTGAGTGGCTATCAGATGCACTGATACAAGGCATGATGAAGGCTGCTTTGTATGTAGTCGCCACATGAAAGACAAGATCGTTGTATGTTAGATGTTAGGACTAGCACTTATTTTTCTATAACTAAAAATTAAAATCCAGATTTTTGAGGACGATACAATCATCAAAACACACAAAACTGTTCTCTTCCCCTCTAAGACTTTAATAAAAGCCTCAAGGACAAATTCGACCTACAGCAGCAAGGGTATTCACCGGAAAAGCCCCTTATCTCCTGCGTTGGACAAGCCATCCCCCTGATTGAACTCCTCAAATGTGCTATCTACAAAAAAACAATGTTTTATCGTAACAAATCCCACCCTAGTGAGTAAATTATGATAAATACAATACCAAATTTTGACCAAATCAGACCAATGGTTAAGAGGTTATTACTGAAAAAGGTGCCTTTACCCACTAAGGGACGAGGAGTTGCTGTAGTGGGTAAAATATGAACTATTAGAATCAAATCTGATTTTTGAAAGAGAGATCCGCTCGAGGAATGAACAATGAACCAAACCCAAACCCGTTCGTCAATTCACATGCACCAAATTTGGACTAAATCGGACCAACCGTTGAAAAATTACAGCAAGAAAACTTTTGGAGATAAGGCTCCCCCTAGTGTCGGAAATGTGCAACCGACCTTTCCCCAAATAAATACATTTCAAAAAAAATTTGAAAATGATCCATGAGGTGTTTTTTTTGAGATATCGGCGATAACGTGACGGTTCCAGAATATCCCCTAATTTTCTGGGATATAATAACAATAAATAATAAATATCATTTAAGACGTGCAGAAAAGTGACAATTGAAGGTGCGCCGGTTTTTCTCAACCTTGTGTTTCCTGCACGGAAGCCGACCGCGCTGGTGAATCACTATCACTGTTGCTAGTGAACTGCTGAAAGCCATTCTATTCCATCGTCAATGCAGGAGGCCCCTTTATTTTCCCGTGAGAAATCAATCAACTCATTTCATAATATGGGGGCAGATGTAGCTCTGGAGGTAGAGCAGTCATCCTCAAAGACGAAGATTGGCAGGTTGACGCTAGCCCTTGCAGTCTACATGCTGTAGCAAGACCCCGATCTCCACTTTGCTCCTCGGGGATGGCTCAAATGCAGAAAATTATTATTATTTTTATTATTATTACCATCATTGTTTCATTAATCAAATTAGGATATAATATTATTTTTTTACATTTTTATTGCGCATGTATGTACTCTGTATAACAAAGTGATAATAAAGAGTAAATTTACTAATAACTAATAATATACATTACTATAGTATAGTAAGTAAGTATACATTACTAATAATAAAGTAAACTTTATTCAGTATGTATACACATACTGAATAATTTGGAATTACTGAAATCTGTTTTTTTCATTACTAAATAAAAACAAATTAATTAAAATTCAGAAAGTTATTGGTAAAAAAGTAAAAAAAAATTTCATTTGTTTGTTTTTTTCTTCTTATCTTTGTTTCACAGAAAATAGCCAAACGCTTATCAGCGTTGCACGTGACATTCGCTTGTATTTGCGATTCAAATAGGCGTCTTGGGAAATGGGAACGGTCCTGAGCAGAGATGCAAAGAGGCTTGAGTTCGGACATCCTTCCATCCCACGTACTTGTTGAATAAAACATCTGTCTCATGCACGACCTAATGGTAACGGAAGGGCTGGTGTTTGCAGAGGATGAAACTCCCCCGTCCTCCACCGTGCCCAGGAGAGTTTAGCCTTGATGCATTTTACACCCGCCCCAAAAACCTGCGTTGACAAGTTATCTGTGACCTGTGGTGAGAGCGGGAATGGCTGCAGTGAAAATCAATCTTCGCCTGTCCTCTCGCCTTGAATACCAGCAGAGCAAACAAACAGGCCTAAACAATACGATATATACCACATATCAATTACACTAAATGCCTCGGTATCTATACTTCACTGTCCCAGGCACACACCGGTTACAAGACACACGCTCTGCTGTAAGACGATAATGGTGCTGCATTGTTCCTCACCATCTGGAGGGCCGATAAGGCCCGCCTGTGCATAGTTGATAATGAGAACGGGCACAGCAAAAGTGAGTGTTAAACATTTCCTTGGCCCATGAAAAGGGTTGCATTAAGTCCACTGACCCCAATTGAATATTAATGAGCTAATTAACGGATTTATTGTTATGTGCAATTTCTGGAGGGGCATTTTTTTTTTTTTCCGAGTGCTATTATTTTTTCTAATTATTTTCTGTACTTTTTTTTTATAATTGAATCTTTGTAGCTGCCAGCAAGCTGTTTGCGCTTTGGAGAGAAGAAAAAAAAAAAAAAAAGCAGCTGGCATCTTGTTTTTGGTTTTCACCCTCCTTCTATTAGCCGGCTGCAAACTACCACAATAAGAGAAAATGCTCGTTTCAACGCTTTTTTGTTTTTGTCATCAAGACCACAACTGGAGTCTCCTCCGCTAAAAAAAAAAACCCAAGCCCCAAAATGTCCGTCCTCAGGAGGACCATCGTCCTTATCTGCTTGTACAAATATACATACCAAGTGATGTTCAGGTGTTGGATTACAGAAGTTCAATTATTTGGTTTACTGTCGGCGGCATCGCGTGGAGGACTTGACAAAGGTTTAAATGGGCGGTGACAGCTGGGCTTGATAGATAGCATAATCAGCTGATGTAGAGGATGCACTGAAGCAGCCCTCTTTGGACAGCTGGAGAGTACAGCCAGCTACTGCATGAGCGAGACGGTAACCTTACGAGAATGGCTCCCGATGCTTATTGGATACATGAGGTCTGGCGAGCAGCATCTAGATCCTGAGAGAAGATTGTGCTCTTGGTTCTCTAATGTTACCTAACCTGATGTATTATATCAATTTAGCTTAATCTTAAATGCACTGAAGAGAACAACCATACCGAGCCTGAGAACATCAGGAAAATCAAAAAATATTTAAGCCTGGTATTTATAATGTATGTCTTTTAATTACATATGAAATTCTATTTGGATTACGTCGTTTTAACATAAACAAGCTAATCAAGTTAATGCAATGCTTTCTTTTGTAATTAAATGATGAATGAAACACGTGAAAATTATATTTATGCAATATTCTGATATACCTTATTTTATTTTTAGATACATTTGCCATTAAAAAATGTGTAGACCAATATCAGAAATTTAAATTTAAATTTCATTGTTTCATAAAAAAAACAAATTCAGGCTGATTCTATGAAATTTTATTCATACATTCTAAGAACATGATTATGAAAATGTAATGAAACAAGTAATGTAATTCATTCAACTTGAACTAAAAAAATTATTCATTTCTTGGGGGCACCAATAAGCTGATGGTAACCACTATCAACAAAAAAAATAAGAATGCGCTATTACCACCTGTGGGTGCCAGTGAAACAGTTATAACGCTGTACACACACACGTTACTACTGTCTAAAAGTTCAGTATGGAACTCTTGAGGTTGTGTGTAAAAGAGCCATGAAACCGTTAATAGATGAAGAATCTTGGAGTGAAGTTATTGTCCATGAGAGTTAAACAGTCGATGGCGCTAAAGGCTAATTTATGTCTCCGAGAAGTCGGTGATAATATGCTGTCGTCATTGTCGCGGCAGATCCTACTATAATTCAAAAAGCGATATCATCGATTATTTTCAAATTTCATAGACCTTTGGGCGAGGAAGAACTGGAGTTATGTTGGGAAAGGACAGATGCATATTACCGACACTGGGTGGAGCTTTATTTCCAAAAGTCTACCGGCAACAATTTCTCAACTTTTGGTCTAATTTAGTCCAAATGTTTTGCATATGAGTCAATTTACTCAAAAAGTTCATTTTTACTCACTAGGGGGAGTTTTTTTTAACGAAAAACATTATTTTACATGTAATTTGAGTTCAATGTTTTTCTTGTGGTTAAAGAATGATAGTGTCGTTAACAAGCACCAGTCAATCATCGAACGCTGGAACATGGCGCGCAGTAGTTGAAATGTTCAATTGTTTTGTCATTTTTAAACAGCTCACGATCTTCTCAAATAATTGCAATCAGGTGATTATGTAATAATTGAGATCGGCTTAATCATCTCATCATCATTTAAGAGTAAAGCCCACTGGAGAAGAAGTTCCAGCCACAATTGAGCAATCAATGGAAAGCTCTGTTGGCAGATGAAGTTAGTTTGATGTCAGGCGGTGACCCCCAGTGTCAAAGGTCAGACGCTGGAAACAAGTTTCCCATCAGCTTTGTTACAGTTTTCAAATTTTTGAAAACTATCACCCAGCTGTAAAAGTTCTAGAGTTTGTGAATCCTTTGGTCACAGAGTCATCTAAAAAAAAAGAAGAACCCCTGCATGACTGCAGCAACCTGATGATGATGATGATGCAGGTGAGCCGTAAACTTCTTCAGCAAGAGTTGAAAAACATATCTTATTCTTATAAGCGCTTACAATTTAAGATGGACACCCAAACCCAACGCCCATCCCTGCAAGTGGTGCGCCCACAGGGCGGCAGCTCCATGAAACTTGATCCGGCTGCCCAACCAGACGCTATCAACGAGCCCCCCCCTCAGGTCTGGCTCCAGAATGGTGCCCCGGTCTCCCTGTTCCAGGCAACCTTTCACCATTTCTTTGCTGAGTATTCTTTGGGGTATTCAAATTGCTCTTAGTCAGACCTTCCCAAGAGACCACTTTGTTTTGGGAGACCCTACCAGTGGTAGGGCTAACCCCCAATCCACGACAAGATGGAGATTATTTTCGGGGGAGGGGAGCTTGGATTAGAGCCACTGCTCCTTCGCATTGAACGGAGCCAGCCGAGGTGGTTCAGGCATCTGATTAGGACGCCTCCAGAAATCCCCGGCATAGGCCCAGAACTCCGGTGACATCATATCTCATCTGGCCTTGGAACGCCTCAGGATCCTTCAGGACGAGCTGGAGAGGGTTGCTGGGGAGAAGTGCGTCAGGAATGCCCTGTTAGCCCGTAGGCGCCGCAACCATCCCTGCTACAACCGGACATATTACTCTGGATGGACTACATCTCCCATCTATCCTGCTGGTTCCAGGGAATTCTCCAGGTACAGCAGGAACAAGCAGTAGGAAAAAATGGCACGTGAGAGTCACTGGTTCTAGTTCTGGTACTAGTTGAGACTTGAATTCAGTTACATGTGTTGGATTTCCACTTTCATTTCATCGCCCGTGTTCATGGTTACGGTCAATCTGGGAAACAGCTCTACTGTGTTTGGTGTCCGACCCTGGAGCTGAAGGTGATGAATAAGAAGCAGTTCGGGCCGTTCGGATCACCTCTTCGGTAGCACCAATGTAATTATTATTACACTTTGCTGTCTGTATGCTGGTGCAATTCTGTTCAAGGCTCAAATTCAATTCCGCCGTAATAAAACCATCAATTTCCTTTAGTTACTTCACAAATACAACTCAGAGTAATGAACTCATTTTGCTGTTGTATGGAGATTTTCTCTCATTACAATAATTTTGCCTTATCCACTCGGCATCCGATATTAAGAGTAAGGCCCTACGGTCATATTGGAGGTTATTATGCTATACATCACAAAATGCATTAGGCTCATAAAACCTGTCAACAATAATGTCGGAAACTTTCTGCCCATGGCCCAGCAGGTCCATATGTTTCCCCAAAAAGAATGAATAAAAGTTTTCTTGCTATATTGCTGCTAGACAGAAACTAATTCTCTGCTAGTTGTGGATTCAGGACTGGATACCCAACCACACCCCCCCCCCCACACCCCCCCCCCCCCCCCCCCCCCCCCCAACACACATTACTTTTACTTTCTTTGCCTTCAAGTAGAGAATTTACATTTTCTTCTGTATGTTAAGTTGAAATATACTGGGCAATTAGGAAAACGTCACGAGAGAATAAAGCCTCTCTGTAGTGGGATTATGCAGCATAGAGAAAAAGGGACTGACATTAAATCAATCCCAGACGCACCATTGTTTTGTCTTTATGAGGCTAAAACTTAATGTTACAGGCTCCCGGAGAAAAAGAATGGGATCCGACATTGTTGATCCCAGTTTGCTTCTTTCCTTTTTTTTTTGTTTTAAATCCTTCACCACACCAAACCTCACGCATGTCTTGAAACACTTGAAACACATCTAAGATTGGATATTTCAAAGAAAACCGACATCGCTGAGTCTCATTGCGACGCTGAAATAGCTGCCTGCGAGACAGCATGCGGCCGCAACTTTCCAATAATTCATTACGATTTAACTGCATAATTCTTGCGGTGGAAGCGACTGCTTATTGCAGTTTTGGGACATGTGTTTGGAATACGCATTCCATTTGGCAAATAACTTGACATCCCATCATAGAAGCCATGATTGCCCTCGTGGCTGGAAAATGCACTCGCACTTATAAAGAACCAAAGAGGGGCGCGAAGATCAAACAACAGCTTGCGGTAATTGTTTTGCAAACTGCATGTCAGCATTAGAGTGCGGCGCCGGAAGAGCTTTCTTTGCACACTAAGGCGTCAAATGCAGTTCTGAAACAGCTCGGCTGCTTCTTGAGGGGGGTAATCTTTGGTAACAATCAATTACAATACATTCCCCCCCCCCTCTGTCCAGGCAGTAATAGCGCCTGTCTGTGCACACGTTGAGGCATGTCTGGTAAATATACAGTGTTTACACCTTTTAAATGTCTTCTAATACGCATGGGGAACACAGAAACACAGAAACACACTATGATGGAGGGGTTGAGCATCAAAGCCGCAGAAGCAATTCAGCCGACTTTCTCAGTCACGGAAATGAAAACGGAGCATTTGGTGGTTTTCTTCCCATTAGCCAGATTGAATTACTGTGTTTTAGGTTTAAGGGCCATCTGTTCTGCTTACATTCTCCGAAGCCGTCATGTTGTGTGTAATTGTACGTGCGAAGAACACTTGCGGGGGAAAGGGTTTCTGTGCTGAAAGTGAAATTATGTGTAAAGATTGGAGATGCTCAGTTGGCACCCAGGTCCATGGTACCGGGCCTGAGATGAGTGGCAGGTTCATGTGCAGTAACAGATTGATGTGTGGTCTGCCAAAATACCCTTGAAAGGAATTTTCCCCCCTAAACATGTAACGCAGTTATCAAGGCCACACAGGAGACCAGGTGTGGCTTCTACAGAATGATAAGGATACAGAACCTGATCAGCCATAGCATTAGAACCAGGCTTGGGGAGTAACCAAATCCACGCAGCGGTGTTATGTAGTAAGGATTAAACTGGGGATTACTAGCAGGATTGCAATTTTAAAAAAAAAGAGAATGATAAACTACGACATGGCTTCTGGTTAAAAAAGTTTAACAGCTTATGAATGTTTCGGTACAATGTAGGCCTAACAGTCAAGTCAATACGTATCATGTTATGGTTCTAAAAATAAAAAAATGTATGTCCGGACAAGTTTATTCCCACTTATTATATCCCCAAAAAGTTTGGAAAATGATGGAATCATCGTTCCTGCATCCGCTGCAGCCGCCGTAGATCCTTGTTTTTGTAAACAGGATAACTACAAAACATGTTGGAGGATTTGGAGGATTAAGGATTTTCAAATTTTATACCCCATCCGACCTCAGTGTGTAAGGAAGAACAGGATTAACAGTGGGAAAGGTCAGTTGTATATTTTCGCCACTAGGAGGAGTTTACTTGCAAACATTTTTGGGCCATAATTTTGTAACCGTTGGTCTGATTTAGTCCAAGAGTGATGCGTCTTAATCAAATCAAGGATATCTATCTTGTATATGATATTTTACTCCAATAGATCGTACTTTACTCACTAGGGGGAGTTTTTTTTGCGGAAAACAACTGTTTTCCGACATATAGTCCAAATGCGGTGCATGTAATACTCACAAGGGGGGGGGCTTATTAATGAAAAAAAAAGGGTTTTTAACTCCACATTTAATTTGCGGAGTTCCTTCAGGGGAATGGCTTGTACAATGCAGGGGATTGGGGACTATTTGGGGATATACCCTTGCTGTCGGGCCTAATTCAGTAACTGTAATATGTTGAGAATACATTCTCCTGTCTTTGATGGGAAATACCTGTAGGAATAGGTTCAAAATAAAGAGTAATAGTCTAGTCTTCCACGGAGGGCCGCTGTAGCTCCCATACACACACTCTCAGAAATAAGATTTGTCTATTGCAAGAAAAACCTGCACGTATTTTAAGAAATAGTTTTTTTTACCAAATCTTAGCACAACAACAGACAGACAGGGAAAAAAAGAAAGAGAATCCGTTCATACTTATTTTAATAGAATTATTGCTCCCATACATGAATTCCTGTTGTGGCACATTCTCCTGTTCAGAGTTGAAATACTGACACCATCCCATACCATCGAGGTCTGAAAGGTCAGGGATCCAATGTCGCGTCGCGAAAGATAGAGGTGCATGGCTTTCGGTGACAAACCATTTCCCCCGCCGGGCAAAAAGTCTCCAGAACAACCTCCTCGCGGCCCAGAAGGCCTTGCACTATCACTGAGTCCCACAATTGAATTGAATGGTCCACAGATTACTCAATTATTTCTATATACCAGCCTTCCATGGCAGACTAAAGGCCTATTATTGGAGGAGCTGAGACCATAGGAACTTATTACATGTGTGACCTTTTAAAGCCTTTCACCATGATGGATCTCAGGTGAGAATTTACTGGAATCAATTTTTATCTGAAATCTCGATGCTTGCTCACCGGCCCAAACGTTCACTTAATAAAAAAACAAGGAGGGAGACAGAGAGAGGGAGAGAGAGAGAGAGAGAGAGACAGCGCCTTGACTGCTGGAAGTGGGCATGATTTTAAAGCAACCCCAAATGCCTTTGTGTCCTTTCCTCCCAAATTAAAGAGCCTTTGAAAAAGACGGCTGGAGGAAGTGCTGGAGTATTGTGCTTAATCACGCCAGGAATACAAAGAGCCAGTTCCCCAAAGGTTCACATCAAAAGGTGCATCCCACTTTGTGAGCTATTTAATTAGTTAAAACACAGATGGCAGCCTGCTGCAAATTAATTAATCATATATGAGGCTTCCTGTACCTGCTAGCAGTTACGCCGGACGTAATCGTCTCGCCGTGCGGCGCTGCTCTCCTTCGCTATATTTCACAGTTGCATCCTTGTGGAAGGTTAAAGGTAAGTAAGGGCAGAGTGTGACATCATATAGACGTCATTAAATGTTATGTCAGAGAAGCACCACACCAGTCAGAGACATCGGTAGAGATTTATAAAGACACATTTCGAGGAAGCTAACCACACTGTCAAAGAAATGACGTATCATTTATGGTTAAAATAAAAAGTGTGGTGAGCTGTGGTTGACGGAGTTTTACTGTAAAGTATCCGAGAGCAACGTAGAAAGCATTTCAGTAAAATACCGGGGTAAAAAAAGATGATTTTACATAAAACAACAGATAATTACCATAAAATCAGACTAATTTAATGTATAATATAATACATTAGTAATAAGTTCAGGTATTTTTTGGCATTTATTTTCCTGTAGACTGTAAAAAAAGAAAACATGTTAAAATGAAATTAAGGACATTAGAAAGATGGAGTATATTTGTGAAATAGAGTTGATATCAAGCTGAATGTTTTAGTAATTTACTGTCATTTCATTTAATGTCCTCCTACAGAGTTTTACAACATCTGTTTTTTGTAATAATTACCGTAATATATTAAATTATGAATTCTGACAACCACAGCTGACGGTATTATAATGTAAATTATATGAATGGTGTTATTTTTTTTTTTTATTATGACAAATGTTAAGAGGTGTGGATAATATTCTACCCTACTGGAAAAAAACAACAACTTTCAACATTGATAGTAACAGTACCAATGGAACAGTATCATCCCCTCTCCTGTCTCAGAGGTCTCACGGCCCTGGGGAGGTGGGCCTGATCTAAACAAAACTAAAAGCCCCCCCAACAAACAAACCGACCAACATGAACACAATGCAGGGCCGAACGAAGTTAAAACAAAATACTGTCATTGTACACGTGAACTGGTCATCAGGACTTCCTGAGTGTTACACTCCTAAACATTGGTTATGGTTTTACTTAATCCAGTTATGTCAACAATTTCCTCTGAACCAAATTGTGTTAGTTTTAATCCAATAACCCTCCATCCATACATTTATTCCACTTATCCGGGGTCAGGTCCCAGCAGCAGCAGGCTAAGGGGAGGGGTCGGAGAAAGGGGGATTTCATAATCTCATTACGATGGGAAATAATGAACCTATGTGCGTCACACACGACTGAACAAACGCTGTCGTCCTCAACGGCAAGGGCTACAGCCGGAAAAAGCTCCGAGTCCCCTGCGTTTTACAATGAAACAACTTTAGCACTTTGAGATTTCATCCAGATTTCATCCAACTCTTCTTTGAGTCCAGGAGGAAAAAAAACCCCGTCTCTGTTCATCTGATCTCTTATCTGTATTGTTCCTTTCATACATCGACCTGATTGATGTTGTTGTGTAAAACCTTTAAGGGTTTGTGGATGTTAGAATGATGCGTTCTCTAAAAGTAGATAAAGTGTGAAAACATTTGATTTGCTCTTCTTCTTCGTCTGTTTTTTCCTCGACATTCCCAAATACAAGGAACGAGGGACAGCACATACACTCTCAGTCCTGTAGGGATGAACGTAGCACAATAGAGGAAAGGGACAATCAGAGAATATGGAGGTGAACTGCTTCTTAAGGATTAAAGCCGATATGGAAAATGTTACTTTGATGTTGATTATTGTGCTCAATAAACCATTTCAGTCATCGCTTTCGTTTTGTGTGATTTTTTTCATTTATGACAAAATTTTCACTGAAATTGATCATTTCATCTGAGAAAAGTACAATGGTTAACTGACTTTTCGTGCGCTGCATGAACACCACACAAACTAGGTCTGTGATGTCATCTCCAACATAAAGGATAAATCCAGAAAAAGCCTCCAATCCCCTGTGTTGTACAAGCAAATCCCTTAAAAGTTCAATGAAATTAAATAAAAAGTCCTTAACTTCATCATTAAAGAGCGCCCCCTAGAGAGTAAAATATGAACTATGAAAGTAACATATGATATACACTACATAGATCTCCTTGAATCGATTAATATGCAACGGATTTTGGACTAAATGGGACCAAAGGTTAGGAAGTTATGTCAGAAAACTTTTTTGGAGATGAAGCTCCACCTAGTGTTGGAAATGAACAACTGACATTTCCCCAAATCAATTCTCGTGATCTCGAGAATTCTCGTCAAATCAATTCGTGAACTAATATTCTGTTGTTTGGGTGTTTTCCAAGGGGAGGGGGGTCGGGTTTATGTATTTGTTCTTTCCAGCATTCTAAATGTTTTTTTTCCAACAACGTTGTTATGCTGTACGAGTTGTGTTTTTGGCCAGCTTGAAAAAAGAAAAATATTAAAATTTAAAAATATTAAAATATTAAAAATATTTTAAAAATATTAAAAATATTTTAAAAATATTAAAAATTTTCTGAAAATGAAAAATAAATCTTAATTTTCTGAGAACATTTTTTAAATTTTCCCAGGATGAAGTCAAAAATTTTAAGAGAATAAAGTCAAAAATTTTACAAAAATTAATTCGGAATTTTACAAGAATGCATTCATCATAAATACTTTTTTTTCTCGTAATATTACGACATAAATTCCTAATCTCAACGTTTTACTTATTTTGTAAATGTGGCGCTAACATCCCGTTGTAAAAAAAATAAGGATGGAAAAAAAACCTTTAAAAAAAATGAGACAAAATAAAACAGCACTGGAGTTGTTCTATCTGGCCAACTGTGGGCTGAGTTGCAACAAATGGGAGCTGAGCTTGTTTCTCTGATTAATTAGGTCTAAATGACCATTGACCGGAAATCTAAATCTAATTAAAAGTTAGGCTGACTTGACCAGGGTGTAGAAGTAACAGCGACAGGAACTGAAACTTATAGATTGAAGTTGGAGTGAAATGTTTGCGCTGCTGCTGCTGATGCTTTTGAAAACTATGAACTAAAATAATGGCATTGGAAAAAAAAAATTTTCTTTCCAGTGTTGTAAGATTGGATCATTGTGTGAAGCCTTGGGAATAATGTGGCGGCTGATTGAATATAGCTTGAAAAAACCAAACAGGGTTTCTGGTGTCTGACACGACTGAGAGAACCAGAGCAGGTCAAGTACATTTATGGATAAATGAATCTTACATACTGTATATTTTCTAAAGAATACAAGATGTGTACGTTGACAGCTTTACATAAAGAGCACAATAACGCTTACTCGCTTTATTCTCCATTCTTCTCCGTCAGTCACTCAGACCCTCACACAAATATATAAACCCAGTGTGGCCAGCAGACTATTTCATCTCTCAGCGATTTTATGTGTGAGACGTTTCCACCAAATCCATTAGTTTGTATCTTTAGGAGCGCAGTGAGACAGAGATAATCAAAAGTAAAATGGCGCATACATCCTCTCTGGGTCATCCATACTCAACGAGGTGATGTGCCTTCTCTCTCTCTCTCCCTCTCTCTCGCTCTCTCTCGCTCTATTCATTACAGATGGAGAAAATTGCACATATAATGAAATCCAATTTTCTATTTTATTCTATGAACTACAATAAACACAAAACAAGCAGTAAATAAGCCTTTTCAAAAAGCTGATTACCAAAGCAATGTATTGCCAAGTCCAGGGCTGTGTTAAAGTGGTGAGGCCCACATACCAAATCTTCTCCCCCTCAAGCTCTTTACTTCCCGTGTTATTAGCTAGGCTGTTTGGCGAGGAGCCAATCTGATCAACTTATTTTTACAATATAATACCTCGGCTCTCTCTGAAAGCAGTTAAGAAAGGATTGTGATTGAGGTCATCCTTGGATTCATCACCGCGGTAAACGCTGCTCCGTATATTACTTTGGCTTTTTTCACTGTTTTGGTTTGTGTTTTTTTTCTACGACAGTCATGGGGCCGTGATTTCTCTGCTTTCTCTGTCAGGCTTTAAATGTATCTGAATTTGGAATATGATAATATACTGTCGTTACTTGCAGAGACAAGCGACTGTTCTCGAAATCGATTTAAATATTGGTGTGCAGTGAATTAAGGTGCGGAAACTATATGCTGTTTTAATTTACTCTGACGGTTTGGATGTTTTGTTCAAAAAAACAGTGTTTTTTTCATTAAAAAGAAACTCATCCTTGCGAGTAAAATATGAACTATTAGAGTAAAATATGAAACATGCAACCAGATCTCTCCAGGTTGATTCGATTGCACCCAATTTGGACTAAATGCTATCACAATTTAGGACGTTTTGTCCGAAAAACTGATTTTTTTCATTAAAAAAGCTCCTTTAGTGAGAGAAATGCGACTTATAAGTGTAAAACATGCTACAAACAACATAAACCTCTTTAAGCTGATTCATAAGCACCACATTTGGACAATGTTGGACCAACGGTTAGCAAGTTAAGTAAGATAAACTTTGCTTTTTTTTGTAAAAAGCTCCTCCTACTGAGTAACATATGAAGTATTAGAATAAAATACAATAAATACAAGTTTGAGTTCCGCGAGTCGATTCACATGCACCATAATTGCATTAAATCGGACCATTGATTGGAAAGATACAACCGATCTTTCCTCAAATCAATCCAGTTCTTCCTCTCACTGAGGTCTAAGTGGGTACAACAGTTTTGAAATGATCCATTAAACAGTTTTTACAGTCTTGCGTTAACACCAGGGATCTGCGGCGGATGCGACAATGACGATTCCATAATAGTCCTGAGTTTTCTCGGACATAAATATGCCGATTGTTCAAAAGTTCCTTGCTATCAAACACTCATTCCATTTTTCTTAAATCCACGCAATGCCAAAGAATTTCCAAAGTGCCAGAGTGTCTACTCTGATTACCGTGTTACTCTCTTAAGTCGTTCCCAAACACCGATGAAACACAGCAGCGGTGTGGAAACGGTCTCAGTCTGCAGCAGGGTGTTTCAGGATCCCTTAAATGAACTCAAACCTCACAGGTCGGGAGTGAGGAATGAGCCGAAAGTAAAAGTCTGCCTAATATCTTTGAATTTAAATGGAAGCAGTGATGGCACAGGAGAAAATGCCATGCGAGGATTATTCACAGTTATATAATGCTAGGAAGAAAACCAGGCGCTTCTCATTTTGGTCACTTATCCCTCATTGTAAAGGTCTGTATATTTCATTGCTGGTGCAGCAGCTTAGGGGATACATTTCAAAGCAGCAAATAAAAATTGGCTAAACTTCCAAAATTAGCACTTCAAAGTCAAACATGATTTGCGACGAGGGAAGGGGTGGAAGCAGTGTGACTGTGAAAGTGCGTTTGTCAGAGTTATATGTGTGTGTGTGTGTGTGTGTGTGTGTGTGTGTGTGTGTGTGTGTGTGTGTGTGTGGCGGAGCTGATGAACACAGTTCAGCATTAGGCCTTAGAACCAATTTCTGGGCAAATTGGTTTCATTTAAGAATGAGATCACAGAGTAAGCAAAGCTCTTTCAGGGCAAGTTCATGCATCTGCGGCCATCTATTTAGGTTTTATATGCAATGTCTGGCAAAAGGCTGTTTGCAGGTAGAGTACGCATAATACTAGCCAAGGGCAACACGCTAAAGTTAACGTGTTCACACTTACCTGCCGTGAGCTTTAATGGTTTCATCCGTTTAATTGCTTGCTGTCAAAAAGGACTTCAGCGGTAATTTAGTATGTTCTTTCTTTTCTCCTTTTAGCGCTGTTGTGGAATTGGTGCTAATCAAAGCCACATGCCGCTAATTGCCCTCGCTCCTCTCCACAAATGGGCAAAGCACACCCATTAGGCGTCGCTGGAACATATGTTGGAGTTTTTCAGTGGGTGTTAGATCCAGTTTATGTTCAAGGGGAATATTGATCACTTTTTAGCATCTATACTCATATTTTCATTTTATTTTTTCATAAGTATACTGACCATAATTATTATTTTATTATAAATAATTTAAAAAAAATCCTTTGCATCGTAGGCTGCATATGAATTTACATGTAGTAAGTTATTACAGATGAGAGTTTGATCACGCGGACAGGAACAAAAATACCTCATCCAACATTTTGTGCATTTTGCTGTTTGTAGCACAGTTCAAAGGAAGGAGGTTGTTGGTTTGAGTCCACTGTGTGTCTGACCTCATAGAAGACTTCTCTTCAGATACTGCAGCTCCCTCCCACAGTCCACAAACACGCAGTGTAGGTGAATGTATGACCCCAAATGCCTGCTAGGTGTGAATGTGAGCATGAATCGTTGTTCCTATGATGAACTTGTCAGTCGCCCCATGTCAGCTGGGAAAGGCTCCAGCCCCCCCCCCTGCGACCCTTATCAGGATAAGTGATCACAAAAAAAATGGATGAGATTTGAGATTTTGTTCTCACACTGGTGGTCCTCACAGGATGAATGAGCCTGAGCCCTCATCCATCAGAAGCGGGTCTTCACTTCTGCTATGATGTCACTACATCTACTTGAAGGATTGGCACAACATTCTGTACAGACATTAGTTTTACACGTGACCTGATGAAGGTTGTGATTCTTTTCTCCTGTGGGACCATCAGTCTAGGGATGTTTCAGGCCTTCGCGATCAAAGGCAAACCTTCACGCATCATACAGTAATTGTGGTTCATATTTGCTGATAGTAAAGTAAACAGACCCGGTTCTTTCATCTTTACATGCATTCAATATCCAAGGATTTAGGTTCATAATGGACAAATTCCTCAATCAATCCAATTCTTCCTCTCACTGAGGTCTAAGTGGGTGATATTCTCCTTACCTTAACTGTGTTACAGTTATCATGGCCAAACATTTAATGAATTCTTCTGTTTAGCAAAAGTTGATCTAAATGCCGTAAATGATAAACGAACCACATTTCCATCAGGCGAGACAGAAGGAAGTAAATATGATGGTTTACTGCAACAGAAGATACGTGATAATTATCAGCTGTTAGAGATTGTGATCGAAGGGTTTTCTGCCCTGAGCAGCAGCAGGAATATTTCCCGCTTGGAGTGTGAATACTGGTGGTGGTGGCTGATGACTCTGCTGAAACGGACGATGGGGAGGATGAGGGCAGATGTACCAGCAGTATGATAGAACTAGATGAATGGAAGAGAGTCATTCAGTATTTAAAAATACACCAGCATGATTATCGACTAATAATGAAGTGTGTGTCGCCATATTGTTGCAGACAGTTGATTTCTTTATACTAAAAAACTCACACCAGAACGCCATCAACACAGAGGGGAAACTCGTACAGGGTGCAGAACACCTGCCTTTCTAACATGCTACATAGCCCCCACCTAGCTGGTTACATGTCCCCAGTAACCCACATGCCCACCAACACGGTACCTGAAGTGTTTTGGACATTACCACCTAGCCGCGACTTGATTCAATAAGAGGACGTAGTCCAATCCAATGGAATCAAATGACAACCCAGACTGTGGAGGAGGTAATATAGACCGATTGTGTTTGAAAGACCTGAACGACGAAATGACCTGAGGACAACTGCGGCCCGAGTGTACAACGGGAAAGTCTTCCTGACTGAACTTTTGCTAGAACTTCACTTGTCTGGAGGTTTCCTTGTCTTACCGATCCTTTAAAGCACTATGACAATAAACCCACTGTGGCAGAGGTTTCCATGCAAAATGTCGCCCGTTCAGCTGTAACTACGCACACACTACGGACTGACCTCATGGCAACCCCTTTAGTGTTTTGCCTAAGGACACTTCAGTAGACAGCAGGGGTCGGGATGGTGATTAGAACATTGAGCAACCATTCTTCCTCCGGACTCAAGGCCATCCTCATGAAAGCCCCCTTCTGTACGGCGTTTATTGTAATATCATTATTGACATGCTTTTTTTGGACATTCTGTGATCTTTTGACCTGTAGACAAGGGGCATTTCTCCAAACTCTCAGCCCCGTCAAGAAAGCAGCATATTTAGGGATGGAAAGGATTGTGCAGAGCATTTGCAGAAAATGATTAGAATTTCCATCACTGCAATGATGAGGTTGATTCCTCGCCAAGAGTTGGACACCACACCAATTTAGAAAAGAAACTGTCAGGAGGTTACTTTGAAGATTACCTGAAGTAATCAAAATGCAGGCCAACTATCAGCACCGTCTCCCAAAAAGTCTCATCCATAAAATTAAATCCGGTATAATTAGAAGTGTTGCAGTGTTGACAGATCCATAATGAAAGGTAGAATTACACTTTCACTTCTCTGGCTTCCTCGTGGCTTCTATTCTACATGGGCCCTCTGTGACCACGCTCCGCTGACAGCTGTCCTTATGTCAATACGAATGTCTATCAAGAGAGATTATATACTACATCTCATGAACCAAGCAGATAATGAGCAAGAGGGAAGGGCCCTTTTTTTAACACCCCCCCCGTGTGCAACATATGACACAAGCCCGGCTAATTAGGCAGATGCCGTAATGCAGTAATCAGGAGCACAGAGGAGGTTTGAGAATGCACAAACTTGAGTCGTAACGGCGCAACATTTGGTGCTTAAGAACTTCACCCCCACCTCAAGCAGATGGAAATGCCAAGCTGCAGTGCGTGTGTATTTATGTGTGTGCGCCTGCCAGTGTGTGTCGTGTTTTATAATTCTAGATGGGTGAGGATGGCTTTCCATGGCATCTCTGTCTGCAGTTTTTCTTACTTACTTTTGCTGCATTATCTAGCTGAGAGTTAAAAAGAGTGTTTTTGAGCATATACACGAATGCATTATGTGTTCCCGCACATTTGCGTGTTCTCGATGGAACACAGAGAACACCTCCGAATGTTTACGTGTGCATGAATTTACAACTGGGAGCAGCGTAACCTGGTGAGATTTTTTTTTCCTCATTATTTTCTGGAAAATGAGCAATCAGCCATAGTGGATGGAGCTTGATTGTTTTCCTCTATAAATCAATCCAGGAATTGCAATTAAAATATTCTCTTTTGTGGTATAATTGATGTCTACCTAATCCTTTATTTGCACACCTGCCGGGTGTCTGAATTTTTAATGAATTTCTAATTAATGCTCTTTGTACACTTGATTTATGTCTCAGCAAATTATGTTGCTGTTCGGCGCCCCGCTTGTAGAAAAGTACCTATACAATGTCAAGCATGAAATCTTAAGTTTGCTAAGATACTTCTATGTTGACTTATAATAGATAGTTTAGAGCTTTGTGTAGAAAGTTAATTGTTGTGAGCATTTTCATTTATTAGGTGATTCCGGAATTCTGTAAGGGCCTGAGCAAACTGGGTAAACTTCGCCACAAATATACACTAATCTGAATCTGTAACACTACAATGTGTTATTTACAGCATATAGAGAGGCTATGTTATATTGATTCTTTGTATTCGTTCATTTTAGTGTAAGAAAGTTGTTCATATATAATATATGTATTGTAATGTATTTGTATTGTGTCTATCTATCTATCACCTTGAGTGATGCTGAAAAGCTGGTCCACGCGTTTGTCTCCTCCCGACTGGATTACTGTAACGCACTTCTCATCGGGATCCCTGATAAAAGTCTTCAACGACTTCAGTATGTTCAAAACATCTACAAGGATCCTGATGAGAGTTCGTAAACACGAACACGTCACCCCCGTTCTTCATTCCCTTCATTGGCTTCTCATCTCCACCAGGATTGATTATAAGATCTCTCTCCTCACTCACCAGTGCATCCATGGTAACGCACCCCCCTACCTGAAAGAACCACTCACCCCACTGACCTCAACACGATCCCTCCGTTCTACCCACTCATACCGCCTCCTCCTTCCCCGGACTAAGCTCAGCACCATGGGTGATCGGGCCTTCTGTTCTGCTGCCCCTTGTCTGTGGAATGCCCTCCCTGACCATCTCAGGGCTCCACAGACGACTGACACATTTAAAAAAGGACTTAAAACTTTCCTTTTTTAGCAAAACCTATAACTTTAATTAACATTGCTGCTTTTTGGTCAGGCTTTTATATAGTTATTATTATTATTTTTTTATTGATGCTTTTATCTGCTTTTGCTTTGTAGCACTTTGAGATTTGATGCAAATGTAAAGTGCATTACAAATTAAATGTATTATTATTATTATTATTATTATCTAGTTATAGCAGTTTCTGATCTGCTCCTCTTTGCAGAAGAGGATTAGGGCCACATATGGCTATGTTAAAAAGTTTTTTGAAGACTGCTCATAATCTCACAATACTGACTTAAATCTCTGAATTCTTACTTCTTCTGACTTGAAAAAAATGAATAAAAACCTCACAAGCTTGATCAACTGGACCTTTTCAGACAATAAATTCTGACAATAAAGTCGGTATTCTGACTTTAAAGTCAGAATTCTGAACATATATTCAGATTTCCCATAAAAAAAGTAACATGGCCATGTGAGGCCCTAATCCTCTTCCCCCTTCTTGGCCAGATCACTCTTGGAAAAGAAAATTTTAATCTCAATGAGGATTTTACCTGATGAAACAAAGGCTATAATTGACAGATTTGATCTAATCTTCCCGGAATGATTTGGTTTTTGAGGCCTTCATTGTTTATACACACGAGAGAAGGATATCGTAAAGTTTTCCCCGCACTTTCCAAAATCTGTTCACTCAAAGCTCTTGAGGAAACATGACCAGCTGTATGCATACATGTTTTCCTGGGTCCAACATTCAAATGATATTACACCACATCTTCAAATATTGATTTCTTAATGATTCTGTCACATCTTTCCAAATAATTGTCAAATTAAGCCGTGTTCTATCGCAAAATTGAGACACCTGACAACAGATCATACATCTGTAGCCCCCAGGAGTGTAAATAATGTTATTTACTTGAAAAATCAACACAACCAACGAGGGGAAAAGATGATGAAGCGTGCAAAAGTACCAAAGAAAGCACAGGAAGTTTGGATATCTTCTGTCTGGGTTAGTAACTAAAGCTTCACATTATTTCTTCAATCCTCATTTTCCCTGCATGCACAACAATTATCGGCAAAATGCTTACGATCCCAAAAAGAAATCGTAAAGGTCCCATCATTATGAATATTCAAACAAAAGGAAGACTATAATATGCACTGGTGAGCTCAAATGACTCCGTGCTGGCACAGGAGCAATTGGCAGAGATTAGGGGAAATAGCACATCGAATATAACATTTGAAGATCCAGCCCTCACCCACGATCGTGAGATCTGGGTAGTGACTCAAAGAAGGAGGTCAAGGACACAAGCTGCTGAAATGAGCTTCCTTCTAGGGGTGGCTGGATCCCTAAGGAGGGAGATGGAGTGTTTGCTCCTATATGCTGAAAGGAGCCAGTTTAATTGGTACTATCACCCGATCAGGATGCCTGCAAGATGCTTCCCGCTTGGAGGTTATCTAGGTACTTCCAACTGGGAGGAGACCTTGGGGTAGATCCAGAACTCACTGAAGGGACTAAAAATCTCATCTTGCCAGGGGATGCCTCAGGATGAGCTGGAGAGTGTTCCTGGAGAGAGGGATGTTTGGAATGCTATTTTAAGCCTGCTGCCACTGCGTCCCGACCCGGGCTAAGGATAAAATGGATAAATCAATAATACAATAAAATGGATGGACAAATGGATGGATTGATTGATTGATTTAAAGATTTGATTGTGGAAAGGTTTTGGATATCAAGGAGGACTAAATAGCTTAAAGTGGTGCCCCTTCAATCTGCCCCTAATCTCGTTAATGTTTAACTCTTTTGTTTAATTTACAGTACATCAACAAATAGTTCAGGGAGCGAATGAGGAATGTGAACCAGAACCTCTGTGTTTGACTATAATCCATCCCTGCAAGAAGAAAACAGTGGGGTGCGTCCTACCATCCTGGGATTTCCTACTGATAGAAAGCCACTTTTACCCCCCTCCCCCCTTTGGGTATAGGTGTGTGTGTGTGTGTGTGTGTTGGCCAGCAAAGGGATGCCGAGTATATGTTTCACAACACATTTAAGAATGGATGACTTGAGTTTTTGCAAACTTTGAAAAGGGTTCTGGGAAACGTTACTATAAGGTCATAAAACTCAGTAGTTCCAAAGAACATAATGGAATGGAAGTAATGACTTGTGCTAAGTGCTTCCTTCATTTAGCTGTTCTTCACCGTCATCATGCCATTTAAAGAAGAAAAAAAAAGGAGTCCTACGTTGTCATCCCTGACAGCAAGGTTATATCCCAGAAAAGCCCCAAATCCCCTGATTTCTACAAGCAATCCCACTGATTGAACTCCTCAGATTAAATGTGACTCACTAATAATCTCAAACAGTCCATGTTGACTAAACCGAAATATTTCTATGAAGTAGGCAATATGCTGTAGGATAAGATCCAATACTGACTTAATATTGAAGATAAACACAGTCAACCATTTTTTTCTGAGCTCAGTAATAAAACCAGAGAGATATTCCTTGTGTCAATTCATATGAGCTAAATTTAGACATTTGGTCTAGAGGTTGGCAAACAAAAAGCCTCCAATGAGTTAAATATGCACTATTATAGTGAAATGAAATACGTACGAGCTAGAAGTCCTCGTGTAGATTCATATGAGCCAATTTGACGTAATCGGAAACATACGGTATGGTTGAGAAGAAACGGTCAAAAAAAGCCCAGCTAGTGAGTAAAATATGACAAACACAAGTAAGTTCTTCTTGAGGCAGTTCCTATGAGGTACATTTCTGATTCAATTGGACCAAGGAAGTTACGTTTGAAGAACAGGGGTTTCCGCAGAGGAGCTCCCCTGTAATGGGTCACCTATGGAATATTACAGCAAAATAAGAAATATAAAGGACAAATCTTGAGTTAACGCAACATCCCTCTTTTTCAAATCCAGAGACGCCTTATCCAATGTCAGAATAAAATGAATATTTGATGAAAGAAGCAGAATCTTTGACATGAAGGAGCATTTGATCGCTCCACCATAATCCATATTGTTGGCTCTTGATGTGTGTTTCAGCCAAACACAGTCACACAGCTCCATTAACGGAGACTTCTGGGAAAAAGTGCTTTTTAACACGGCTCTTCACCTCTGCTGATGATGATGAGTTTAGATGAGCCCAAAGTGAAAGAGCATTTATTTTTCTGATTTATTTGCCGTTGCATTTCCTTTCCAGGCCAATTCAGCCTCATAATCAGATGGCAATTAGTGACGAATGAATTGCAGTGAGACGCTACGCTTAACTCACTCCCTTTCAATGCATCTGCAAGATCACAAAAAATCAGTTCGGAGAAGCTCTCTCTTATTCCAAATACAATTCAGTTGGTTTTAAACATTTTTTTTTTCCATTTGAGTCCCTTCAAAACTTCTTAAAAGCGTAATTAAACTTTTTTCTGTGGGATCGTGTTTTGGAGATAAAATGTATATTCTCTCTTAATTGTTTTTATAGCATGTTGCTCTTTCTGCAGACAGGATTCCATCGCCACGCGGGGGCCAACCTCCTCCGACCACTTTGATTTCGGTACAAGGGGAAAAGAAAAAAACTCACTATTAACATTTAAGAATCTTTAATTCACACTAGTAATAAAATTGCATTACATTTCATAAAATAAATGTTCCAGTTTATATATACAGAGAAAACAGACTGTACATACCCTCCGATGAACCATTTCTCCAAAAGGAAAATAAAACAAACCGGAAACGAACTTCACAAAACTTACAAGCAATACAGTGCTCAGCTAAGCGGGCACAACTGTACATCAAAATTTGTAACTGCTTCGTGTTGGGGTGTGGGAGGGGCAAAAAGTCAAACATTTACAATAGAGTCCTTAGGGACCGATAAAGGGGTCTTAAAAAGTATTGCAGGCAAGCAGACAGGCGCTTGTCTCTTTCCAAGTGCAGCAGAACATCCATCTTGTGTTTGTGTGGCGTGGAGCCGATTGTTGCTGCCACCAGGTTCCCACTATTGAACCTGTGTCTCAAAGCTCCCATTCAGCTGGCCCTCCTCATAGTCCATTTGACACAAAATCATGTTGTTTTTTAGGAAAAACTTGTCCCCCACGCAAAACCTGTTGGCAGATAAGAACAAACAACGGAGAGGCGTGTTAAAGCGCAGAGACGACTGGCATAAAGACGAGATGGCGTGAGCGAGATTTGTCATTAAACACATTTCGTGCGGAGGTATTTCTCTAGGCGCGCATTCATCTCGTGGAGATTCTAAGGGTCGCCTGAAAGAAAGAAGAAGGTTTTAAACCACGTATTCAGAAAGCAGACGTGTGCACTGGCATCAAATGAGAGGCGGGTCAACTCTCTTCAGCCTGGCAAAATCACGCTGGCACTACAAGATTCCACAAGGAAACCGCCACAGGTTGTCTATTAAAAAACGCACCAGACTGTTTCCAGTGTTTGAAACGGTTTTCTCCCAGTAAAAGTCTCCGAGTCAATTGAAGAGGGGAAAATAAGACGCGGCAGCTTGCCCTACTGATGTTCTTCTCCGTGCCTGCTGTTTGTTTGTGTGACAAAGTGGAGAGTGAAGATAAGGATATAACCGAGCATAGCCGGGCTTCAGTAATGAGCCAGGCTGGATAAACAGCCATGGCAGGAGTATGCCAGATGAGACCTGGCTTCATGTCTGCCAGCTGAGAGGAGAGACTGCAGTCATAATTCTCTTACAGCAGGTGTTCACTATGGTAACTGAATCTGGCCTGCAGAAGGTTAATGGGCTTGTGCTGTGTGAGGGAACAGGGTCACGGCACCCCTGACAAGCATGCAAACGACGGCCTGCTCCCAGAGCGCCGCCATTACTGATAGTGTATTAATGGAAAAAGTGATATTTGGGTATATCATTTTCATACCATAGGCTTTGTGGTCGCTTCAACTTTTATAATAGTCTGCGTCGTTATGGACACAACATTTCTAACATGTGTAGGTCTATTCTCTCTTGTCTAGCAACACCAATCTGGAGGACTTGGCTTTTCTTGCTCCTATACCTCCTATTACCTCACTGTGGCTTCAAAGATGTACAGAGTTAGCCACGAATGTGAGCCGCGCGCTGGCAGTGTGTCACAACAGAAAACAACTCTGCCTGCGCTGCCTTCTCCGACAGCAGGTGTTTCTCTCTGAAAAGCCTCCGAACCCTTGCGTTGTACAGGGAAAATCCCATGATTGAACTCCTCATATTAAATGTGAGGCTATGTTTGGTAACAGTGTTTTTTTGTTAAAAACAAAGCTCCCCCTAGTGAGTAAAATATAAACTGTTAGAGTAAAATACGATACATGACAGATAGATGTACTTGAGTTTAATCATATGCGCCAAATTTGGACTGAAGAGATCCAGTGGTTAGGAAGTTATGTCCGAGAAACAGTCTTTTTCATAAAATAGCTATTTCTATTAAGAACAATATGAATTATTATGATATACTGTAGATAGAGCTCTCTGAGGCTACTCTTATGCAAACAAACGTCCTAACTGGGTCAACGGTTAGAAATTTATGTCCGAAAACATGTTTTTTGGGAAAAATGCTCCCCCTAGTGAGTAAAAGATTAACTATTTGAGTAAAACAAATCGAGGTATGTGTTCCTCGATTCGATTCACATGTGCCTAATTTGGACCAAATCGAACCGACGGTTGACAAATTCTGACCTGAAAACGTTTGGAGATATGGCTCCTCCTAGTGTCAAAAAATATAGAACCATATTTTCCCAAAATAAATCATACTCTTCCTCATACTAAGGTCTACGAAGGTATAAAATCCGAAAAATGATCCATGAAACAGTTTCTGAGTGATCTTAATAGCACGCAGGATCTGCGGCGGCAATGACAATCCCATAATACCCCTGACTTTTCAGGGGATATAATCATTAGAGCATTACAAAATATGTCACAGCTACCTTTATTCTTACGACAAGTAAGGATCCGGACCGACCCAAACACCTCTGATATAGAACCTATTGGCCATCTTGCCTCTATCCATGTTGTTGTTGTTTTTATTTAAGGCGATGTTGCTGTGTTGTTACGATCCATATTCTTACCTCTGGTTACAAAGCTGACAAGCGAAACAGTCCAAATGGTAAACATTATCTCTGGCTCTCATCACCATTTCAAAGGCTGGGATCAGTTTACTGCAGGCTGCACAGTTCCCCGTTGTACCGAAGAGCCTAAAAAAAACAGGAGAGCACAGACAGAGATTAACCCCACCTTCCTCTTTTACCTTGATGCGCTGAAAGAGCAGACAAAATGAGCCACGGCGGTAAAACGCCGCGCTGAAAGGGAAAAAAAAGGGAAAAAATGAATATGCTGAACGTAATGCACGAATCTGTTTCGGCGACCCATTTGGTATTTTTTTTGCTAATGAGAGTCACAAACATAGATCTTAATTCTTGGCTAATGATCTAATTAAAATGATCACATGGTTTTAATCTCCTTCCTCAAAGAGTTTTCCCTCCTGCACGTTACAAAAGCAGTGAAAATAGATCAGCGGCTCTGCATTTGAACTGATGGACGTTTTCATCTCCCGTAACTAAAATACATGACGAGACTATCCGCGAATGAAACCCAGTCGGAGGGTTTTCAGGTTTTTGCAAGATATGTTCTGCGATGTAGCCGATAAAGGTCCAATCCCTCCTCTCTCTCTCATTCTCTCTCTCTCTCTCCATATTCTGTTGATGGGAGATGTAACGCTGAAGAGCTAACCCAATGTTTCACAGTGAAACCGACTCAAACTTCACCACTGCTTGTTTTGGCCTATTAGATATGACTGAAAAAGATAAAGTTCACAAACAGAGCAGGGAGGCGCTGGCGTAAGATCTCTCTTCCGCTCAAAGCAAAGGAACCTCAAATGCTTTTCCCAGCCAGATTTACATTTTCATTTTCCGAGCGCCTGCCCCTGTGTTTAATTTGAAGATTCTGGAGCGCAGATAGATATTCTGCAGGAGAAGGTCTGTTCACAGCTTTGCAAGAGGGGATAAGGCAACCGCAGATTGCCAATCCAACAGTATGTTAAACACTTTTCCTCCAAACTCGCAGGATTCAGAGAGAGAAGTCAGAGTGTTGATATGCTGCCTCATTTATGCTAGTCCCATTCAGCTGCTTTCACCTTGTTATAGAAAACCTCTATCCAGCAGGCCTGCGTCTAATGAGGGGCCACTGCCCCACAGGAGCAGCAGAGACGGAAACAGGGGGAGAGAGGTTGTTATGTTCCATGAGAGGGATTCACTGAGCATTAAACAGAGACATTGTTACAACTGGCTACTGTCTCAGGAAACACTACATGTTCTCATACAGTAGACGTCTGCCACCCAACCGGCACTACATAACACAAATAACTTGATTTTTTTTTTTCCTCCCCCACGGAGGTCTTTTTAAGAAACAGAAACAAAACATACTCAGACATTCAATATTGATCCAAAACTAAACAACACGTCAGTGCTCCAGATTTTAACCCACTTTGTTCGATAGTGTCGTTTTCCCAGCACAAACAGGCGCCTATGGCTTCTTCTCGCAGTCTGATATGAAGGTTAATTCTTTATCTAGTCGGTAGATACTTCTTCCCATTAGAGCCCACCACCTCACGGCAGTCAAACAATCAGCTCAGCTCCACGTTTCACTACCTGGACATAAACAGCAATTTTTCGTCATCTGTATATTTTCAAAATCCGTTGCTTGTAGATTTTGTAGCACAGTTACGGGGCACACGGCAATGAGTGCAATGGAGACAACACAATGGATGCTATGCACAGTTAGCATTCTTTAGTCACCTCTACTGGCACTTCTTAGCCACCTTCATTTAAAGGTCCAGTGTGTAAAATTTTGCCACGGGGAGGCGATGCAGGGCATCCTTTCAGCTGATTACCCCAAAGGAGTCAACTCGGCTCCGCAACCAGCGTCGTAGCGCACGGGGAGGGAGGCTGAGGGATATGTAGCCGAGTTGAATCCTCCTGATTCAAGGAGCGCTATTGTAGGAAGATTCAACTGAGCTCGGAGGATTCGACTCACTACGGCAGATTCAACTCGGCTCCAATGAGGATTCAACTCAGCTCCAATGAGGATTCAACTCAGCTCCAATGAGGATTCAACAAAAGCGCTCCTTTGTCTTTGTTCTAAATGATAGAACAAGGACAAAATGTTCCAGTTGTCAAAATACAAAACACAGTAACAACATAAAACCCACGATGCTCCCTGCCTGCGCCAACATGGCGGCCTCCATACGGACATCAGGATCCACTCTGGAGATAAAAAGGGCTTTTTTGAAAAATAATTAAAAAAATCTTACTTTAAATTGAGAGATCAACACAAATACCTTGTTATGAATATCATATTCCATTTATTCAAAGATATACCACTAAATACTCGCTAAATCTTACACAATGAAATGAAATTGAAAAACGTACTTTTGAACTAAAGCGACGGCTCTCAGACAATCATTTCGCCCATAACCCCTTTATGAGTGCCGGTTAATCCCCCGTGATTATGATGATCATCACGATCATTCGCGAAGGATTACAGATGTCAGTCATGACTGCGAACATATAAAGGCTGCAGGGACTGGCTGTTTGCACAAAGTTGCATGATGGACTTAGACACCCAGAGGACTATTAACATGTTACTCTCTGACTTTCACCTCACTTCTGTTGTTTCAGGAAGTTTCCTTTTCTGCATCATCCCCCCTCTGTTGTTGCCTTGACTCACCTCAAAGAACCATTGATCATTCTGCTAATTTCTATGCATCAACATCGGTGAGGTGTTTTGCATTGACCATTTATAATTGAAAGTGGGTGGAGGGCATTTGATGCAAACGCACACACTTCCAGATGGAACTGTGATTTATAAAGGGAACACTGCCTGCAGGTGTGCATGCAAACAGTTTTCTACAATATCTTTTGTTTTTTATTGGCTCATGCCATTTCCGGCTTTTATGCACAGATGCACGTTTAGCATTGATCATATATTCACTGCTTTATTTATAAATGAGAGCCCCGAGGTCTAAACTGGATTGTGAGGGTCACATGGTGATGTACTTCTCCCACAGGGAACCAAGATTATAAAAGAACCCACTGAGCCTCGGTCACTGACAGAACCTGACATGCTCAAAAAACTCTAACGGCTTGTAGGAATATTCTCGCCCATCGTAATGACACCCTGCTGGGCTCTGGACACGGTGCCCTGATGCATACAGGTTTGTGAAAAGGTTTGATGGTTGAGCCCAGCTTGTTGTCGGCACTAAGATCGACTCGCAGTCAAAGCGGTGTGTGACACCTGTGGCTAGATTTAACCTTCTCCTCACATTGACATTATCTAGAAATCACTAAAAAATATAGCTTTTTCTCAGCAGAATATGACGGATGTTTTTGAGAAAGTGACTTTGTTAGAGTTGTTCATGAAACCCCAGCTATTCTAGGAATTGTACATTTTTACCTAAAATGAAAATATTAACAGAAAAAAGACTAAATGAAGGTTGAGGTTTCCTTCAGCAGTCATTTTTTAGAATAGTCAGTTAGAGCAGATGTTTAATGTCAAGTCTGGGAAAATTACCGTAAACATGGCCCTATGTGTGGAGGTTTCATCTTTTGATTGTAGACCAGAAAGGCCGACAGATGCCTTCCCGCCAATAATCTGTCACTCCATCTTTAACGTCCTGCTAAACTGTTTGGTTGAGCATATTCTGAGTAACTATGTCTTATTGAAAAATGGGACTGAAAGTTTTAATAACATGATGCGGTGGTAGCATGTATATGCCAAATAGTAAGGGGCCAAGGATGGAGCCCTGGGTGAAACCCCAGGTCACATGATCCACAGAGGAGGAGGCATTAACTATGGCTTTGATTAAAGTCGTATTTGATGAGTAGAGTTTTTTCCCGCATATTATAATATTTAGTAAAACTTACTGAACAGGATTGTCTAACTTGATGCTTACAAAAAACTCTGATATGGTCTCAAACAGTTTTCTAAGAACATCCTTTACTAAAAGGTTTATTTAATCTAATTAAAATGGACTTTTCTCCATGAAACAAAAACAATTTGATAATGAAATAATTTAATGTCAATTGTGTTTTTACTCTTTAAAAACATGATTGACCGAACAATTTGTCATATTCCGGTAAACCTAAGATATTAAATTGAGAAATAAAACATTCAAATAAACCGGTATGACCGGTATGAGATGCAGCAAACTGGGTGTAAACCTCTTCTTTTTTCTTTACGGAGCTTCAAACGTGTGCAGTGTTTATTAAACCGACGCAGCAGACTGGGCAAGAGATTTGTGAGTGTTTGCAAATAATATGCTGGAGTCGTGTTAACGGGGTGTAATTATGTGTTCTGCTGGATTTGCTGAGGTGGCGCTGTTTGTAACTCAGTTTCCCACTCATTTCCAGCATCTGTAAATTTGCCGCGTATAAATTGATAAATACAAAAATTTAAAGGCTTTTAACTAAAGACTGAAGATTATGGGCAATTCTATTATTGTCATTTACGTTATTTGTAAAATCTTTAGTGGTTTATTTTCATCGAACTTGTATCTGATGCCGTGAAGTCACACAGTGTTCTTTTAACTGGTCCCTCTTAATCACCCTGATTAAAATCCAATCATGAAGAGATCCTCTTCCTCCATGCTAACCTCCTCTGCTTTGTGATTTACTATCACGCACACACATTTGGCAAGGAGGATAAAAATGTCCTATCTTCACCATAACATGAGTGGTAGTATAAGAGTGTGTGGCGTGGTTGCAGCCTGTTCACACAGTTCTTCAGCCAACCACTGATCTGTCTGTTATAATGTGGCTACGGCGTAAGGCTTAATTGGGCTCCTGGTGCTAAAAGGAGATTACAGCATGAGAGAACTGTTCAAACACAGCACACCATCCCCTTCCTGCTCCTCTGAAGACTAAAAGCAGCGTCGCAGCTACGGCAGGAGGAACGGCCAAAGCGGAACTGCACATGTTAAGCAATGACTGCCTCCCGCCGAACATGATGAAGAGGAAAAGGGAAAAGGTGAAGGGGATTTGATGGCCGCTGAGATGATACAACCAACTCGCATAGAAATCAAAGAATGAGTGACAATTAGACAATTAAGAGATCCCTCCAAGCTTTAGAAAGCAGAGTTTGAGGAGTGTACCAGAGGTGTACGACTTCACTTACTCCTCCATCCAGACACATCTGATGTTTTCAGCGTGCCTCTGCCATCATTTATGATTATTTACTCTCAGACCTGTATTAGAAGACATTTGTGGACAGACGCAGGACGTTACTCAGTTGTTAGGATTTTAAAAAGTTACACTGCCCACTACTGGCCTGGGATGCATATGACAGCGTTTTCAATTCTTTTTGCAGATCCAAGTTGTTTCTATAAATGTTAACGTATGAAAGTTGAACTTCTCACACATTTGAATATGTCTGAGATCCTTTGTTATATCCCAGATAAGTCGGGGATATTATGGAATGGTCACCACCGCCATCGCTGCCACAGACTGGACATGTTAATGCGATAACTAAATAACTATATTTAATGTAATCTGATTTCATATCTTCATAGACACTAATGCGAGGAAGAACTGGACTGATTTTGGAAAACATCCCTTTTATATATCTGACATAAGGCGGAGCTTTATCTCCAATAGATTTGTGGCAAAAATCTCTCAACTGTTGAACCAATTTATTCCAAATTGGATGCATATGAATCGACTTGAGGAGATGGAGGAGATAAATCACTTCCTACTCTCACAGTTCATACTTTAGTCGCCAGGGAGAGATTTTTTCATATAATCTGGAACATCTCATTCTTAGAACATTTTCTGAATGTGTCATTTTTCATCTTTTGTATTGTATTTGTCATAAATCCTCAAATGCGTTAAATGTAACAAGTACAGTAAACTGTGTAGTTGTACTACTACTAAATGTATATATATTTATTTATATATAAAAAACCCACATTCAGTTCATTTTAGAATGTTTAAAATGGACCATCTGCCTAAATAAAGTTAAGTTTAACGTACAGTACCTGGGCCTAGTTGCCGTTGTCCCCAACAGCGACGTTGTAACCTGAAAAAGCCCCAATCCCCTGCATTGTAGAAGCAATCCTCCAATTGAACTCTGCACATTAAATGTTACGTTTTAAGTATAATAAGAACAATTAGAGTAGAATATGATATATTCAAGATAGGTCTACTTAAATTGATTCATATGTCAAAAAAAACGTTTGGGAAGTTGTGTTAGAAGGAAGTTTGTTGGTGAAAAGTTCCCCCTAGTGAGTAAAATATGAATTATTAGTTTAAAATGTGTGCGTGATGGATCTCCTCGAGTCGATTCATATGCACCAAATTTGGATTAAATCAGACCAATAATGAGGAAGCAAACTTTGATTGGAGATAGAGCTCCCCCTGCTGTCGGATATATGCAACTGACCTTTCCTAAAATCAATCCCGTTCTTCCTCACACTAACATCTATCAGCTGTAGTACATTACAAAAATGATCCATGGCCTGTTTTTTCGTGTTAACATGAACGATCAATGATCATTAAATATTATACCCGACTTTTCTGGAAATAAATGCAGGTTGTTTTTTTTTATGCGTCCTAATCCTCTGAGTCTGAGGTCAGGTCTTAAATAATGTTCACCAAGCCGATGTATCATTCTATCTAAAGGACATCACCTCTGCGATCTATCAGTTATCTTCTCACTTTAACACACGTTATCAGTCTACTGAACCAAGAACATGGAGGTTCAGGCATCACGCCGGCGTGATCTTAAGATCTAAGGGGTGAAGCTAAACCTTGATGTTCCTCCCTGCAGGTCCAGCCAGAGTAAAGCCAAGTGCATCTGATGCTGATTTTTTTTTAAGCATCCTCTCACCCTAACATCCTGTCGATAAACAGGTCTACCTCCAGACTATAGCCTACCTGACTGTACAATATGGTTGAGTCTACTCGGAAAGACTTTGTTTTGCAGAATTGCCACCAACTGTTCTGACCTATGTTCTTGTAAGAGTGCCAAGCATCATGCACTTCCGTTTCAGTGGTCATTTAGATTAAATACATCCATTTTCTCAAAGGGAAAGTGAAAAAAAAAAAAAAAAAAAAAAATCAATGTCACTTTTTAAACAGTGAGAACAGTGAGTTTCAGAAATGAAAGGGTGGATGATAAAAGTACTGCTAGAGTTGTGCACATTAAACAGAGAACCATCGGGTTTTGTCTATCAATCACCAGTTTGAAGCGTAAAAAAAAGTCTGAATGAGGCTCTTCTGTGGTTCTCCTAAATGGATAAGAGGGTTAGAGGTCCGGAAATGGATTGCTCCCCACAACCTGTGTGACATCCTGTCATGGATTTCTGAATGAGATCTAATGCTGTATAAAGTGAAGGTGGCCTGGATAATTATTGCATTGGAGTGGGGTTTTTTTTTTCGGGGGGAATTTTATCTTCAGTGTCTGTAGTTTTCGGACCTTCATTTCTCAACTGTTGCTTCCATTTAGTCCTCGTTTGGTTCGTATGAATCCACTCGAGAGAACTATTTTATATATATCATGCTTTACTCTAACAGGTCCTATTTTACTCAATAAGGGGGGCATCTTAAACATTTTTTTCTTGACAAAAAAACGATTTTTCGGAAATAACTTCCTAGATTTTGGTCTGATTTTGTTCAAATTCGGTGCATGTGAATCGACTCGAGGAGATCGACCTGAAATATATTGAATTTTCCTGTAACAGTTCATATTTTACTCACTAGGGGGAGTTTTTTTCGTGGAAAAACACTGTTTTTGAATGTAATCAACGATTTATTTGAGGAGCTCTATCCAGGGGATTGCTTGTACAATGCAGGGGATTAGGGACTTTTCGGGGATATTCCATCTCTGTCGCGTGTGAAAGCGTAGGCTTATTGATTTCATGCAGATTGTATAACTACAATTTGACTTACAGTTCTGTATGATAAGAATATGAATCAATGATTTTGAGTCAGTTATTCTAGTATTTTTTTAAATGTTTTTTTTACAAATAAACAAGATTATAGGATAAAATGACCAAACGGATCCCCGTCTATCCCTACTTTACTCAGTCATACTCGATAGATCTTGAAGTAGTTCTTATTTATTGGTAAAGCTTGATGCAGGCTGTCGGGAGCAGAGTTGGGTGGTAAGAATGTGAGGAAGCTCGGCTCTCCCTCCTCTGTTATTGAGTTATTACAATGAGCCTTTAGAGAAAAGAGGGCCTTCTTTACGTCTTTCAACTTACTGCTTCTGCAAACTTCAAACCCTTAAAGCTCCCACGGTGCATCATCTGCCTCTCTGTACCGCTTCCCTCAGATTGGGCCGTGGCTCTTGAAGTGTTCTACCTGTTCTTTGAGCTCTTTGAGATCTCCCAGCCAGCACGGGGGTTTGTCAGATTTCATTAAAGGGAAAGCTGTTAATGCATGCATTGCATGTTCTGACCCTCCGCGAGAGTTGTGTCTTTTTTGAAAAGTTACACCGTTCAGTTTCAGATCTATGCTGCCCGGCGAAGAGCCGATACAGAGCGAGCGTTTTACCTAGTATGATAGCAGGGGTTTAAAAAAACAGTCACATCCAGATGGAGCTTTTATCTACCCGCTTCTATTTCACCGTTTGTGGGCAACTAATAATATGCATTATCTTGAAGGATTTACCCTCACCGTTAATTAATACCCCCCATTTGGATAAGTGGGTGACTATTATATTCTCTCTTAATATACCCAATGGAAGATTAAATAATTTCAGGCTTGAAGCGCTGATGACGGCACCATGGACCCTATGGTGAAGTGGTACGATCCTGTGCCCTAGATACAACGCAAACGGCTAATTACTTTATTGTTCTCATTTATGAGGAAAGAGTGGGACCCAATTGAAATCTAAATACCTCTCCTGATACAGGAAGCTGTGTCGTCATGGTGGTTTGGAGGGCAGGAGAGGACTGCGTTCCAGGTAAGTGTGCGTTTTAGTGTTTGTGTGTGCTGAAGTGTAAGATCCAGGAAAGCGTGAGCGCATTCAATAAGTAGCTAAGGCCACTGAAGGACAATCACAGATGGAGCTCCTATAATAATTAATGTGAGCATGGGGGGGTACCAAACCTTGGGAAATAAGCAAAAGTAAGGATTGATCCACACGTTTGTTTTTAATGAAGTGTGGGTGTCTAATTCTGCACGCGGATTTAACTTCATTACGGCAGGTGGGGGCTTTCGTCTGACTGCACAGAGGTAAAGGGAAGGAAGGCGACCAGTGCTGGACGCATCGCTTACTTACAAATACCGTGGCCTCTCAAACTGCCTCGCCTCTCTATACGCAAGGCAAGGTTTTTAATTTGTTCCATAATAGAATTCATCTCAAGGATCTCTAGTCATTAAGTGTATTTGCATTTGTCGCAGGCTGAAGAGCAGGCGAGTGGGATGGATGTCATCAGGCAATTCAGGGCAACACAGAAGCACAGAAATCTCTCCTCCTCCTCCTCCTTCCATTTTATTCCTATTTTAGTATCTCGAACTTTTGATTTCACGTGTCATTCTTATTTTTTCATCCCTTTTTCTGACCTCAGCGTCGTAACTAGTCACAGTTAAGTGCCAGCTAGGCATTTATGGCTTGGGGGGGGGTTGGGGTTGCTGTCCTTTCAGCAAATGTATTTTACCAAGTGAATCTCTGAGCTTCATCATTTTTGCTCTTTCTTGGTCATTTGCCCATTTATTATTACCTCATCTGCACCATCTGCCCCTTCTGGGGGACAACATGAGGTCTTAGTGGACCCCTCACTGCATCTTAAAAGCATTAACTCTGGGTGGGATCTGATGGATGGTAATGGCCTATCTTAACGTAACGTCTCTAAGCGCCTCTCAAGTGGGCTGCAGGCCCTCGCCAGGTCAGAGGAACGGCCGGGGTACAAGGGGGGTGTCACGGAGAGGTGTGACGGCGGAAGGAAAACCACGTCGGCGAAGGTGGTCTTTGTTTAAAATGATCAGAATGACAGCTGCTGCTTGAGACTTCTTTTCTTTATTAGAATAATGAGGTGATACAAATGTGGTGGCAAGCAATTTATTGGGCGGTATCAATGAAGGAGTGAAGGGACAAGCTGGAGGTCAGGAGATGAAGAAAGAAAAATGGGGAGGAAAGGGAGTTTTTTAGGAGGAGGGGCCTATAGGGCGATGGCATGTCTAAGTCACCCCCGGGAGGATTCCCTCTTGGATAGATGGGATCTCATCGGGAATGTGACTTAACGCCCAGGAAACGGTCATGTTTAATTTAACAAGCAGATGGCGGTGGCATCTGAGAGGGAGCATAGAGAGCCAAAGACACTGATGAAGCAACAATCCTGCCTGGAGGTTTTTTTCACGGCCTACAGCACCAAGATCCACGACAGGGGTTCCCTGTGTTCATGTCATCACAAACAGAAAGATGAGAATAAGGAAAACAAACAAACAAACAAACAAACATGTAATAGTTTAGTTTGAACTCAGCAAAGTTACCAAAGCCAAGACTAAGAACAGATGACAGCTAACACTAAAAAAACAGTACTGAGTTTAACATACATGTTGATAATTGATAATGATATTGAATTCTTTATCATAGTTGTCTCTCTACACAAGATGTAAGTTAAAAATGTATAATAAAAACCTTTAATGTCCCGCTCAACTTTGGTTGGCACATTTTGAGTCACTATTTCTTATTGAAAAATGTGTGACTGAAACTGTTTATCATGTGACCCAGAGGCAGCATGTTTATGCTAAAGAGTTAGGGGCCAAGAATGGAGCCCTGGGGGACACCAGAGGTCAAGGTCAAGAAATCAATGAATAGTATTGGTTTTTATAGCATGTAAAGCTACTTACTAAAAAGTAATTATTAAACTGGATCGACCAAATAACTTCAATGAAGGTTTTTTAAAAACATGCTTTACTAAAAGGTGGAGCTAATTTAAGTAAAATTAACTATTGTGCATGAAACAGAAAATTTAATCAGGAAGTACCGGGAAGTCACATGTCAGATTTTTGTCTTCTTCTTGTTGTTTAAAAAAATGCCCGGGCGAACCATTTGTCCTTTTATTTGTCGGAGATATTAAAAACAACAAATGCTCCAAGGAAAAGTAAAAACTTTCTTAGTGAGGACAATAAAGGCTTTGATTAAAGAAAACATAGATGGTACGATGATAAAAAAAAATGGTCCATGTGTGTATGAATGAGGTGCCCACGATTTAGAAGATTTAATGGCTGAAAATAAGGAGATCGTGGTTCTTTCAATCAATCAATCAATCAATCAATCAATCAATCAATCAATCAATCAATCAATCAATCAATCAATCAATCAATCAATCAATCAATCAATCAATCAATCAATCAATCAATCAACGATATCTGCTTGTGCATCATGTTGGCGTTAAAGCTTCCCTAAAAGAAAATATCTTTGTGATATATTCGAAAAAAAAGTTTTTGTTTTTTTTCTGCGATGGACACGGAGAGGAAACTTGTTCAGGATCTAGATTGATTCGGCGAAACTCAACATGAAAATGAAGGCAAACACGACCATGAAGGGTTAAATTGAGTTATAAAACTCATTTTGGGTCGCTGATGTTATTTTATGACGGGTATGTGTTTCCTACTAACTTCTCTTTCTACTGTCATGTTAACTGTCTTGACAATAATGTTGTTGCCGTTTCCTGCCCATGGACTACAGATGCTAATTAGCTTATAGCTAACGCTGGCTAAGCTAAGAAGCTGTGCGTTCTTCCCTGTCAGACAAACAAGTACAAAAAAAAAAAAAAAAACGCCTTTGTCATCCTTTTATGTCCCACAGCTCTTGAGATGGCATGGCTTTTGTGTTTGTTGTGAGTGGAGGGAGGTGATTGTGTGTCTTTCTTGCCTCAGGTAGTCCCTGCGACACAGGATGAGGTTGGCTTTCGTATAGAGGGTGGAGCCCACCTCCCCCAAGCGGCAGTCGCAGCAGGCACATTTGAGACAGTCCTCATGCCAGTATTTGTCCAGGGCCTTGAGCAGGTAGCGGTCTTTAATCTTGCGATTGCAGCCAGCACACCCCTTCTGTTTCCCTTTGGGCTGGACGGAGAGCATGGGCACACCTGTGGAGATAAGGAGACAAACAGCCATGTGTGATTTACGGCCCGGGAACACGAGTGACTTCTCATGTTCTTTTTTTTGATAAGCCGGCTGCTTCTCCAGGCGTTTAAGCCCGGCTCTGCTCTCGGCCACGGCACGCTTCTCACCTGCTTCATATGCATTAAAGGAAACATTCTTCCATGTAGATAGGCACACAGGTCACATTGGACCGTAAAACCCTGACTTACTGTTTTCCGCTCAGAACATGCTGTAATACAAAAGTTAACATGATCACTTGCGGCAGCTTTGAGAGGAAGGGGGCGCGTCGTGTGTATACCACAGGAGAGAGGTTTATTTTGCTTACTGTGGTATTTACAGCGAGCTGCGCAGTACGTTACTTACCTACCATTTCATCAAAGCCCATTTCACTCAACTGTCCACAACTGTAAAAGCTCCTCATGGGCTTTGTTTGGTATAGATTAACATTAACCTTTTTAAAAGCCTCTGACCACAAAAACGTTGCTACCAGACCCCAGTGAGATATGTTATGGCCTAAGTGCCTTTTAGGATACACTCACTGTCCGCGTCTCCTACACACACACACACACACACACACGCAGGGACACAAACACACAACCTACTCTGAGTATTACAGCCTCCTTTTACACTTATCTGTCCTCGTGCGTCCGCAACGAGCGAGCCTAAGTTACCAAACTAGCAAATTGCCCAGTTGTCACGCGGGTCCCCTTTAAACACGCCTTTTAGCCTCCTAAAGGACAAATAAAGTCCATTTAATAACTGCACTAAAAACTCCTAGTCTAAGTGTGGCTGACATTTGTGTTTGGACTAAAAGCCCCCCTCAGGCCAGTGGCGGTACAGAGGCAGGGGTGTGCAGCACCCCTCTGCAGCACTAACAGGTCTGCCACTGGTGAAAGCACAAGACAACAGCTCTTGAGACACTCTCTCACACACTGAGCTATTGATCTGTCTAAAAGAACACACAGTGGACGCCACTTGCCACTCTACTCTCAAAACACATTTCGCTCTCTCACCCACACTCTCAAAAAAAAAAAAGAAAAGAAAAAAAAGACAGGACACTCTGCATCACGGGGGGGGGGCCGGACCGGCAGTTTGAATGCATAGGCATCTATTAAAAACACAAAAACGTTTGAAAGACGAGTTTCATGCCAAAGTCTCACCAGACAGAGGTTGTTATTTGATTCATTTGGAAGCAGGAAGAGATGCACCGCTGCAGAAGTTTCATGTTAACGTGAGTGGGTCAGTAATTTCTGTGATAAACACAACCTCGGCCGGGAAGAAGGGAGCGTTTCCCCCTGTGCTGCTTCTCCCCGCTACGTCTGTCAACCTCCTTCTCTTTAACGTAAACCCTGGACCACTTTTCAAAGGACCTCTTGGTGGGTTAAAAAAAAAAGAAAAAAAAAAGCATATTTTCTAGCTCTGCAGAAGCACATTTATGCAAACCAAACAACTATATCGCTTCCAGATTTGCCCTGCAATTTGGGGCATCAATAATGCTGTGAATGTCACATCATTAGCATTTTCTCTTTTAAAAAAAAAAAGGGCAAAAGAAAAAGGAGAGCTTGTTAGTCAAATTTACGGCTTTGGTTTATATGTCAGTAAGTGCTCCGGTGGTGTTGAACCATCTTATTTCTTTATCAGAAGTGGAAAGGAGAGACTTATCGGTTCAGTGCTGGCGATGGGAGCCATCAATTATAGTTCTGCCTGCCCTCAAGCTCCCTCACCCCCCCCCGACCCGCCCCGCTAAAACAGGCCCCTTGAAGCTGGTACATTAGGATCACAAAATCTGCCATAAATACCAAGGTTCAGTGTGAATGAAGTCAAAAAGCTTCAAATTCACGCCGCAGTGGCTGAGGGCGACTCCTCTACCTGCATTTCATGGCTTGTTAGGGGAGCTCTCTGCAGGTCCGCCAACAGCGCCCGCCTGACAGACTTCTACAGAACTAAAAACAGCCTTAATGAGGAGAAAGAAAACGCCTGTGTGTTTTGTGCGAGTGTGTGTGTGTGGGTGTGTGTGTGTGTGTGTGTGTACGTGCATGTTTGTGTGTGCCATTTTTTCTTTGCGCTTTGCTGCAAGGAAAAAAAGGGAACCAGTCGCAATCCTCTCCGGTATCACAAAAATCTTTAATTCGCCTCTTGTGACACATAATTAGTTGTTCTACTCAAAATCTTTGCTTTAAATAAAAGAAGTGATTACGCAACAAACAAAAAAAAAGGAGGTGGTTCCTACTTTAAATCGGATGAGATCACCACCCGCCACACACTCCATTAACACATCACGCCCGTGTTTTACACCATGTTTGAAAAGGCCAACACTTAACCCACGGTGGAATCGCTGCACACAGCTCAACCCCTCCGCTGTGTAAAACCCTGCTCAGTATCTTCAAAGAGACAACGCTCTCCTGCCTGTTTGTCCGACATCCATGCCTCTACGCCTCCATCCTGGTCCTTCAGGCTGGACGCCTCACATCTAGCAGGGAACCACGGAGCAAATACACGAGCGATGCTTCTCTCAGAAGCTGAGGAGCAAACACAGGTTTGAAGTCAGCCTCTGGAAAACGGCTCTGATGGCGATGTAGCCGCCGCGAGCTCAGAACTTAAACAAAGAGCCATGTCAGAAAAAGAACGAGTGTGTAAAGTAAATGTCTTTTCAATTCCCTTAATGCCATGAGACGTTTTCTTGCACCTGTCACCACTCCCGGCACTATGTGAAACTGTGTGGTAGAACAGAACCTCCCATGCTTTCCACTTCCCAGAAAGAAAAACTGCATTATGAAAGGAAGCAGCAGACTAAGAGGCAGCCTCCACTTAATCCAATCCATTTAACAGATACAAGTGCCACTGACCTTCCAGTGTCATTTGATGTCACCGCAAGCATGCCTCTCCACATCCAGATTCATTCTCCAACAAGGGATGCATTTTACTCCTCAGAATGGAGAGACAGCATTTGCACTACCAAATATTCTTCCTGAGAGGGAATTTAATTTGCCATTAGTATTGTGTGTAAAGGCCTGTCGTGTCTTCCTCCTCCCATCCATCTACTTTCTTTAAGATTGTATCTCTCAGGACTATGTACAGTTAGTTTTTCTCAGACTAAGTACTCTGTCAGAGCATGTATTTCCCATTATAGAGATAGCCTTCAATTCCACATTACTCTTTTATAATTCACATCAGTCTGCGGGTCTTTTTTCGTTTATTTAAGGTTTTAAAAGGAAATACGCTGGTCGGAGCACTCACTGTTTTTAAAAAAAAATGAATTAAAAAACAATTATTTTATTATTATTATTATCATTTTTATTATTAATAATATTATTATTAACAACATTGCACATTTTCAGACCAGACAAGACTGCGTGATGGAAGATAATTTGCCCCATAAACCTTTTTTCCATCATTAAAAGTGTTTAGTTTTCAAAGATAATTTGCCCAATAAACCTTTTTTTTTCTATCATTAAAACTGAAGTGTTTGGGTGCCATTCTTGAAAACGGTGAATAGGTACTTGAAAATCGTGCTGCACAACATGTCCGCCTTGCTGGGGACTAAAAGAAGAGTTATAGCTGTGTTTGCATCCACACCTGAAACCTGCAAGTAAAACAAGGAAATAATAATAATCCTAGAATAAATGGATGTTTCTTGTTATATTTTACACTCACAGGTTTACCGTCTCTGTCTCTCAGCTCTCTTCACTCTATGCAGGCCAGCAACTAGAA